>JAQFVV010012431.1:5136162-5736162 GCA_028023455.1 Epiperipatus broadwayi | reverse complement strand
CCATACGGACAGCAACCACTTGTTTACTTAAATGGTGTACCACGTATGCCTGAGTCCATGATTTATTTAAATTATTTTTCACCCAGACTCGTTCATCAGGTGAAAATTTGTTGTTTGTCATAATTGGCATTTGATGCTCTTTTGATGACATTATTGCTGAGAGCTTTGTACGCAATTTCCGGCCTAAGTATTTTTCTGCAGGTGAACTGCCCATTTTAGCTGTGGGTGTGGAATGCTGATATAGCAACGCCATGAAAACTGCCTCTTGGAGTCTTCCTTTTCCCAATTTATTCATGGATGACTTTAAGCTTTGTACCACTTTCTCGGCCAGTTCATTTGATTGAGGGTGGTAGGGGGGGTAAGGATGTGTTTAATCCCCATTCCTGCATAAATTCAGCAAATTTTTCAGACATGAAGCCGGTTCCATTATTGGATACGAGGATTTCCGGTAACCCGTGGTATGAAAATATTTCCATGAGCCTGTCCAGTGTCTCATCCGAACTTGTATTTTTTACTGGTTTGTATTCGGACCATCCTGAGTAGGCATTGACCACTACCAGAAATAATTGTCCATGGATTGGACCACAGTGGTCAATGTGAATTCTCTGCCAAGGTTTCTCTGCTTCTTTCCATGCTTCATATTTCACTGGGGGTGCTTTTGCACATGACTGACAGCTAGAACATTTTTTTATGAATGTTTCTATATCAGTGCTGATTCTCGGCCACCATACATAACTACGGGCTAACACTTTTGCTCTGACAATGCCTGGATGACCTTCATGTAATACATTTAGTATGTGCAATCTGCCTATTTTTGGTATTAGGATCTGATCACCTTTAAGAATGCAACCTTTACATTTTGATAATTTTTCGTGAGCTTTCCATAGCTCTATGTGCAAAAACGGAGGACGTTGTGCTGGCTAGCCTCTTCTAATTTTTTCCATCAGCCATTTTTAGCCAGCATCTTCATTGGTCCATGCTGCTACTTTTCGGCTATTAAGAGTCTGGCTTTGAAGCATGTCAATGTAAATGATTTCTATTTCGCTTGTTGTATTCTCTGAGTTGTCAGGCATTCGGGATAATGTGTCGGCGTGACCAATAGTCTTTCCCTTTTTATATTCCAGACTGTAATCATACCCAGAGAGTATGTTAATCCATCTCAACATGCATGGCTGAGGTGTTCCAGAATTTGTTTGATGCCTAAAATTCCCAGAAATGGTTTGTAGTCTGTCATAATTTTGAAATAACGACCGTATAGATTCTGGTGGAATTTACGAATTCCAAATACTATAGCTAGCGCTTCCTTGTCCAGCTGATTATAATTTTTTTCAGCTTTGGACAAAGTGCGTGATGCATATGCTATGGGACGTTCCCCAGATTCAGCTGGGTGACATATTACTGCCCCCACTCCATATTCTGATGCATCAGTCATTAGTGTTATTTCAAGATTGCTATTATAGTGTACCAGTAATTTGTTTGATACAAGTAAAGCTTTGGTATTTTGAAAAGCCCTTTCTTGTGTTGCTTCCCATTTCCATTTCTGATTCTTTTTCAGTAGCTCGTATAATGGTTTGGCTATGTGAGCTTTGCCCTCTAGAAAGTTTTCAAAATAGTTTACCAAACCCAAAAAAGCCTGCAATTGGTTTATGTTACTAGGCTTTCTAGCTTCTGACACTGCTTTGACCTTTTCGGGAGATGGCCTTGTCCCAGAGCTAGAGACTATGTGCCCTAAAAACTTTAATTCAGTGGCCTTCCATATACATTTTTCAGTGTTTAATTTCGCTCCAAACTCTTCTAGCCTTTGACAGACAGTAGTTAGATGACTATGCAATTCATTTTCTGATCTTGCCGCAATTAATATGTCGTCAAAATAAGGGATAATGCCCTCGCATCCAGTAAGCAGAGTTTCAATTTTTGCTTGGAATATACTGGGAGCAGATGCTATGCCAAATGGGAGGCATTTGCATTTGAATAGACCCACATGAGTAGTCAGTGTTAGAATTTTGGCAGCCTTATTTGTTACTGGAATTTGATGGAAGGCCGCATCTAAATCTAATTTAGCAAAATATTTTGATTTTTGCAGTGATGCTAATATTTCTCTGGAGTTTGGAACAGAGTAGGCATGTTTATTTAGAGATTTGTTGACAGTTATGCGATAATCGCCACACAAGTGTATTTGTCTGTTAGGTTTGGTGATAACGACCAGCAGAGTCACCCACTCTGTTTCCTCTGTCGGTTCTGGAATGCCGTTCTTCACTAACTCATTTATCTCTTTTGCTACTTTTTCTTTCTGTGCGAAGGGGACCTTCCAAGGTCTGCAAATTATTGGCACGGCCTCTGGTGACATTTCCAGTGACACAGGTTTAATTTTAATCGTTCCTGGTTTGCCATTAAAAAGTTTAGGGAAACGATCTCTTATGTCTTTTTCACTGTCAATTTTTTTGACCAACAAGATTTCAATTCCGAGCTCTGTAAACCAGTCACAACCAATGAGAGGGTTTATGGGGGCGTGTACAATATATAGCAGCAAGATTTAAATGTTGCCTTTATTACTCGTAATTTGAGCTTGGACTACACCGTTAATTTTTATTTCTTTACCATTTACATCCAATGCTCTAAGATTAGTATTGCTAAGCCTAGGGGGCTCTCTTATTTCCACCCTGATCAAATTCCAGTCGGCTACGGATATTAAAGAAATGCCGCTACCACTGCCTATTTTCATCGACAGGGGTTTTCCATAAACTTTCACAGTAGTAATAAATATCTGTGCTTGATTTATAACAATATTATATTTGGTTTTATTTATACTTGGTATATTATTTCCTTTAACTTGGTCAACTGTTCTATTTTCACACATTCTCGCCATGTGACCTATTTTTTTACACAGTCTACATAGATCGTGTTTGAAATAGCAATCTTTAGTTATATGACCTAGTTTTCCGCAACAATAGCACTTTGTCTGACTTTTATTTGTCTGTTTAATAGTTTTGTTATCGGAAGACCCTTTGTTGAGTTTTTCAACACCAAATATTTCTGTTTGATCGCTATCAACGCCTTTTTTCACAGCAAATTCTTTTGCTTGCTCCACTACTATTTTGTGAGCGATACTGCGTTTGATAGCTTCACGATAATTTATGCCTTTATCAGCCAGTAACTGCTGCCTCAAACTGTCACTATTCATTCCACATAGGAATTGTTCCAGTAGCGCTTCTTCTAAATATGAATCATAACAGCAGTTTTTTGTGAGTTCGCGTATGGCTGAGTCATAATCCTGTGTATTTTCGTTTCTGCCTTGATGGCGATTTCGAAAATGAAGTCTGGCAATGTGCCTAGACGGGCGAGGATTAAAATAATTTGACAAACGATCTTTTAACTCATTGTAGGTTAATTTTTCAGAAGTGTTGGGTCTTACTTATCTGTTAGCTATTTGTATGACCCCTTTTCCTGCAAAACATAATAATGTCACTGTTTTATACACATCTTTCTCTACTCTGTTAATAAAACAGTAATTTTCAATCTGTTGAATGTACAGGGGCCACTCATTTGCCTCTCTGACGTCAAACTCGGATATTGTCGATTGCATTTTAAGCAATTTATATAACTAACTCATTTAAATCCATAGGTTCATTCACTACTTCAATAATTCTGCCTGACTTATTTGGTTGTCAGCAGACTGCTAGGGTTCAAATTGAACTGTTACGACTGCGCCAGTGCAATATCCAGTACTAGCTGGATATATATATAATCGAGGTTCGAGTGAGAGTTATCACACTCAATAACGACAAGTAATCATATAATAAAACACACGAACACGGTAGTGGAGTTAATAGGTTTATATACATAAATACATATACGAGGAGGATCAATATATAATACAATTATTACAAAGATAAACTAATACATTATTATACAACTCTAGTCTTAAAGGCCCACAGGCTTACAATAAATAATATTAAAGTCTATACGACCTGTAATGGTCCCTAGGTCTACCTTAGTACGTTCGGAGGTAAACCTCTTCACGAGACGAGCTGGAAGTGAAGTAGTGTCTGTGCACTCAGGAAAACGCATCCATCCCTCAACTTCACCTAGCAAATCTGACCTTGTTTGTTCCCGCCGTCCTGGATGTATCACTCTCTATTTCCATTGGTCATCCTATGACACGAGGTACAAAGTGGTCAGTTTGGTTATCTCTGACCAACCTTAATCGTTACTGTGATGCTTTTAGCATACACGCACATACTTGAAAATTTGTAATAGTTACATTATTATTGCGTGTATCTGTTAATAAGCATACACACACATACTTGTATTCATTTGTAATAGTTACATTATTATTGCGTATATCTATTAATACACACACATACATAGAGTTAATAGAGTTATTATTATTGCATGTATATGTGAATACACACACACACACACATAGCAATAACAAAATTAAGTTTCCAGTTAACTGTACTGTTTAGGATTAGTTTTTAGAAAATTAGCAAAAACAACCATTAAGTTTCTCAGATGTGCTTAAGTGAAGATTCACGTAAAACTGGAAAACAAAATCCGATCTATTAATCACAGCAAGATTAATCATTCCAAAGCTATTTGAAGACATAAATATTTGGCTATAATTTTAAATAATTCGAAGATTAAAATTTATCTGATGAAAAATTTTATCGGCTTAAGGAAGTAAGTAATTAATTATTCTCCTATTATTAAATCACATTTTATGATTATTCAAATTAGCATCTGCTTCCAAATATAAATGTCTAATGGTCCTTTTCAGCCAAACATAGCTAAATCGAGATGCTGTAATGGTGAATTAAATACTTTAAATTTATAAAGTTTATCAGATGAAATTTTCGCACAGATATCCCAAAATTTCTCGAGCACTTGCTTTTATAGTGTATGACACATGATTGAAAAATAACATGTATTCAACTCTTTTTTTCATTCAATCTTAAATTTTATGTGAAACTTGGGAGTACTGCTTAGCGATGGTTTCTTTACAAGTGATGGAAACCCTTCTAGCTTTCAACACGGCAAAATCAGCCATATTTACAACACATTTTATATATACAAAATATTTTAAATAAAATTATTTTAAAAATAAATATACAATTATTTACATTTATTTCGACACCAAATGATATAGTATTACTTTATTTATTAAGATTCAATTTTTGAATTTATGATTATGTTGCAATCAATTTATTCATTTTAATAAAGGGCATTCAACAATAAAATCTGCCTCAGGGTAAGTAGAACTAGTAACTTAATTTTGTTAATGAATGTTTTTATTAAATTTTAAATTTAACTGCGATTTTACAATTTTGCTACACTTTTTGGGATTTGTTTTGATTGCCATCTTGGTCATATCTATATAAATAAAAATGTAAATGTTCGTTTGTTCAAAATCTCAAATCTTCGAAAGTTCTTCACCGATTGCTTTGAAATTTTGACACAGTGTCGCATTCGAATATGCGCATGCTTTTATATACCTACGATTTCTAAACCTACTATTATATACCTGCGAAGGTAAAAATATGCTTTTTTTAAAAAAAAAAACAACGCTATCTGTTCGACATAAAAGCAACACACGCTATAATAAATATTTTACGATTCCATTTCAATGTTTCCGATTATATTGTTAAATTGAATTTTCATAGATTTCAATTTATTTTCATTTTGATTTAATTATTTTGTGTGAGAGATTGCAATTCCCAATTCAATTGGCATTTGCAATCACCGTCAACAAAGCTCAGGGCCAATCTTTAGAATTCTGCAATTTAGATCTAGACACGGATTGCTTCTCACATGGACAATTATATGTTGCATGTTTTAGAGTCAGCAAACCAGACAATCTTTATATATGCACAGACAGTCAGGGCCAATCTTTAGATTTGTGCAGTTTAGATCTAGACACGGGTTGCTTCTCACATGGATAATTATATGTTGCATGTTCTAGTGTCAACAAAGCAGACAATCTCTATATCTGCACAGACAATGGAACAACAAAAATATTGTATACCCACAATCATTGTGAAATTAAACATATTAGAAACATGAACTTTCTCTTTTCTTTCTTTTCCATTTAACCAGACTGAGCCACAGCAACGCATGGCCGAGTACGGCTAGTATATAAATTGAAAATTACAATTATTATAAATAAATAAAAATTAAGTTGATTATTTTAAACTATTGAACCAATGAAGTTACTATAATAATAGGTAAATATTGAATATTTAATGGCATTTTCTGTGTAAAAACTTATTACAAAATAAAACCACATCATCTACTAAGAGTATTTGTTTGACCCATCTTTAAACCAAAGTGGAAGCACTTTTCAATTTGCAATTGCCTTGACACATCATAGTTGAAATTTATTTTAAAAAATACACAAAAAATTCAGTCAAACTTTCAATATTTTCAAGTACTGTAAAGAGAAGTTCAATAAAGTTAATTATGGACTCATCTGTAGATTAATTTTTTCCTCAACACAAATATGTTTTTATGGTAGATATATTAGCATTTACAGTCATCTGACTAATTCTGATTGCCTAGAATTTATTTCCCTTCTATTTACTTTCTACCCCCTAACAAGCATCTCAATTGGCTATGGACAGACATATAAAGAATATCTTGAGCTTGCTTGGTAAATTTTTTTGGCAGTTAAAATACTAAGTCATTGCCAATAATAGCTTATTATTTTCTGTAAATCCTTACAAAAATTCTTAAAGCAGATATGATTCTTGGTCCTGTTAGAAAATACATTAGAAAGAGTTTGTATTAATTTTTTCACTTGACTGGAATTAATACTAATTCAATTTTTTAAAAGATCTCATGATATAATGATGAATATATTTGATTCTCATGTCTATGACACGAAATTCAAATCCAGATGAAACTTGGAGGCCAAGAATTTGGCAAACAAATTGATTTCAATATTGCAATTCAAATAATACTTCTTACACTTTTTCAGCAAAAAATTATTATTATTACAGTTTTGACTGTGCCTTGCAGTCTTCATCAGATCTACAAAATTCAAATACATATAATAATACAACCATTACATAATATATTTCATATTTCTATACAAATTTATCAACTTTCAAAATTATTAATTTTGTATTACCCTTCTTAAAATTTTTGAATTCATATTATACCTCTTATATATATTTACTTTTCTCTTTTCTATTTTCTTATTATTCTAATACCCATAATATTTTATTTTAATACATATTATATTTTATACATATAATATGTCATTCATCATATACTAACCTTACCTTTTTTACTACCCCAAATTTATTACCCTTATCACTATTAATATATCATTCTTAATTCTTCTTATCTTTTAATTTCATCTATTTTTACTTAACACATTTTACTACCCTTTTTTATTATCTCAATTATTACATATACATTTTTCTTACCTAATTCTCTTCTTCTACTTCTCCCTAGTCTCCATTTTTTACTAGTAATTTAACTTCCTTTTAACTTACCTTTCCTATTCCTTATCCCACATCTCCCTCTATTATCTATTTTTATAACTATTTTCATATATCATCTGTAACCATTTTTACCCATAATAAAGGGAGCTATGGGATAGGGAATATGAAAGGAAGGTTAAAAGGAAGTTAAATTACTAGTAAAAAATGGAGAATAGATAGAAGTAGAAGAAGAGAATAAGGTAAGAAAAAGTTATATCTAATAATTGAGATAATAAAAAAGGGTAGAAAAATTTGTTAAGTAAAAATAGATAAAATTAAAAGATAAATAGAATAAAGAATGATATATTAATAGTGAAGGGTAATAAATTTGGGGTATTAAAAAAGGTAAGGTTAGTATATTATAACATATTATATGTATAGAATTTAATTTGTATTAAAATAAAATATTATGGGTATTAGAATAAGAAGATAGAAAAGAGAAAAGTAAATATATATATGAGATATAATATGACTCAAAGAATTTTAAAAAGTGTAATAGAAAATTAATAATTTTGAAAGTTGATAAATTTGTATAGAAATATGAAATGTACTATGTGATGGTTGGATTGTTATATGTATTTGAATTTTGTAGATGTGATAAAGACTGCAAGTTACAATCGAAACTATAATAATAATACAACATTTTTTGCTGAAAAAGTGTAAGAAGGATTATTTGTATTGTAATATTGTATATGAGGATAGCAGAAATAGAAAAAGGACAAATAAAAGTGTTTAGAAGGATTATAAATTGATTTTAGATAGTTTGTTTCTTAGCCAATCTAATTAACCATAGCAATATTGATAAGTAAATAAGTATGTATCCATTAGAATAATTTTAGCTTGATCATGTGATGCTTTATTGAGTTTAAATAAAATTTACTCAAAACAGATATTTATCAATTTACTCAAAATAGATATTTATCTTGATACTAAAAGAAGTTGAAATATAATGAATATTCCATCACTAGTTAAAATATAATGAAGACTATCACTCTGATACTTATGTGTACCAAACCATATTTATTTTCACCCTTTAACTTTTAATAAAAATTGTTACAGATCTCATATTATAAGATGTCCTATTATTGGTAATTGCACAAAAAAGTTTATTTTTCTCACTGTAAATATATATTCAAAACCATCACTTTTAACCATTATATATCCATTTCAGAATGTAAGTCTTTTAATGCTCTTATCAATATGTAGTTTACCTTTTCTTTAGCACTTTGCCAATCTTACTTACTTTATTTGTCTCTGTCTTTTTTTAGAAGATTCAGCATAGGCTTTTAAATCAAACTTCAATAGATAAATTTGGATAAGGAGACAAAAGCAAAAAAGATAAAGACTCATAAAGTTTTAAACCACTAAACATCACATAATCATAATTTAAACCACTAAACATCACATGATCACCATCTATTATGCTAGCATATAACTGTTACTAAACAGGCAAAACTCTCCATACAGTAGTGCCACCCTGCGCCAACCAGAGTAATCAATGGATGCCAGAAGGCTTGTGCATAAAATCCTAATCTAGTGCCTACTCATCCAGTATCCACAGACTAGTTTCTGGCTTGTGGCCTTCATCAGTGAGGAGCCTTGGATCTGAGAGCACTGCACCTAGATCTTAGGATCTAATGCAACCCTCCAGAAAACACTTTTTATCTCTACTTAACTACAAAACTATGACAATGAAATTAAAAATGCAATAATATTTTCAATCTAAGCTCAATAGCTTATATAGTCATATGGGTCTAAACTCAGTTCAGCACCCATACATTCTGATGTCTTTGGCTCTTTAACAACCATAGCCACCACACCCTATTACGCAGGATTGGTGTTAAACCACTAAACATCACATGATCACCATCTATTATGCTAGCACATAACTGTTACTAACAGGCAAAACTCTCCATACAGTAGTGCCACCCTGTGCCAACCAGAGTAAGATCTAAGTGCAGTGCTCTCAGATCCAAGGCTCCTCACGGATGAAGACCACAAACCAGAATCTAGTCTGGGGATATTGGATGAGTAGGCACTAGATGGGGATTTTATGCACAAGACTTCTGGCATGCATTGATTACTAGAATTGGCACAGTGTGGCACTACTGTATGGAGAGTTTTGCCTGTTTAGTAACAGTTATGTGCTAGCATAATAGATGGTGATCATGTAATGTTTAATGGTTTAACACCAATTCTGCCTAATAGGATAGTGGTGGCTATAGTTGTTAAAGAGCCAAAGATACCAAAATGTATGGTGCTAAACTGATTTCAGACCCATATGACTATATAAATTATTGAGCTTAAATTAAAAATATTATTGTGTTTTCAGTTTCATTCTCATAATTTTGTAGTTAAGTTGAGATAAAAGGTGGCTGCTGGAGGGTTGCATTAGAGCCTAAGATCTAGGTGGAGTGCTCTCAGATTCAAGGCTCCTCACTGATGAAGGCCACAAGCCAGAAACTAGTCTGGGAATATTGGATGAGTAGGCACTAGATGGGAATTTTATGCACAAGCCTTCTGACATTCATTGATTACTCTGGTTGGCACAGGGTGGCATTACTGTATGGAGAGTTTTGCCTGTTTAGTAATAATCAAAATTTCTTATGCTTACACAAGGTGTTTTCACAGAAGCTAAACTCTATATACCATAGTGCCACCAGTGCATCCATTGATTATTCTGACTTGCACTGGTTGTGCTATTGTATGGAGAGTTTAGCCTCTATAACTTATGAAGTTTGTAGAATATATATATAATATTGAAAAATATTTTCTATAAAATATTTAAAATTAAAATTTCAAATCTACAGAATAACAAACATCTATTTTAGTGATTCAAGATTTTGTTTTTATCAGCAATCAACACAAAAAATGATAGAAGTATTTATTTGCAAATCTGATTTTGCTTATTTTATTTTCAAGTAACATACAGAATATATGACTTTAGTAAAAATACATTTTGGGAAGGCAAAACTATTGTAAACAAAGCAAAACTCTCCATACATTATTGCCGCCCTGTGCTAACCAGAGTAATCAATGAATGCCAGAAGGCTTGTGCATAAAATCCCTAACTAATGCTTACTCATCCAATATCCCCATACTAGTTTCTGGCTTGTGGCCATCATCAGTGAGGAGCTTTGGATCTGAAAGCACTGCACCTAGATCTTAGGATCTAATGCAACCCTCCAGCACCCACCTTTTATCTCTACTTAACTACAAAACTATGAGAATAAAATTGAAAACACAAAAAATATTTTCAATCTAAGCTCAATAGCTTATATAGTCACATGGGTCTGAACTCAGTTCAGTACCCATATATTTTGGTGTTTTTGGCTCTTTAACAACCATAGCCACCATTATCCTATTAGGCAGGATTGGTGTTAAACCATTAAGCATCATATGATCACTATCTCTTATACCAAACATGTTTGTTTATAAACAAAGCAAAAACTCTCCATACAGTATTGCCACCCTGTGCCAACTGGAGTAATCAATGAATGCCAGAAGGCTTGTGCATAAAATCCCTATCTAATGCCTACTCATCCAATATCCCCATACCAGTTTCTGGCTTGTGGCCATCATCAGTGAGGAGCTTTGGATCTGAGAGCACTGCACCTAGATCTTAGGATCTAATGAAATCCTCATAGTTTAAGTAGAGATAAAAGATGGGTTCTGGAGGGTTGCATTAGATCCTAAGGTGTAGTGCTCTCAGATCCAAAGCTCCTCACTGATGATGGCCACAAGCCAGAAACTAGTATGGGAATATTGAATGAGTAGGCATTAGATAGGGATTTTATGCACAAGCCTTCTGGCATTCATTGATTACTCTGGTTGGCACAGGGTAACAATACTGTATGGAGAGTTTTGCTTTGTTTATAAACAAATATGTGCTAGTATAAGAGATAGTGATCATGTGATGCTTAATGGTTTAAAACTTTAATTGCAATATCTTTGTTGTTATTATGTGATTAAAAATAATATACGTAAAAATGTCACAGTGATATAAACTTATTGTAAGGTGATACTGTACAAAGATTTACTTTCATCTTATTTCCCATATTAATGACATTAATGCTTTATGTAGTTTGGTGCAGAGGTTTAGAAGCAGACTTTGGAGCTCAAGAGTCATGGATAACATTACCGTTTTGACATTTTTGGTGTTCATACTTACCAGGAACTTTCATTAAATAATTTGATTGTTTTTATTTCTTTATTAACCAATTGAGTACATTATCAATAACAAGATTATAAAATGAACATTAATAGTTTTATCATGTCTGAGTATATAATTTGTTTATTAATACTATATACATTCAGTAGATGTAAATACATGAAAGCAGTCAGTACTTAAACAATACCAATATCAATAACTATCAACAATCTCAATCTGATAAGGTTGAATTGTCAGACTTAAAATATATGGCAAAACATCTATTCGATATATAAATAGTTCTACCATATTTGTGTCAAGATTATTATGTTAAAGATCTGACTTTGCTGTTAAAGTTCAGAGACTAAAAGCTAGCTTTTTGTAGATGTTTGTTATTATATGGATTGTTCTACAAAAAACAATAAAATACTATGATGAAGCTAATGTTTCATATGGATCATCATTGATAATAACTTTTATGCCAAGATTTAAACTGATATTTCAGAAGGGTTTTCACAAAATTTAATGATCTCTGGGGTTAAAATTCTATCATGAATTTATGAAAGCTTTTGCATATTTAAGATAGCTAATGAAGTAGACATATATTTTATGATGCAATGAATATAAGCACTTCATCAATTTATTACTATAGTAATGGTCATGTAATTAGTTGCTCAGAAAGCCACGAGTCACCTGAGCAGATAAGTAGTAGTTTAAATACAATTTCATATAATTAACCTGATGTTTTTTTTTTTAAAACTTTACTTGAATTGAAAATCGTACAGGAATCTTCATTAATAATTTTTTTATTCTCCCTACTCTTTGTCATCTTATGTTAGCGTTAGTAATCAATACCTGCTAAATCACAATGCTTATTAAATCCTTATCCAATGCTGTCCTTCTAGTATCTGTTATACTAAAGCTTACATGAAATAGCAAAAGGGTAGGAAGAATAAAAGAATTTGCTAATGAATAGTTAAGCTAAGATTATACGTTGTTTTACTGGTTTAGCCACTCTTACGTTGTAAATAAATTCCTAAATCAGATAAATACACATAAATTTTTTAGAGATTATTTAATAATATTAAAACACACATAAATTTTTTAGAGATTATTTAATAATATTAAAACACAAATAAAAGTCTACATTTATAATTTATTAAGACAGAATTCAATTTTTTTTTTTAAATATATGTATATTACTTTTGCTAAATAAATAAAAAAATTATTATACAGTTTTTAAAAAGAAACAGGAAAGATGCGGCGAGAAGAGGTATCTCTATATTGAAAGCTGTTTTTTACCACCGTTGTGATTAACAGAGTGCGAAATACACTGCTGTTTTAAAGCTCATTTCTACAAAATAAAAAGCAGACAGTATGTAATGAATGCCAATCAAAGTTAGTTTGAAGGTAATTAATTTTTAAAATATTTTTTCCCCCAAATCTATCTTTGTAGTAGTATCGTCAAAAAGATATTAATATTTTAAAAGTATATTTAATATATATAGCGCATAATTCTAAGGAATTGTCGATTTTAAACTGAGGAAAAGAATATTTGAAGAAATATGCTTTTGAACAATTGAACCAGGTTGAAAGCGATTGAATGATTAATAAATTGAAGATATTTAGTTATAGATATAGTCAAATATCACCAGACTAAATCTTCCATAAGAAAAGGGATGGGGACCTTCTATATATAAAGATATCATTTACAAAATTAAGAGTAAAACATACAGACAAATACAGAGCTTTTATAGAAGTTTTTATTTATTTTAGTGAAATGTATCAAATTTTCAATATATTATGTCATTTTTATATGTATACTTTTACATAATATACTCATATTGGACTACAAAACATACCTAAAAGTTTCAACGGTGCTCCAGAATCTTTTAATTGTATTTTAAAACCAAGGGATAATATTAAATTCAATAATAAATAAACAGTAACATTAGGGGAGAGAAATGAGAATGTGATTGTTGAAAATCTCTCAAAAGGAAATAAAAAGTTTATTACATAAAAACCTATTTGTAATATTCAAAGGAGAATCACCCTGACACATGCACTGTATGAATTTATAAAGCTGAGAAATATTCTCACTTTCTAAATGCAAGATAGAGTCTTTGAAAAGATAAGAATGAATCTTATTTATCTTTCTTACCTAAATTCATATATATATTTATATATATTATAACCTACACTCCCAACACTGCTCATATACATTACATGAGCAAAATGCCCAGGCGCCAGTTCTATTAATGAATAGAACAATATAACAAGATATATAATACAAAACTATTATTGAGACTCTATATTTAAGTTTATGTTCAGTTCAGCTAAGTGGGAGGCTATAGGCTGTTCATAAGATATATGATGATAAATGAATAAAAGAAGAAATATTACAAGTTACTTAATTGTATGATAAAGAATCATGTTTATTGGTACAGTCTATTAAAATATACTTTAAACTTAATTTCTTCCCTCATCCAAATATAACATATATCAGCTTGCTATAATTATAATACTAAACAATTCTATGACTTGGCATATCACAATCTAAACATCTCTACTTTAATGCTAATCAAGAAATAAACAATAAGATCTCAGGGAATTTAACAAACACAGTTGAAAATAATAAACTACATTGGCCCATAAGTTATAATCCTAAAGTATGATAAAATGTAATGAAACAAATAGACTAAAATATTTTTACTGTGTTTCAATAATAAGATAATGACAGAAATAGGGTATTTTAATTTCATATCATCATCTAACAAATATACTAACTTGACAACCTTTCTAATACGTTTATCCAGTGGCAAATGTTCCTTATAATGTTTGGATTAAGAAAAACAATATTGTCAGACACCAGCAGATTTAATATTATAACTGTAAAATAATATATCTATTTTATCATAGATTTATGAAATGTGAAGATGTGGAAATGGAAAACACGAATGTATACAATAATAACTCCAGACACAATTTTAAGATTTTAAACAAATAAAATAAATTTGGTTTAACATGATATTTACAATTGGACTACTGTTTTTACAGATTTTTAAATTATCAAATAAACTTTAAGCATCAGTTTGGGATTATCTCTATTATCAAAGCAAATTAACAACAAAACTTAAATATTCTGACTTCGAACACATGCTTTGCCTACATGTTTCATCTACATGACACTAAATAAACAATATGATATATTATTAACGCAAAAAAAAAAAAAAAATACTTTGAGGATATTACCATTGATTAATAAAATAAATCAAATTAATTATATTTGGCTCTCAACAAAGCAACTTTCTCTAATTGACTAAATAATCACTTTCAATTACGTATACCTTTCATGCATAGCAACAAAATCATGTTCATTCTGATGATTTGATGATTTATAACCTTTATTTAAATAAATACAATGTATTTTAAAATATTTATTTCCCGTTTTAATCTCAATAACTTTATACTTCTATTTAAATGAATGTAATGTATTTCAAAACATTTATTTCTCATTTTAATTTCAATAACTCTATACTTTATATACGCGATATTATTTATATTACACGTGTGTGTGCGTGTGTCAAGCAACAATGATAGAAAATAATCTTTTCTACAAACTCTCCATTCATTAAGAAAATATCATACAATTACTTTATTTCGGACAATGTCGTAATTCATCAATAAAATAAGACACTAATATTACATCAAGAATTAATTTAACAATTTATCTGGCCACATATTAATTAACACAGAGCTATATTTTCATGATTATACAGACTATACATTATAACGGAAATCTACATAAGGAGCAGATAACTCTTACTGAACACTTCTACAATAATTCATCTGATTCTAAATACACTGTTGGTGGGGAACCGTTTCCTCATCACCAAGAATGTAAGAAAAACATCACATAACTTCCTAAACATCATTTAGTCATACTTCAACATTAATTCATCTACTTCTAAATACACTACTGGTGGGGAACCTCTTCCTCATTACCAGGGCTCTAAGAAAACATCGCTTAACTTCAAAAAATATCATTTAATCATACGCATATAATATAAACTAGGCTTTACTCATGGAAAAACATATACTAAATAAGCAAAATCTTTTATCCCTACAAGCATTATAATGCAATCAGATTTCTTTCCATTCTCAAAGCTCTTCTAAATATCGAACATTATAAATACACACTGGCAGATAAATACATACAGATAACATACTAATCCATTCAACTCAGTAGAATATGACAGCATCCAAAATTTATACATAAAATATTCACAAACTGAAGTTTATTAAACAAATGTCATAATTGTGCAAAACAGACACACACACGCGAATAAAAGTATATATAAAATTAACTTTATATTACACACTATGCAGGCAACATGGTAATTAAATATTGCATCAAGGTATAACTTTTAATTCAGAATAAACTTTAGGTTACTTTTTAAAATTTAATGATTATGATTATTACGAACGAACTTTACTTTCTTTCATATCTAGCAAATTATTTCTATTATACGTTCGTTGATTTAAAAAAGAACAAAATTCTCACTTTGAGATAATAAAGTATACAAAATAAATATAAATCTCTCTAATAATATATTAAAAAAAATATTTCTTTCTTTTACCTTCGTAAAAGCACAATAAGACCTATTGTACACAATCAATTTTTACCAGCGTATTCCTCATTTGGATACGCTTCGGAGACGATCTCGAAGATCAAAAAAACCCAAATTATAAACAAAACATAATAATAAGTAAACTTATCTATCAATAATATACATTAATAATGACAAGCAATAAAAAAAAATAAAGAAACAAAAGTTATTTGTTTTGTAACTTAAAATAAAAGTTTACTTGCAAAGCTCTGCTCCAGGTTTGTGAAACAATATGGGACACATTCCAAACTGAATTTAAATAAAATAAACTTCTGCAGGATAACTTAAAAATATAATCATAACTTAAATCTGACCCAGCACCTCCAGTGTTCATAGCATATCTATTTGAGGTACCAAATCACACACACAAGCAATTAATTTCTCCGTTATTATACTGAAAATATAAGACATTCTCCGTTGTAGTGCTAAATTAAATACGTAATTATTTTTACTAGTTTTCTTGAATAGCATTTAACACTTTATAGTCTATTATACACATGGCTTATTCTTAAATATTGTCAATTAAGAAACTATGGTTCCTTAGTAATTCCACAATTAATAATATTTTGTTTTATATTCCATCTTTATCAAAGAGAACAAAAACTACCCGCATTTCTATTCTTCCATTCGATTTAAGCAAATACTTAATTTGAACAACTCACATTTTATTTCCTTCACTTAAAATATGTATTATTTCCAGAAATACCAGATTAATAAATACTGTTATCTCTCTATGATGAATTCAAACATGGCATGATTTATCAAAATATGTATATCCTTAATTTTATGTCTAATCCTCACAAAAACATAACATGGAAAATAGTGAAGAACTAAAATATATTCTGTAAGATAGTTTTGCATGCGTTTCCCAGATATATTAAAATACACACGTTGGTTAGTGATACAACAATAATATTCATGCAATTTATTCTTATTTAAAATGACAATTAAATGAAGTAGTGTAGACTGGACGTTATCAACATACATTTTAAAAAAGCAATAGTTATGATAAGGTTAATTCAAAACGTTTAAATCGAGGAGAGCAAAATAAACTGAGTACCTTTTTAAAATTTAGAATTCCATTCTAGTTAACTTTTCCCATAATGAATTTCTTAAGATGCTTTTGAAGTTTTACTCCAAAGTCTTTTTTAAAATCAATTTGACTTCAGTTAACTGTTTTTTTTTTATTTTTCACAATAATGAGCCACTGTTTTCTGGCTACAATTACATTACATAATATGCACATTTTTTCACTGGAGATCTTTGTTAAATAGCTCTCTTTAGCAAAAAGGTCATTTCTCTTCACAAGATTACTCCCACGCTTCTTTTCTATCTAAGCTAATTACATATTCAAAAAAAAAAATCTTTTCTAAAAAAAAAAAAACCATTTGATTTTTAGAATTAAATCAAGACAAAAAAATAATACTAAAATAAATAGCTTTTACAAACTTGAAAGAAAAATGAATATTAGTTAACTATTAAACAAAAATGATTAATAATTTATTTAATTTGTAAAATAATTCATTGATTCAACTATCTATTAATCATTGGAAAGAAATATATATTTGTTAAATTATTTAAGATAATTACTATAAATGAATGAATACTAACACTCAACCACATGATAAAGTCTTTGGAAAAGACTTTATCATGTGGTTGAGTGTTAGTATTCATTCATTTATAGTTAAAATCTTCAAAGCGCATGTGCAACAGTGTAATGCTGTGTTAAATATTACAGTTTACAAACATCACGCTATAAAAATGATTTATTTAAAATAATTACTGTAATTTAAATGTTTTTTATTGTACATGTACTATTGTTTGCTGTTATTAAAAGATGAAAATGAAATGAAACACAATACAGACATATACAGACATATATGCATGCACATGTACTGCAACCTAAATATTAAACTATCCTAACTAAATATAATTGAAATGGCTATTAATTGTTGACAAAAGGATAAGTACTAATGAATAAAGGATTTTGAAACCATTCAACCAAATATTACACTAATATAAAATAACCTTGCATTTTCCTGCCCAAATATACCAATTCCTATAATAACAACCCCTCTCTCTGGCATTAAATGCTTCACTAACCACAACAATAATAAAAAATACTTATAAAGTGGTCAATCAACCGCATAAGCAATCCATATTCAAGCTTTAAACAATCTCCAGCAAAGAATTTCAAAATTCTAAGGCTATTTTATTTTTTTTAAAAAAATATAATTATTCAATGCAGATACAAAGTATGTCAATTCCTTGTGCCCATCCAGATGGTCACAATATATACATATATATATATATATATATATATATATATATATATATATATATATATATATATATATATATATATATATATATATATATATATATATATATATATATATATATATATATATAGGCTTATCTAAAGCATTTAGAAATGAGAGCATGAAAATCTTAAACACTTTTAATTCCATTTACCATATATTAATAATTTGCATTTGTGAATTTTTACAATTTACTGCATGTCAGTATTAGATGTAATAAAATATATATAAGTAATTATTTATTTATCTAGTACCATGTTTTATTTGTAATAGTCATAAGAAAATCACCCTGACACATGTGCTGTATGAATTTATAAAGTTGAGGAATACTCTCACTTTCTAATCACAAGATAGAATCTTTGAAAAGATAAAAATGAATCCACCTTATTTTTTAATATTAAATTAATATATATAAGTCAGTCTAAAACATTTAGAAATGAGAACGTGAAGGTTCTAATTAATCACTTTTAATTTCATTCCTTATATATTAATAAATATTTGCTAAATTTTTACAATTTACTGCATGCCAGAATTACATATTATATATATATATATAAAATGGATTTATTCTTATCTTGTCTGTACATATTATATATATATATATAAAATGGATTTATTCTTATCTTGTCTGTTTAGAAGGTGAGAGTATTCCCTTTAGAAAGTGAGAGTATTCCCCAGCTTGTCAGAATAATTTTCTTATGACTATTACAAATAAAACATGGCACTAGATAAATAAATTATTACTTATATATATTTACTATTACATCTAATACTGACGTGAAGTAAATTATAAAAATTTCACAAATGTCATTTATTAATATATGGTAAATGGAATTAAAAGTGATTGATTAAGATTTTCATGCTTTCATTTCAAAATGCTTTAGATAAGCCTATATATATATATAAAACATATTTTGTGGGTTCATCCATGTTAAAATATTTTAAATATTGATATACTGATATTTCAACTTGGTAACACAAGTCATCCACTGAGTGGATGACTTGTGTTACGAAGTCGAAAAGTCAGTATATCAATATTTAAAATATTTAACACGGATGAACCCACAAAATATGTCTTTTATATATGCAACCCGTGAAAATCTTTGTATCAACATATATATATATATGACTATGAATATGAAGCAACAAGGGCTCTGAAAGCACTAAATCTGCAAATTATATTATATAAAAAAGACTACAAATTATTACATAAAAAAATTTCACCGCAACGTATTATTAATATATATATGAATTTAGGTAAAAACAATAAACAAGATTCACTCTTATCTTTTCAAAGACTCTATCTTGTGTTTAGAAAATGAGAGTATTTCTCAGTTTAATAAATTCATACAGTGCATGTGTTGGGGTAATTCCCTTATGACTATTACAAATAAAACCTGACCCTAGATAAATAAATAATTAGTTATAAAATCTATTTGTAAATACAGTATGGTAGTGGAATAGGATAAGTAACTAATGGGGACACATAAAATGAATAAAATTCCAACAATTACTATAGGAAATGAATTTGTTATCCCAACCTTTATACAAAATCTGCAGAGACGAGGAGAGGAAATCTAAAATAAAGCAACAGAAACAAAAATATTGAAAATAAAAAAATTGATTGATATAATAAAGTTGTAAAATCACATTATGATTTTGTTTTGCTTTGCTTTAAGGAGTAAAAAGGCAATTAAATAAAATGAATATTAAGCTTGGAATTAAAAAAAAACCTTTCTTATTCTAAAAAAGATGAGGTTTTATCAAAGACTCAAAGTTAGATTTTAAGTCAGTCTATATTGAAAATAATTTTAAAATACATACAAAAAAGAATTTATCAGAAAAACGAAAAAAGAAAAATACATTAATATTCTACTCAGTGAAATAACCATTGATGAAACCATTTTTCTTATAAAATAAACACATTTGGACTTCAAACAAATGTCAAACAACATTAAACTAAATAGTTTATGATGAAAAAAACTTATCTCATAATGACACTATGTATTAGTCAAACCAAATTTACCTTTGTAATACAGTTAAGATGAATTTACCTTTTAAAATCAATCTGCTAGAAAATATAAAAAAGACAAATACATGTATAGGTATTTATATTGTTTCATTCTGTCAGCTTTTGGCAAAACTACTTATAAAAACAATTGAGATTATAGAAATGCAAAGAGAGCTAAGATCTATCTAATATGCGATGTCATCCAATTTTTAAAAAACATCACTAGAATTAAAAAATTGATAGTCAGTGGATCAGTTCACTATTTTCTCATAACAAAACATATAGCACTCAATTATATCACTGGAAAATGTGCTAAATTCCTGTAGGAACTATTGCAATATAATATGTATTTTGAATAACTAAATAAAAATGGTGATAATAGCAGATAATATTTGCTCCTCATAGACGAAAGTTCAGTAACTATATAAAATAAATATAAATGGGAGTTTGTCCGAATGTCTAAAACATCCAATTAGCTAAACATCAAATGCTTCAAATAACTTAGTAATATTTCACTTAGAATTATTGATTCACACTTCTCATTATGCAGTATAGCTTGGAAAAAAGAATTTTTTACAAAAATAATTCTTTAAACAATAACTATCATTGTAACCAAGCATCAGATTAAAATAACATTTTATGGCATAGATGATAAAAAAAAACCTATCATAGAAGATAAACAAGAAAATTTGGCTGCTTTCAATTACCATGCTAAGTGTTTAATTTCATATAATTGTTTTAAAGCATATATATTTAATATTTACACACACATATATATATATACTTTTAATCTAGATGTAATTAGAGGAGATTTGAACCCCGACTTTCAAGCCCCTTTCACTCATTCACTCCATCTTATACTACTGATACACATGACCACATACATGTGAAAAAAAATGTATGGGAGATGACGATCTGGATCAACTGATGAATGCTGGTTCAGTACAAAATATGTAGATCCTTTATTTTTTCACAGGTATGTGATCATGTGTATCAATAGTATAAAATGGAGTGGATGACTGAAAGGAGCTTGAAAGTTTGGGTTCAAATCCCTTTTTTAGTGTCCATATAAATATATTGGACCATTAATAAAGATGAAATTTCATCATTATTGTTAAAAGAAGATTACCTTGACAACTTATAAATCCATTTAGCCTTGAGCATTATCACAAGTATTACTTAAGTAATACTTTTGATGTAATTTGAAAATTATAATTGCAGTTTGTAATGGTTATAATTGATTAGTCGGCATTCAGAACAGATTATATTTACTTTAAAGAGGTTTATTTAAATTTCTTTGTATTAATAATTTCAATCTCTGTAATCAAGTTGCCCTCTTTAGTGTCTATATAAATATATTGGACCATGCCTTGACAACATTTTAAAATTGTTGATTGTTATTGATATTGGGATTGTCTAAGTGTTGACTGGTTTTTAACGATATATTTATAAGTAGTAATTCTGATATTGCATGATAATTGACAACATAGCAAATAATACTTTCAATAATTTAAGCTACACAGTCTTTAAATTAAGCATTGTGACTATAGATTATATACTGATTATATTCTAAAGTCAATAATATTTGAAATTTTGTATTTGTATCTCCATAAAAAATGCATTCCCTTACTTTATTTGAATGATTTATTGAATATGATATTTCCAATCAAAATCAAGGAGGATAATCATGAATAATTCATCGGTTTTTCTGAGCATATATATATTAATCATTACAAAATTAAAATTCCACATATAAATATGTTTAAAGAAGCCTATAACTACCATCTTTATATATACGTTGTAATAATATATTGGACTATTGTATGAGTAGCTAATAATTCTATCATTATTTGTTTTTTTGTTGAATATCAATTTTTGAGATGGTACTTTTATGTTACTTTGTTTTCTAATTTATAGGATTGTAATAACTTGTGAATATTATTGTTTATATCATAGTTCTTGATTTGATTTATAATTATATTAAATATCATAGTGATTAACTGTGATCAATATACTTATGATAAAATCACATCCTTCTCACATCTTCTCATTGCTATATTCAAGAATTCCAGAAGATGGAAAGCATAAAACTGTAGTGATTATACAGACATCAAAGATGAGAAACACAGAAATATGAATATCTTAAAATAATAAAATATGAATTTAATAATTAAAAAAATAATAATACTTAAAGACTAATTTTACTCCCAAAACTTTAAATGATAAACGTCAATATTTAAGAGTTTTTTATTGTCAAATTTACAAAAGAATATAAGTAATTTATCTTCTTCATCAGGATTATTACAATATTATCACGATTATGAACATATTCTAATAGAACATCAAAAAAGTATAATTAACTTTAAGATGACTTAAACTAAGAATTGTGTGACTATAATAATAAATGTGAACTCATTGCTCGATTATTACAATTATTGTTAGTGAAAACATATTCATATATAAAAATAATATCTAATTAACTTATAATAAAGAGCCAAACAAATTTTTTTTTACAATTAAAATATAAAATATATATGTAATAATATTTTTAAACTCCTTTTCTATAAAAAAAAATTGTAAATATGTAAATGGCCATTTTAAATAAATAAATTTAAATATAGTAGTCTGGCAATATTTTTTGAGTTTAGGGAAATAATTCTGTAGTTTCAATAGATATTTACTAAGGTAAATAATAATTGATTTGGAAACTGTTGTTTGAATATATTTGAATGCTGCTTAGTGGAAATATTCAACATCGCAGCAGTTGAGTTCATCTGGAATTTGGAGATTTGTCAGTGCTATATCTCGCAGGTTTCTCTGATAATCCCTTACTCTGCTACTCAGCTTATGATTCTGATGTTATGATTTCTGCTGATTTTAGATTGTAGTTGCTTTTTCTCCATGAATATATAAAAAAATCCCAATAAACCAATTGGCTAATGACTGTCTTTCCTTAATACCTCGACTATCTTTTTTACCACCACCCTCAATTTTATTGTTTTGTGAGTAATTTAAACAATTTTTTTTGGATAAAGCAATAGATGTTTTATTTACAAATTATTCATTAAAATTAAAGAGGGGAAATTGTATTCTCCAATTTAAAAGAAATGCAATATCACTAATAGTTTAACAGCAACATAAAAAATCATTTGTAAAGATATTTTATACATAAACAAAAAAAGAATTGTTTAGCATGATCTTTATCACTTATTATTACAATTGTTGTTCACTTTTTATTTCATTTAACTAAACAATCACAACCATTCTCGTCCATGAGACTTCTGCGTTAATACGAATATATATATATATGAAATGATATACATAAGTGATAATTTAGAATAGAGAAAAAATAATGCTAAATCAAGTTAATAATAACAATAAAATATAAATATAATTGTTGTTTTCAATGAAATAAAAAAAAAATCAAAATAAGTAAAATTGTAAATAATTACTTTGTTTCTTCAAAGAAAAAGAAAAAGTGATAAGAGGTAGCTTTAAATAGTTAATAAAATTATATAAGGAAATAAATAAAAGAAATTAAAAGATGGCTGTTGGACACTTGATACGATTATATCGTTACTTCCAAATAAAGATGATAAATAAGCCATAATAAAAAGATTTAAAAAAAATAGTACCTTTGAAAACATTTACTTAATTGGAAGATTAATACATTGTACAGGCTTACACCTGTATTTATATATGTAATATATGCGGGATTCGAACTCAGACTTTCACACGACCCACAACTCTCATTGCCATCTTATATTGCTGACCCATCTGATTACACACATGTTGAAAAGATAAATAAACGTCAACATGGGTAGGATGATAACATTGGCACTAACATGGGCTTTGAACATTCCATCATCAGATTTTCAATGAAATGGAAGGCTGAAGAGTTGTGGATTGGAATAGTTTGAAGCCTGTTCATTAAAGTATGAAGATTGGCTATTTTAATATGAGGCTAAGTACTGATTGTATATATGTGTGGAGATGATAATCTGGACCAGCTAATGAGTGCTGGTTTAGCACGAAATACCATTATTGGTGATTATGTATCTTTTCAACATGTGTGTGATCAGGTGGGTCAGCAATATAAGATGGCACTGAGAGTTGTGGGTCATGTGTAAGTCTTAATTGAAAAATTATAAATATTTTTGTCTTTCGTTTGTTTGCCTTGATTTTTTATTTTTTATTTTAAAAAAAAAACAATAATAAAGAACATTAGAAAATAAAAATTTTAGGAGATTCTAACCATACTAATTCCTCAAAATATTTTCAAAGATTCTCGTATTTAGCAAAGATCAACAGACAGAATCTGTATATATAATTCCATCACTTAAATGTTAATTGTCAAAAAATATGGGTGAATAAAATCCAATACTGGTGAACCAACAAAAATGCTTCCCATAGTTATATTTATGCTTTAAGAATGAGATTATTATATTGATATAGAGGTCAGACTTCTCCCTAGGCTGTTAATAGCAATTGTTGTTCCTAAAATAAATGATTTCTACAGAATGATTAATTCAATTTTTTATGACAAAAAGACAAGAAAAAAATATAATATAGCACTATGAAAAGTTTACATCACATCAAATACAATAATAACAATGCTTCATATACAGGAAATATTAAGAATATTTAATATAATCTTAATGCATTTTTGGTAACATCCTTTTTTTTCATATGTCAAATGCGTTGTCCGGGAAGCGAACACGGGCTAACCACTAGGCCACCAACAAATTGTTTTTATTTTGTATATAAGATTTGACTTTGAGTAGAATGCTCAACACCAGAGTTGTAAGTAACATTTTAGAATTTTCTCCTTACATAAAGAAGAGCTATTATTGTACTTTAATTTATTCATTTGTTTACATATATTTACAATGCTGTTATTTGAATTAATTGTATATATATTGAAACTGTAAATATGGTTCTACATATTTGTGCTTCACCGGTTGCTAATTATATAACTACTAACACGGGTTTGAACCCAACTTATATGCAATTAGCACCAGTATCTAGCAATAGGTGATAGCATATATATATATATACACGAATTTAAATAGCTCTTTCCTAAATTTAACTATTTTATGGAAAATTAATTATGAAAAAAACATTTTTTTTTTTTTACAAATTGTTAAGAAATTTTAATTTCTTTTACATATTTAATTCGTGTATATATGCGTAGGATAAATAAATAATCTTATATATATTGTAAATAAATTTTTTTACTAATAATTTATATAAAATAAAATCGACATTTAAGAGTCACACAATGTAATCTTTAAATCTTGTAATTTTGGAGAATTATTGTATCATTTTAAAAAAATGCATAAAATGGTATAAATACCAAAAATTCTGTAATTAAATTTTACTTGGCTAATTGATCAGTCATTCCATACCATATATGGAAATGTAGGTCAATTTGTTAAATTTCATTTAGCTGTTGATCGGTCTTTCCATACCATATAGGAAATGTAGGTCAATTTTGAATCTCAACCAAGTACACAGAGTTTGAAACAATGGCTGGCAAGAATTGATTAGATTAATATTTAGGCAAAACAAAAGATCATGTCCTGTTTTTAGATATGTGCGAAATGAATAAAATATCTTGCCTCAAGGCAACATTCTTTAAATATTCACACTAGTTTAATTTGCAAAATAAATAATGTCAGGGTAAAAGAAGTGACAGTTTGTTTTCCCATGCCTCTGGGACTCTCATCTCCCCATTCATGATGCCGAAGCCTGAAACTGGGCCAAATTTAGTGAACTAACCAAAGAATATGCTTGCCTGAAAGTGAACTTTAAATCTCTACTGATGCCTGTGTCCAGCCAAATCAGTATCCATTTTCTGTGGTAATAGTATATGTGAAAACTTTGGTTTTAATATGTAAATTCTTGTTATATATTACACGGTAAGTATTGTAGGAATATAGTTAATGTATTTTTACCCAAATTACTTAAAAATCAAAATCATTTATTGTTTGTTTGGTGTATATTTAAATTAACTATTTTTTGATTAATGGTTGTCATTATTGTAATATCATAAATCACATTTTATTTTTTATTTTAAATGTCATTCTTAAAAGTTATTAGTGTTGAAAGTCCCTTTTTTTAAAAACTTGTTAATGTTGAAAGTTGTATATATTTGTGAAAGTTGCATTTTTTTTGGAAACTTGTTAATGTTGTAGATATTTGAACGCATTTGTTATTGAAAATGATCTATATATTTATTATGTTTTACTATTTTTTTACTTTTACCTATTTTTAGTCCTGCAACACAGAGCATGTATTAGATCTACTGTGCCTGTTCACATTTGTATCAACCTCCAATAATTTTGCAAACCATGCCAAAATACCATGTACAAGATCTGTGTATATGTTCTCTTTTTTTGCCAAAAAAAAGTTGTGTACAGGATCTATGTACACGTTATTTTGGTCAGATCACAAGATTGCAAAGTTATCAGTGAATTAATATGAATGTGAACAGGCACAGTAGGTCTAATACATGCTCCATGTTGCAGCTTTAATACTAAAGTATCTAGAATGTTATCCATATGTATATATGTGTGTCAAGAGCAAAATCATAAACATTTAAAATTTAGCAGAAATCATGTGTTTAATCACCATACAGATAAAGTGATTCTCATTTTCTCTACACACACACATATATATATATATTCTGCAAAGCTTGTTAAGAGCTTATTTTGCAAGCTCTATATATAACATTTGTAAATACAAGCTTATTAAATCAAGTCATGTGACATCTGACTTGATTTTTTTTGTAATTTTATTTTTTGCTATTAAGGCTTTGGTAATTTTATATTGCTAAAGCTATTAATATATGGTGTATCTGAACTTAGTTCAGTCTCATATGGCTATTTAAGTCAGATAGCTGGATTGAAAGACATATGGATATCTGAAAATTTCAGATTTTCTATTTAATAGTTATACATTAGATAAAGTGCTAGGCTTGTCCTGGTATTTTTAATCTAATGCTTGAATATCGTAGCACCTCACTGAGGATGCCAAGAGCAGAAATTGGTCTGGGGTTGGGATATTCTGCAAAGCTTGTTGAGAGCTTACTTTGCAAGCTCTATATATAATATATAGGTGTATATTGACACTATATCATAAACTACATGCTCTTTTTATATAATTATTTGATAACTATCTTTCATTTTTTCCAAACTTCATTTTTTATATTACCATATTCTTTCCTATTTAAAAATTTGTGCATTTGGATTTATCACTAAACATATAGTTGATAAGTTTTAGAACATTTTTTAAATTTAAAAATGGCATATAATTTTTTCTTTAATTCTTTTTTTTTTTTTAAAAAGTTGATTATTGAAATGAATATGATAATATGGAATACATGTTTCCTAAAATTAATAGTCTTATATTTTTATTATTATGTTAATATATGAGATAAATCATTGAATTTAAAAATGTGACCAAACCTGAATTAGATTATAGCACATTTAAGGATATTTAGATTTGCAAGAATATATATAGGTAATCTACTCTGCAAAATGAATTGTATATATAATGGAGGAGAGAGGGTTAAACAAAAAAAAACAACAATTTAATAAATTTTAAAATGCAGATAATGCACAAGTCAAAGTTATATAATCATGTAATTTTAAATATTTATAATTAATTAAACTTTAATTTATCTGCTATTCATTTTTTTTTGATTAGTATATTGGAAAAATTAAATGATAATTTAATTAATGTTCATTTATAGAAAAATGTGAATTTCTCTAATAAAATTAAAATATCAAACATTAAACTAATTTTCATTCAATGAATAATTTGTTTTAAATTTATTAAATGATGTAATTATTTTAATGAAATAGATGCACAGATATTAGATAAAATTGTAATGGGCTTTAAATTGACCACTGATGGATAAATATATTTTTAACATCTTTCTGCAGAAAAAGACTGAAGAAAACAATATAAATGCAAAGCTTTCTAAAAAGAAGTTTTATGGTGAATTTGATCGTGGTTTCATGGGAGAAGTAGACCACCCTTTCTCATATCTACATTATAAGGATCATCTCACAGACATTCTATAGAAGTGCAATAATGATTGTTTCTATTGGAAAGATATAGCTGAGAATAGAATACACTGGACAGCTACAACTCAGTGTATTGAAGTATTTCAGAAAAAAGTATTTTCTGTTGAAGCAATTAAAAGACAGAATCAAACAAACAGAGAAATGAACCAGTACATTTAATATGTGGAAGTATTTGTGTTTCACAGATTGGTTTGTATAGTCACAGCAAAATTCTTTCTAGGTTTTTTTATACCTTTTCTTGTATTTCTATGGAGTTGGAAATATTTTCAGAATTAAACACAAATCTGTAAGGTTGAAATTTTCTTAAAACACACACATCTAGATGAAACATGGTTTTTAAAATATATTAATAGCAGAATATTTTGTTCTGTAATAAATGTTTTATTTTTGTTTCCTATTTGATAACAATATTGATGTGATAATCCAGTATATTAAATAATGTACTTTGGTACTAGAGCTGCAACATGGAGCATGCATTACACCTACTGCACCTGTTCACATTCGCATCAATCTGCTGATAACTTTGTAATCTTGGGATCTGACCAAAATAATGTGTACACGAATCTTGTACATGACTTTTTTGGCAAAAAATAAAATGTACATGGATATTGTACATGATATTTTGGCAATATATGCAAAGTTATTGGGAGGTTTGATACAAATGTAAAATGGGTGCAGTAGGTCTAATACATGCCTCATGTGGCATGACTAAAAATAACTAAAAGTAAAAACATAATAAAACATAATAATAAAACATTTCAATAAGAAATGTATGATTTTAAAAAGACATTCAAATATGTATGACTCAGACACTAACAACATTTAAGAATGACATTTCAAATCAAAAAAAGAATGTGATTTGCAATCTTAATGAAATGACCACATTATACAAAAAAATTGTTAGTTTAAATATGCATTAAACAAACAGTAAATGATTTTGGTTTTTAAATAATGAGACATTCAAATATGTATGAGTTGGACACTAACAACTTTTTAGAGTGGCATTTGAAAGCAAAAAAAAAAGTGATTTGTGATCTTAATGAAATGACGGCATTACACAAAAAAAATGTTAGTTTAAATACGCACTAAACAAACTATAAATGAATTTTGTTTTTAAATAATATTTATAAAAGGGCATTAACTATACTTACAACTTTTACACTAACATCTTTTAAGAATGACATTCCCAATCAAAAAAAAAAGTGATTTATGATCTTAATGAAATGACACCATTACATAAAAAAATTGTTACTAAATAAACAGTAAATGATTTTGGTTTTTAAATAATATTTATAAAAACACATTAAGTATACTCATACAATATTTACCATGTAATATATAACAGAAATTGTCACCTTGAAACAAAACATTTAATATTGCCACAGAAAATGGAGATTTCTACTAAAAATTTTCCCTCTGAAAATATAGCCCATGATTGCAGAGTATGCTAGGATTTTTAACAGAAATGCTAATAAACATACTTTTTTTTTATAAACAACTTATACCAAAAAAAAAAAGAACAAAAACCTCAAAAAAATACATATTAATTATGAGACTTTTATTAGGTTTTTATCCTGGCAGATCCATTTCTTTTATATTGTTAAATATGGCAGAAAGAAATCTGGACAATAACTGAAAATGTTGAACTATTAAAAAAAAAGATCATATTGATAAAGATAAAAACACGTTTCCACACATATACTCGCAGGGTTTATTTCTTTTCAGTTTGACATCATCGCAACATTACACATTTATTGTGGGTGTGAAAAGGCATTCTATCTCTCCTATGTTGCAGCTCTAATACCAAAGTATCTTAAATAATTATTGTGATAAAGATATCCACATTTTTAGATAAAAGTGCTTGCTTAAAAAATGCCACCTCTTTAATGTATTTATGTCATATTTTTTATATTGCTAAAGCAGTTAATATTTGGTAGGTCAAAGTTTACTATGTTACTTCTATTATTTGTTGAAGTATTTTTAATTTGAAATGAAGTGGTATTTTTAGAAGCACTAGAATTTTACTGCACTCACATATGTTTTACTTTGTCTTTTATATTTAGATTTATTTCACATGCTTTTGATTTAATGGTAAGGTAATAATTTAAAAACCCATGTACTGTTTGATAGGGATTTCTTTAACTTATATGGTTAATTAACTATAAAATTATCCATCATATATATATGACATGACTTTGCAAAGAAATCAAATCATATATCATGTGACTTAATTTAATAAGCTTGTATTACAAATTTTATATAATGAGCATGCCAATAGCTCTTAACCAAGTTTTTCAGAACATCCTGATCCCCAGACCTGTTTTTAATTCTGAATTTCATCAGTGAGGCACTAGGATATTCAAGCATTAGATTTAAAATATCAGGTCAAGCTCAGCACTTTATCTAATGGTTAACTATTAAGTAGAAAATCTGAAATTTTCAACTTAAATAGCCATATGGGACTGAACTAAGCTCAGGTAAACCATATATTAATAGCTTTAGCAATATAAAATTGCCAAAGCCTTAAGAGCAATAACAATAATTGCAAGGAAATCAAGTCACACATCATGTGACTTAATGGGCTTGACTTGGTATTTTAAATCAAATGCTTGAATATTCTAGCATATCACTGATGAAAGCCAGAGCTAGAAACCCATCTGGGGATAGGGATGTTCTGAAAAGCTTGTTAAGAGCTATTGGCATGCTCATTATATGACATCATTTTATTTATTAATTACATGTCCATATTTTATCCTAAATAGTTAGTATTTTTGCATACATATATGTTTTATGCACATGAGCACATGCACATCTATTTACACACACCATTACTTTTAAACACCTTTTTATGTCAAAATTTATAAATTTTGGAATAGAAGTTAAAATATTATAATTCCTTTTATGTATAATAATAGACTTGATTCCAAAGTTATTAATTTTATTTAAAGGCATCAGAATGTAAATTGGAAATCTAAAATAAATAATTTAATTTAAACATGTTATTTGTTCATTTATCAATATACAATCATATTTTTTGTATGATTAATTTTGAATATATTTATCTGTCTTAATATTTTTTTAAAATCTGACTTTGTTTTCTTTCTATTTAAATTCTTCTACTCTTGTGATTATTAGCACCTAAGATTAGATGATGTTGGTCATGTGATTCCCTGTGCACTTGTTAAATCTATTTGTTTGATATCTTTGTCCCAAGAATCTCAATTGCTTATTCTTATGATAATGAATTGAATGTGTGGCAGTATGGTGCTTTTGCTAATTATTATTTTTTGAGTAATATTTTTATTGTATTACATTAATGAGACAGAGTATTACATAATGTTTTTGGATAAATTATAAGCCAAATTTTAGCACATTATGCTATTAAACTATATTTGAAAAGATTCACTCCTAGAAAAATAATTATTTTAAGTATCTTCAAATTTATATTTTATTAATGTTTAAAAAGTTTATTTTATGACTTTATAAACTAAAAACTTGAATGTATTTTATACCCAGATATTAGTGGCTAAATTATAGCAAAAATCTCTTTGCATCTCAACTGAGAGTATGACCACATTTTTTTTGTTAAATGCTTCATAAATTTTCAATTTTATTTCTTTATACCTTTCCAATTTGTACACCCATCAGATCTATAGTTATAGGTAATTTTGCCTTTGAATACATACAAGTTTCCATTACAATTAATTTGATTGACCAATATTCAATTTCACCAGAGGATAAACTCTTTGTTCTCACAAGATAGATTGTGTAAATTGATAGTAGGCTTTGAGGAATGCCACATGAAAGTTCTCAGATTTTCTTTTGTAGATGTAAAAAATTTTCAGATGAGGCAGCCAATGCTTTGACAAAAATCATTTAACATCCTCATGGCTAACATATTTTTGAAAACTATTGCAACAGTTTCTAAAATAATACAGAGTTTTTATTATTTTGTAATTTGTCACTCATTATTTTTGTATTAACAAAAATTTGAACACTCATAAACACAAAAAATTGAATGTAAATTTGTAAACTATCTTTGATCACTGTTAACTGAGTATCTGGTAAAATTATTGCTTAGTGATAGGGGAAGGAATTGAAAACAAGATCTCCATAATCCAAAAATTAGTTATATTTTTTAATTCTCTATATAAGGATTTTCAAATGTTTTATCAGAAAAGATAAAATAAATGAATTCAATATTCTATTATAGAAAACCTCTAAGTTGTTGAGCATGCTTTCAATCTGTACTATTAGATTTATAGCATTCTTGTTCAGTAGCAGAAACTGCTGCATTTTAATATTATTATGTAAATCTATAAATTTAAATATTCTATTTCTTAGAGAGAAAGTGCAATATTAAAGAGGCATGGCATATCGCTAATAACTTCGACTTATCAATAAAAAAAGTTGCAATGTTGTATTATATAAGAAAAATGGAATATTTAAATTTATAGATTTTCATAATGATATTAAAATATGGCAGTTCCTGCTATTTAGAAAGAATGCTATGAATCTGACCGGCATGCTTAGCAACTTAGAGACTCTTTATAATAGAATCTTGAATTTATGTATTATTTAATCTTTTCTGGTAAAATATTTAAAAATGCTTATATAGAATTACAAATAGAATAAGAAAAGAGTAAATACTCTTCTAATTATATTCCTTAAGTTTTGTTTGGGCTGTCTTGCCTTTTTAAAGTTTTCTACGTCCACTAATAATTTTTTATTTAATTAACTAGGAATTAGAATTTGTTTTAAAATTTTAATTTCTCATGTAAAATAATAAATGAAAAAACACATGGAAATATTTACAACAACTCTCAAAATCATATTAATCCGAGAAAGATAAAGTGATTTCATTGAAATCTTGCTGCCTGTTTCTGTCGAATTGATTTTATATCTGTGGATAAGGGTTTAACAACTTTTTTCACAGATTTCCCAAAACTGTTTTAATTTTTTATCAAGCACATGTTTGTATTAACTAATTGAGTAACTAAAAATAGAAAAAAATATTTGTTCATTGTCAGAGAAAGTTTACGATTGTTTAACTACCTCCTAATATAATTTATTTCAGTATATAGAGTTTAATCATAATCTTTAATGAGTTTTTGATTTCATTAAGTTGTATAATATACGAAATCAATTAAAGGGTTTAGATGACTTTGAATTTATCTGTAGAAAGATATAATAACAGCAGGTAATATTCCATTACTAAAAATTGTAATAGTGAAAATATAAAATTGAATAGAACATATAAACCATTCTTTTCTGGTAATTTCTTAGTTTCCCAAACAGGATTTAACTTAATCTGTATGTTCAACACTATAGCATATGGATGCTTAGTACATCACTATTATAACTTTTACTAATGCAATATCCTTAAGGATGTCATGTTTATTTTATCTTTATAACATGGAATAATGATATAATAATACATATCAACATACCTATCACATAATTGTTATGGCTATTATCAGAAGGGCATAAAGGTCATTAAATTATTTTAAATAAGACATGATAGAGATATTATTTTTTTTTGTAAAAGCTGGGAGATTTGCTCTTCTAAACATTTTTTATAATTGCACAATATACATTTAATTTATATATATTATGTGTTAATTTTTAACTTTGATTTTTTATTTTCTTTTACTCAAAAACTGGGTTCATCTACCGAAAATTCAATGCAAACATATTTTTAGTGTATTAGATTAATAATAATGTCATTAGATGTGGTAATTTGTTGTAAATTCATCATGTATTCTGATTTACTTTAAATTTTCCATGTATTTACTTTAATTATTCCATATGTAACCAATTAAAGTAGTTTTTTTAATTAAAAAAAATCATTTTATAATTAGCCAAATGTGACAAAATTTCAATATATATATATATTACTAACGAATTAATAAAATAAAACTTAAAATAATTATGCTAAATATATGTAGATAAAAAATTTGCCCAAACCTAACAAACTTTGCAGAAACAATAGAAATGGTTTTTAAACAAACAAAAAATCAATACTTTGTACTAGATGTTTTATTCTTTTAATATACTACTTTTTATAAATAGGTTGTCTAAAACATGCACTTACAAAATGAGACAACAGCTCCGATTACCTTGTTGTTCCCTTCTGAATTAGTCCCAATCTGTTGTACAATATATTGCCTATTAGCAATTCCACAGAGCAAGCATTTTTGTTTATCATGTATTCTAAAAATAATAACATTTTAAAAAATGCTTGACCAAGAATGCAATTTTTTTTTACCCTGACTTAATAATTAATTGTTTTCTCCCCTGATTTCTTCAGCTTAATAAAAATCTTGATGTTAATTTTTTTTATTTTTGCAATGATATTTTCCAGTTTTAGAGTGAGAAGTATCTGTATTTGACATAGATTCACCAGATCTAAATTAAGCAATTAGGCTGCACTTTATAATACTAAGAACATATTGTTCATTACCTATTATAGATGTATACCTAGATCCAAAGCTCCTCACTGATGAAGACCACAAGCCAGAAACTAGTCTGGGGATATTGGATGAGTAGGCATTAGATAGGGATTTTATGCACAAGCCTTCTGGCATCCATTGATTACTCTGGTTGGCACAGGGTGGCACTACTGTATGGAGAGTTTTGCCTTGTTTATAAACAATTATGTGCTAGTATAAGAGATGGTGATCATGTGAATCTTTTTCTTGCTCTATTTCCAAAAATGTCCATTATTTGTTTGTTTTTTTCACATTGCCATTTTTTTTTATGTAAAATGACTGACATATGAGATTTTCAGCCAACCAAAAATAATTTCAAAAGCTAATTTCATATCTAATCAAACATCAATTTTTATATTAAATGAAAGCTTATTTAAGTAAATACAAAGGTTTAAACTTTTTTTACATGATGTATTTATTGTTTTTTTTTTTTAAAAAAAAAAATCACACGTTAAACGTCAAAATTTTTTTATTAAGTTTTTCTATATCTGAATTAACATCCAAAGTTTAATTTCTATTTTAATTTAAAAATGGGGGGGGGGGGGATATATTAAAACTATATCTATGTAGTTATCAATTTATTTTGTTTATTCTTTCAACTATCCAAATATTTATTGATCTATCCCGATGAATATATCTTTCTGTTTTAATTTGTATATATCTGTCTATCTGTCCATCAATCAATCAATCCACAATTTACAAATGCAATACATACATTTAGATAGATAGATATAATTACATTATTATTATTTTTAATTATATTGATATTTGATTTTTGAATAAAACCACTGGAATGCATAGTTAATATATATATATATTCCATTGATTTTATTTAATTAAAATTTCTTAACTGTCAATTTTAATTTTTAAATTTTTTTAAAATCTATTGTTTTATATTTTTTAAAATAAAGCTTTTAGTAGAATTTTACGCGTATGCTAAGATTTCTTCCTGAAGATTGTTAGAGTTATTTGGGCAATGGCCAAATGATATTTGATCATTATTAGTAATAGTTTTCTGTGTTCTCAGCTTAATATACTCTGTAGTCTCATATTAAAATAAAATAATTCAATTGTTAATCAACAGATTAAACTTTGACACAGAAATCATTCACTCTTGAATCCACTATTCTGCTACTGCACTAAGTAATACCATCTTATAATTAAATAATTAAAATGGGCAACATTGTAAAACTATAGACTATGTTGTATTGAAATTATCATATATAAAGAATCTATTATAGTTTATTATTGAATTTTAAACGTCAGTTTTTAAATATTTAAATAAAATAGCAAATAAGTTATCCTAAGTATAAACTGCTAGAAAATAGCAGTTAAAATTTATCCCGATGTTGAATAACTGGACAATAAAATATTATGAGCAAAAACTAATGTTTGGTAGTGATAATCTGACATTTTTTTACAATTCTCTTAATGTAATATGTTCTATGAGTCTTTAGGGCTACATTATAATACTTAATGGTATTTTTATATCACCCACACAAGCACACTCACACATATATGTGTGTGTGTAAAAATACTAGTGTGAGAACATAACTCACTCCAATATTCCTCAACAAAGAGATAGTAAAAGAGGATACATTATTCTGCAGACTAGCCAATTAACAATTGCTTAGGTTTTATTTATTGTTTAATTATTTATCTATGATTATATGATATTTATTGATGAAGGATTAAATAGGTAATTGAATCAACTCTGGATAGCCACATAAAAAATTCTAAACTTCCTTGGAAATTAAACAAGGTAAAACTCTCCATACAGTAGTGCCACCCGGTGCCAACCAGAGTAATCAATGGATGCCAGAAGGTTTGTGCATAAAATCCCTATCTAGTGCCTACTCATCCAATATCCCCAGACTAGTTTCTGGCTTGTGGTCTTCATCAGTGAGGAGCCTTGAATCTGAGAGCATTGCATCTAGATCTTAGGATCTAATGCAACCCTCCAACACCTACCTTTTATCTGGAATCTATTGATTACTTTGGTTGGCACAGGGTGGCATTACTGTATGGAGAGTTTTGCCTTGTTTAATAACAATTATGTGCTAGTATAAGAGATGGTGATCATGTGATGTTTAGTGGTTCCTTGGAAATTCTTAATTATCTGAAAAAATCTCCAAATTTTACACGAATTTATAATTCACATCAGTATGATATTATTCTAGGTTTTTGTATGAATTATGCAGGAAAAAATTACGATTAATGAAAAAAGCTTTTGAATTTTTATGAAGTTTTTATGAAACCAATTAGACCAAATTTTTAAAGTCTACCACATACATTCTCATCTTTTCAATCTATATAATTATTCTTATAGTTAATAAATATGGATACACTGCTCACTAGCATGCTTCATCTACTATGATGAATTTACTAACTTTCATCTTAAGTTTAAAATCAAAAACACCATGGTCCTTCTTTTCAGTTGTTCGGTAGTTTTTAACTAAAACATCAGTTCATTTCTTTAAATACAGAATAAATGTGCAAATTTTCATTCTCTTTTATTTTAAGCAATGTTAAACAAGACTAAATGATCAAATTTATTTCTAGGAAACTGTAAAACTAAATAAAGTAACTGACCAAAAATAAAGGTTGTTAAGAATCTTCTGATTCTGGATCCACGCTGATGTTTAGTAGTGACTTTTTATTTAGTTATTTTTACAACTATGAATTATTTTCTAATTAAAGTGTATTGTAGGTATTGGAAGAACTATCTAATATTTAAGAGGACATTATTAGAGTTTGAGATGTTAGAAAAATGTTTAAAAAACAATTGATTTGAAAACTGAACACATACTTTATTATAAAAGCATAAATTTTGGAAGTACAAGAATAAAATTCTTTATAAATAAAAAATGTAAGAACATTGTAGAGATTAATAGTATATCAGATAAAATGACAAGATTAGTTATTCGATTTAATATAAGATACCAATTGCAGATAATTTAACTTTATACCTTAATAAATTCTCATTTTGATGAAGAAGTTAGAGGATTATTATTTAGATATATAGATGCATTTGATCATATCAAATTATATTTTAAAAGTGTCGTGGCAGGTTTTAAGGCTATAATTGAAAAGCAATTGCAAGCTGTATGTGTTGTGGACAAATTTGGATATATTGCCAGAAATAAAAAAGGAAACAGACTTATAGAATTTGTTGGAAAAAATCTTAATATTGGAAATTTTTTTTTGAAAAAAAAAAAATTGAAACAGAAAGAGGCATAAAGCATTCAAATAAAAGTTCAATAAAAGTGGGATATACTTTGACTAATGGAAAATATATTGAAAACATGTATTATATTAAATAGATTCAGCACAGGAAGTGATAATTGATTAGTGAGATGTAAGATATGAGATAATGTAAAGTTAGACTAAAGCTTTTAAGAAAGACAATATTAACTATTAGTGCCTCAAATCTTTATAAACTTTACATTGAATTTAAATTAGAACTTACAAATCATTTTAAAACATTAATAGTTTGATGATGTCTCAAACATGAGAAATTTCATAGATAAATGTTATTCGACAAAGAATAGTTACACAGATAGGCGGTATAAAAAGTATGTTACTAGTAAATTTTCTATTAAGACAAAGCAATGATGAAGGGAAGAAGGAATATGAAAATATTTTTTAAAAGATCCACTTATAATTGACTATTATGAAAACATAAAAGTTGAAATTCAAGACTTTTATAATATACTATGCATGCTTTTGGAAATCCACTGCCAGAATAGTAGTGCTGTATTAATTTAGCAGTTGAAAATTATGCCTATATATGAATGCAATTTATTATATAAATGAGGTTTAATATGTAAATGTAATATTTAAATGTTCCTTTTTTTGTCAATGGAACACATAAATCCTTTCTGTTGATTGCATTTAAATCCTTTACAATTTCCCAAACCTCCTTACATTTTCTTTTTCTATTCTCTTTTTCAGCTCAAATCAGTCTCATATTAGTGGGACTGAAAGTATGATCCATAGTGAGCTTGTGATTGAGGAAAATAAAATGATTTTATACGAATTACATTAATTAAAGAACAGATAATTAAATATTTAGAATTACTAAAGATCCAATTAGAATTGCATAACTGAAATTCTGTAAAATTATTTGAAATATATTTAATGAAAGCACAAGGAAATTATAACTGTCGATTAACAAGGAAAGCCATAGATGAAAATAAAAGTTTAAAAAGTTTAATGCAACATTTTGATACTATAATGAAAAAATGTTTCAATAGTGAGAAGAAATGATGACAGTATTACTAAAATAAAAAAATAAAGTATGAAGTATTTAGAGAAGTTGTACAAAAAATTATTTAATAATGAAGAACAATAAAATAAAATTACATCTTCAAAATACAACATTTTTTAAATTGTCAAATATAAAGATGAAGAATGCATTTAAATGAAATGATGGGATGATTATTGATATTTTAAAACAAGCCAGTGAGAAGAATGAAAAATTGTTGGCAAAGCTATACAACAAATGTTTGAATGATAAAGATATACCAAGTGCTTAATGAATAGAGTAGTTATATTGATAGTTAACAAAAATAAAAAAGACAATATTAAAAATTTCATATCAATCTGTCTATTAATTCTATAAAAATTTAAACTAAAGTCTTTACAACTCTGCTGTGGAAAACTTTGTCTAAAATCAAGCAGTAGAACAAAGTTAAAAAGATATTAGAAATTGCAGACTTATAAATCATCTATTAGTTCTATACAAAATTTTTATTAAAATCATAATTTACCTTCACAGAACATATGAGTCAACTCAATGAAAAGAAAAGAATGAATTTAAAAGGAATCTTAGCACAATAAATCACATTCAAGTATTAAGAGAAGTTATAAAAAAACATATATATATATGTCCAAAAGATGGCGCTATACCAAAACCGCCGAACAAGTGTAAGATTTGTTTTACATAAACGAAAAAAGAGTCTACCTCTTTCATTTGCTCACCCCCAGATCAGCTGATTTCAAGCTGGTTTGCTATCCTCAGTGGGGGATAGAGTATAGAAACTAGATCTAAAACACTGACTCTCAAGTGTTTATGCAAAACGTTTCTATCAGATTGCAAGCGTGAATTTTTCAGACCGGTAAAGTCTTCAAACCCAGCCTAGCAAGCCAGATATTTATATGGGTCTGATCTCAGTTCAGAATCACCATATAATCAAAGTCTCTGCAATATATATCATTGCAAGAAAACTTTAAAGGTACATTTATGAAAAACAAAAAACAAGTTAATCACGTAACCTGCTATCACTTGTTATTTATGTCCAAAAGATGGCGCTATACCAAAACCGCCGAACAAGTGTAAGATTTGTTTTACATAAACGAAAAAAGAGTCAGAAATTAACTACCTCTTTCATTTGCTCACCCCCAGATCAGCTGATTTCAAGCTGGTTTGCTATCCTCAGTGGGGATAGAGTATAGAAACTAGATCTATATATATATAATAAATAAGTTGCCATTGTGCTTTGGATTTGTAGATTATGAAAAGATATTAGACTTTATAAACATTTTCATCTTCATTAAATTTTGGGTCATCAAAATATAGGCCCATAGTATTATCTTATTCTGAAAAATATTTATCAAAATACAACAGCAGAGATTAAATTATATGATAATATTAAGAATATTAATAATGATGTAATCAGATTGTTTTTATACCATTTTTATAGCAATTTTAAGAAAAGTATTTCTAAACTAAAATGAGAAACTAAATAAAAAATAAATAAATGGTAGATTATCTAAGTCATCCACAATTTACAAATGATTTGATTACATTTGCAAATAATGCTACAGATTTACATAAAATGCTACAAAAATTATTAGAAAAAAGTAGGATGAAAGACAAATATTCAATGGTCATTTTTGCAAAAGAAGAAAATGAAGACTGTTATCAGTGAATTGGAAGATGTAAATAACTACAATTACTTTAATCAGATTACTAATACAGATAGAAATATAATGTCTGAAATTAATCGAAGAATTAAATTCAGATGGAAATAACTTACAAAAATAACACAATATTATATGAAATTATATTTATGATAGTGAAAAACAAGGTTTTAATAGATGTATTTTACCATTTCTTACATATGAATTTGAGAAAAAATAGCAATACCAAGATTTCAGTTCACTCAATAAAGTATGAAGAAATAGGATTGAAGATGGTTGAGAGAACAAATATGTGTCAAAAACATTAATGAAAGAAAAATGAATAGAATATTTTGCTAAAAGAAATGACAATAGATGGATAGTTGAAAGTCTTAATTTGGAATCCCCGAGTGTATATACCAATTTTTTTTCCTTCATTATGATATCGTCATATGATATCAACACATGTTATATATAGAGCTCACAAAACAAAATCTTAACAAGCTTTGTTAATGATATCAACTCAATATTTTTTTCATTAAAAAGAAATGTAAAAAACATCAAGAAACCAATATTAAAAAAACATAATTTAAAACAATCTTTTACATAATATCTAAAATTGAACAAAGTTCCTTAAAATTGAAAATTTAAAGGTCTTTAAAATTTATTATCCAGATTCTTTATGCCAATAAAGATAAAATCAAGCTTTATATTGTTTTGTTGATAATTTTGCTTTTTATGATCATTTACCACTATTAAAGGAATCAACAGTCAAAAACTAACTCTAAACAGAGTTATAATAACCAACCTAGATAAGTAAGATATTTAGATATTCAAAATGAAGATCAGAAGAGATATGAAAATTAAATCCTGATAAAAATCTTAAGGATGTATTCATGATGTTCCTTAAATACAGAAAATATTAAGAAATAAAATAAATGAATGCTGGATCAGAATAGATTCAAATTTTTGCTTAAAGAACAAACAGATTAAAATTGTCTAATTTTAATCATATTATTAGAAGAATGTATAAAGTTAAAAAAATGATGGAGAGCAAAAAAGAGGATTATGAGATAATGGTATTTTATCATCATAATAATGCATGGCTATTAAAAAGATTTTTCTGTAGAAAGCTCATTTATATGATCACCAGGAGAAGATGTCTATGGCATTTACCAATATTAATTATTTCCTTAGATAATTCAACTATTTTAAGCAAAAGAATATTAACATAATTTATACTGAATAGGATTCTTTATTTTACAAAACTAAAAATAAAATGATTATTTTACATTAAAGTTCATATTATTTAAACAAATTCATCTATGTTTATAAATATTTCTATAGATTGTTACAAAAATAGTTATTGTATTGGTTGCATAAGATAGAGTGGATAGCTATAGGGAACTTGAAAGTCTGAGTTCAAGTCTCTTTTAATTATATTATTTTAAATATAGTATAGGGAATATACCTGTATTTAAATAAAATACTTATTATGATTACTTAAAAAATATAAAAAGCAGAAATAATTTCCTATATATAAAAAACAAATAAGCTTTATTATTACACTAGTACCATCTAGCTTCGATATTTATAAATATTTATAATATTTAAGAGATTGTGAGAACTACTCGGCTTTCGTCACAATTATTAAAAATAATATTAACTACTTAGATTTTATGACAGTTATTATAAGTAGTACGTTTTTTTTTTCTAGTTAAAACCTGAATAACTAACTGATCAATAGAGTATTATAACCGGAAAAATCGTTGATCGTCGTTTGCACCTCTCTTAATTAACACAATTTATTCTAGAGTCTTAATTTCAGACTTACATGTAAGCTTTAATGAACCCTTACATCTTGCAGATGTCATCTGCTAAATGACAGATGTTAAAATAATCAAGAAGATGGCAAATAATAAATACATATATGTACAATTTAAAATCAAAATTATTAGCTTAAAATTTTAAGAACCATATGCTTGTTTGGTATTTTAATCTAATTGACTACAGATTCTTTTTTAATCTATTAGTTAGTTTTTATAACTAACTAATGATTTTAAAATGTATTTGTTGTTTGTTAATAAAAAAAATTATGCTAGCAAAACGTTGTACTGAAGTTTTAAGACCTAAGATAACTTAATTTCCTTTTAATGTCGATTGAAAGAAAATTGATTTTTTATTTTTCGCTTTAAGCTTCTAAAATGCTTGTCTACGTTAGCTTGCTAACGGAATCTGAATTTACAAAGGCAATAAAATCTACTTTACGGTCAATAACAGTAATCTTCTAAATTTATATTTAAACTTAATTCTTAAATGACTTCCTTAAGTTAAAATGAAAGCTACTTAGTTCTGAAGATAAAAATAAATAAATATGTAAATAATAATAGAAGAAGTAATTTATAGTTCAGCGATATCAACTTGCAGCCTCCTCTTATTACAAACCAGCTCACATTTTTTGTTATCATAGAAAAAAATTGTTTGCTTCCTATATTGTAAACATTTTATTTTAACAGGGAAATACCTACAAAATCTGTTGATGTTGTCATCCTATAGCATATTCCGGATTTGCCATGACTTTTCTTGTAGAGTGGGAAGGGAATTGATGGTTTTTATATAATTTAAAGATTTTTGAGATAGTCAGATCATAGTCACGTAAACTATCATTCAATTATAGGTGGTTAAATGGTTGGGTTAGAGGGAAAACTATAAACAAAAAAAAAAAAGAAATATATTTTTCTCACTGCTACATTTTGGGGAAATTTTGAAGAGCTTTTTCTCTGCAGTGATATATTTCACCTTACACATATACACATTTATATAGGTAAGATTACTATGTGAAGTAAAATAATAAGGCTGTTAGCACTGGGGTAAGCTATGAAAGACACCTGAGTAGCATGATTTAGAATTGATAGATTTGTATGAAAATAAAGAGAAAAAAATTTTACTATTTAATTTTATTTTACTTCTTTGTTAAACTGATTCCACTATTTGGTATGTTGCCAATAATAGTAATATATATTATTAGTTAAATAATTTATCAATTGAGTGCTGATTCAGCATGAAATTCGAATATTGGAGATCATTTATCTTTTTCATGTGGGTGTTTATGGGTTGTATGAGGTAAAGTGGATAGTTGAAGAGAGCTTGAAAGTCTGTGTTTAAATTCCCAATATTTAAGTATCAATAAACTTATTGGCATCATATTTCATTACTATAACAGTAGAGATCTGTAACCCAGTAATCCAGTAGGCATTAGTTTCTCTCAAGTTATTGAGTGAAAAATAAATTATTTTAATTCTCTTAATAAAATGGGATTAGAAATTGTGAAATTATGTGATTTTTGCCATATATAACAGTATAGTTTCCAAATTTAACAATAACATTGCTTATTTTTCTAACACTGCCATTAACAATTGTTTCAAAGGAAAAATCTTTCACTAAATGAATAAAAAACCATTTACATTTAATAATTCACAAGTACTATTTATAGATTTGCTATTATAATTATGGAAAATGAAATATGTAAAGGTTTAGATTTGGACAATATTGAAAAGAAAAAAAATCATACATGAAAGCAGGAAGAATAAATGTATGAGCATGGACATTGCAAGTATAATTTTCATTTTATATATTTCTATTTTTTCTTATGATATATTATTCAAAATAATTTGGAAAAAAGCAGCAAAAAATTTCACATCCAAATGCCATAAACTCACAAAATGGCCTGGGTCACCAAAATGAAATTTACTGGGGGTATTGTTTATAATTTTCAACTGTTTTGAGTTATATGATTAAATAAATAATAATGAGTGATTAATATCTTATTTAAGAATTATATACTTATATATAAAAGTGAACTAAAGAAGGAAATTTAGGAAAAATTATGTCTTTTGTTTATATTTAACTTAATATGAACAACAATTCTATATTTTACAATATATGTACAAACATTTAGATATATTATCAACATTCTTGATTATTTATATAAAACATAAAGATATCTAATTGTATCTTTAGAGTGCATAATTGTTTTGGGTAATATTATTTCATTTTCTGGCTTATTGTTCAATGTGTAACTTTCAAACACACTCTCCATCTCACTTATTCTAAAAAATTTGATCTCACAATTGTACTATGTTATATAAATGCTTATTTTATTATTTTGTAAATTTTTTATGCTAAGAATTTGACAAGCATATTATATTGCAATGGTTGAGAATTGAATTTAAAAGTGGTTTTGCATAACTAACTCAATTCATATTGATTTTTTTTAAAAAAAGTCATATATAATTATTTCACATTATTCAATACAATAAAATTGCAAACATTATTTGTGTTAAATTTAAGTATCTGACCATTTATATGCATATTAAAGAATACATGTAGCTTCTTAGTAAAATTTATTTATATCTGTAGCAATACAATTTTATAAAATCACGTTATTGTACTCCAGATTAAAAATTATATTTAATGACACTTGCTTTTATTAAACTTACTTAAACTAAAGATTTTGAATGAATCTTATTATATATAAGCACACAAAATAATCTTAATTTTTTGATCTACAAAGAAAAAAATAACCGCATTATTTGGTTAATTAGAGTCACTTTCTATTGGTTTAATAGGAAGTATACAATATGTTCATTATTATATCAAGAATTATATAAATTTTTCTCAAATTATTTCAGATTCCTATAATTTTTATTGTAATGATAATAATCAGCCATTAAGCTAATGCACATGCGCTTTGTGGATTTTTAACTATAAATAAATACTCTCACTTCCAAACACAAGATAAAGTCTTTGTGAAAAGATAGAATGAATCCATCTATCCTTTCAACCCAAACATTTATGTATGTGTTTGGAAGTGAGAGTATTCATTTATAATTAAAAATCCACAAAGTGCATGTGCATTAGCTTAATGGCTGATTATTACTATTACAGTTTATAAAAACATAGCAGTATATAAAATAAATATCTCATTTACATATAACATTTATTGTAATATTTAAACAGCATTAAACTGTTGCACATGCACTTTGGATTTTAACTATAAAATGAATGAATACTAACACTTCAAACACATGATAAAGTCTTTGGAAAAGATAGAATGGCCATTTATCTTTTCGAACCCAAACACTTTTGTATGGGTGAATCTTAAGTGTTTGAAAGTGAAAGCGTGAAGATATTAAATAATCACTTTAAATTACTTTTACATGCTTGAATGAATGACACTGGTGAAATTTACTAGTATTTACGATACGTCATTCTTATTTGAAATTAAATGTATGTAAATAACTCAATTATTTTATATAGTGTGATGCTTATAAACTGTAGTATTTAAACAGCATTAAACTGTTGCACATGTGCTTTGGATTTTAACTATAAAATGAATGAATACTAACATGTCAAACACATGATAAAGTCTTTGGAAAAGATAGAATGGCCATCTATCTTTCGAACCCAAACACTTTTGTATGGGTGAATCTTAAGTCTATGAAAGTGAAAGCATGAAGATATTAAATAATCACTTTAAATTACTTTTACATGCTTGAATGAATGATGCTGGTGAAATTTACTAGAATTTACGATACGTCATTCTTATTTGAAATTAAATGTATGTAAATAAGTCAATTATTTTATATAGTGTGATGTTTATAAACTGTAATATTTAAACAGCATTAAACTGTTGTACATGCGCTTTGGATTTTAAATATAAAATGAATAAATACTAACACTTCAAACACATGATAACATTTATTGTAAATTGTACTTTATTTTGGATGTCAAGTAAATCTTGCAAATACTTTTAAGAATAACATGAATTATCAAAAATATTGCAATTCATATCTCAAAAATTTATCTATCATATGTTTTATATCAAACATTATATGCATATATATGTATTGAAATAAAGATCATCTTTATAACACAATGAAAAATAATTTGGTACATGTATGTGCACAGATAGATTTGTGCTATAAAAATAAAAAATAAATATGATTCAAATAGTTATTTATAAAAGTTATTCATAAAAATGAAAATGACTGAAAAATTAGAATTATTCCAGTAAATAGATATTTTCTTTTAAATAAGTACTTTTTAAAACTATTTTATTTTAAATAAGTTATTTAAATATAAGAAAATATTTGTGTTAAATGAAATAGTTCATTTAGTACAATTCTAATGTAAAAATCATAGTTAAATTACTTATTTAACAGACAAAAAATAATTTATAAAAATACAACAAAAGTATTTTATTATTAATGTGATGAAAGTTAATTACTATTGCTTATAACATTGTATATAAAAAAGAATTAAAAGAAATAAAAAGTTATTTTGGTCCCTAACCAAAAGAATGTTATTTTATTTTGTTTACTAATTAAAAAAATATCTTTTTAAATCTTGTTTTTCTGAAATATATCTGTCTAAGAGAATCCCTATCAGTAACAATAAATATTAAGATACATTTTAATACAAAATCCTGATGAGGTAAGAAGAGAGATGTTGATATCTGGATTCCACAGCAATACTAGTCAAGGAGCTGTTGGTCATAACCTAGTCATTATCTACCCATCAGAAAATCCAATCATTATCTAAGTTATTCACATATGAAGTAAACACATACATATGTTTGCACATACAGAATAAAATAGGAAATATTGTTACCATCCCATATAATCAAAAATAGCTTAATTTCACATACCCGCTCATGAAGTCAGTAATCATTACAAATGAAATATAATATGAGGTATATACTAATGTATAATATTTAAAGTCTTATTAAATAAAATAAATTCAATCTAAAGGCATTACTAAAAAAATAAATTCGATTATGTGACTTAAGATGCAAAAATCTGTTTCTTTAAAACATAAATGAATTTAAGACAAAAGAATGAGGAAACTGGAAAAAAAAACATTGAGGAAACTGGAAAAAAAAACATTGAACTCGCTTTAAAATTTTGATTTGAAATATCCAGAATAGTATTGTTTTAAGGAAGTTATGGTACAAAAAAGATTGTATACATTATTTGTTTATTTTTAAAAAAATTGTAGTCTAGAGCAATGTCTGCCAAACTTTTTTTATCTTATGGCTCACTGGGTGAAAGGAATTTATTTTGTGGCACACTAAATAAAAATCCCAACAAAATTAAATAAACTTTATTAATATGAATAAATAAATTCTTATTATAGTAACAATAAAATAACATTATTTTATGAACATACAATATATACATAGGTAATACAATAACAATGTTATTAGTGAGAAGGATGTAATTGATTTTGAGAAAGAATTTTGTCAAAGATAAACAAACACATAATTCCTCATCTACTATCTACAATCATTCCCAGTTTTTTTATTTAATTTCCATAAGCACTGAAAAACATAATTTGCAAAAATATGATGATTCAAAGGGCAACAGAGATTTAATGGCTGTAGTAGATAATCAAGGATATTGGCCCCAAAATGAAAGACAAAATTCTGACAATTCTAGCACAGAAAATGAGGCTTTGTACACAAGATCATTTTTAACATCTATTAAATTTTCTTCTATTAATGTTAATGGCAGGTGTGTACTGTCATATCTTACAAAAGGATTGATGACCCACTGGTATATTTGATAATCAAGTGATGAAAAATTCTTAGAAAATGATACAGATAGACTTTCTACTATCTTTTGCACTTCTGTCAAAATTTTAAATTTGTTTGGAAAAGCCTCTATGCCTGGGAAACAATCAAGCTGTGATTTTTTAACTTTCCTGGCCCACAGTTCTAACTTGTCAGTAAAGACTTAATTTAACTGTAATTGTAATGATATGTTCGTTCACTTCTTGCAGATTCAAATTTAAAATATTTAACATCTCAAAAGGATTATTAAAAAATGCTACTTCCAGCCACCAGTTATCATTGTTAAGAAATTCCAATCCAGCATTTTCAGCATCAAAGAAACATATTATTTCAGTTCACAAAGATATAAACTATGAGAGTACTTTTTCTTTTAAGAGCCATTATGAAGCTATAAACACTTAAAATCATAATCCATAATTTTATATAGGGATTCAAAAAGTCTGCAAAATAGGGAATGTGATTTTATGTAATTCACCACTTTAAAACTCTTGTCCTCAGGAGACTATCTGGTAGAGATTTTGACATCAAAACTTCATGGTGAAACATGCAATGTACAATTTTAACATGTGAACTTTTTGTAATACATGAGCCATGAAGCCTTTTTTCAACCTTGCAAGGATGGAGCACCCTTAGGCAAATGCTAATACAAGTTTGCCATTGCATCCCTCTCAATATGACATTTTGGTTTACCAGGTTAAAGATATCTCTTGTTGTTCTTTCCTTCAATTCATAACAAGAGAAAAACTGTCATATGATTTTACCATCTCTAATAATTTGCAGAAATGAAATTAGTTGAGCTTTGATGCTGATGTCTTTACTTTCATCGATTTATAAGGCTCGCAAGTTTTTGAGTTCATTTTTTGCTTAAGTAAAATGTTTGCGGATCTAATCATCAGTGTCTTGTGAAATGTCTTGAATTTTACAAGAAATTGTGTGGGCTACCAAAGAAATGGTCTAATTTGTTTGATGGCTTCATCACTAATCATTGTTCCAATGGCTATTTCCAAGGATGGTAAAATAATGTTTTAGACTCAAAATGTTGTTTTTTCTTCTTTGCCAAATGCTGGACAATCTTATAACTAACAATTTGAGCTTTCTCAGAAATCGAGTGAAATTTCTTTAGCCTTTTTGATTGAATTTTTAAATTATTTTTTAGCAACTCAAAGTATTTTTTTTGATTTGTCCGTATGTTGTGGATTTGTTATTAAATGACATTGAAGTTTACTGGGAATTTTATCACTTCATTTGAGAGTATTGTTAAAAAAATCATATAAAAAGAAAGAGTTGTCTTTTTTCAATATTATAAAACTATATTGGATGTAATTTTCATTATATTTTCATTTTGATGATTGGATGTTTTATTCTGGTGTTTGTCTTGTTTGCTATGACACTTTTTCTCATTTTTTTGAGATTTCAATGAAAATTTGTCCATGTTTAAATATTTTCTCTTCACTAGAAAGAAGATTAAAATTACTATAAAATAATTTATGTAAATTATAAATAAATCACAAACTAAAATCTACTAGGACTATTAAACAATTTACTTACAGACAATCCTGATTTAACTTTATTAATGCAAAAATGTAATATATTGTAGCAAAACTGCTATTCATTGTGTAAAGTAATTAATATATATTTATGGTATTTTACACTATATTTACAATTACAACTATTTTTAATTAATCAATTCCTAACTAATCACCATCAATAATATTTATATAACAAATCATTCAATTTATTTTAACTACAGTGCCATTTTACTGCCCTACTCTGTCCACTGTCTTTATATATACTCAACATAGTATTGTTCCAGAACACACTTGAACTTTGCAAATGTTCTTGTATCTTTGTTTCCTGAAACTTTTGCAGGATCATTCACAGTCAAATGGTCCCTGGTATCTTCACAAATTATTTACCTACATTTTTTAATCTTTCATGGCACACCTGGAATCTCTCATGGTGCACTACTGTTCTGCAGCACATAGTTTGGCAGACACTGGTCTAGAGAGTTGGTTAATTAATTCTAATTTAAACTAACTTTTAGAGAATTAAAACTTTTGATTAATGACTTTGGTATATTAAATTAAGTTGAATGTTATGATTAAACAAAATAATAGATGTGTTGATTATATATGAAAATTATTAAGGGATTAAATATTAATTTATTGTAATTATACAAAATAAATATTGGTCAATAATTAAATAATTTTTTTTAAATGAACTGAAATCTGAATCTTATAGAAATATAATTTTTAAGTCGCTAAATTTTATGTTTAATATATTTCTGAGCACTCATAAATGCTTACATATTTATTTAAAGTTCAAAATTGGTCACTTGAAAATTGAATAACAAGGTAGACGAGGATTTTTTGTTATTGTACTACTTTATTATGCATATACTGCATACACTTTTAAGAATTATTTTGTAATTTTTCAAAAGTATCAAATTGATTGTTTATTAAATTAGAACAGTTATATATTTATACGTATAAATGATAACTGTTTATTTGGTAATTTAATTTTGTTTATTATTTTATTTATTCAATAATTTATTATATATTTAACTATGTTTAGCTACAATCTTCTATATTTAAGTCTGCATGTCTTGTGTATATATACTATTCATTTATCTTTCAAGTCTTTTGTTTTACATGAAACTACACATCTGGGAATAACAGTTAATGCCTGTGTGTAGATTCTATATAGTTTTATTTAACAGCTAGATAGTTTCCATTTATAATCATCATCATTGTGTGTTATATCATTAGCAGGAATTACTTCAATGTCTACACACATAACAGAATTGATTGACAAGAAGTGTTTTGATGAGTACACATATGTGAGTAAAAATACATTGAATAGAAGGTCTTAGTTCATATAACAGCTACTAAGTGTTTACTTATTGCAAATGGATTACCCAAATATAAAATTATACTCAATCCAGTTTTTTTACTTAATTCAATCTTAACACATATTTCACATAGGCACACTTCTTATTTATAACGTTTAAACTATTACTTATTCAATCATTATCTCAAGTCTCATCTGTTTTGTATATAAATATGTATTGGGTTTTTTGAACTCAGATTACTCATGGACAGTTGGTGGATAGACAACAAGCTGTGTTAATCCAAAAGTATGACGATGTCTTATTAGTGTAGTTTATCAAATGTTGAATATTATTTCTGATATAAGCAATTATTTCCATCTACTCTTTTTTCTATTTTTTTTATTCCTTTCCTTTTTTTCTTTTTACTTTATTGTTTTAGTTACTTGAGTTGGTTTAGGATATTGTTATTATGATTCTTTAATAATGCCATTCTCTCTCTTTTTTTTGTATTAATTGCACGAGGCGTTGTCTGTTGGTGCAACAGTTTCACTCTTTATCTATACCCATGTTTATTCTATCTCCAATTTTTTACATTTTTGCATGCACATATATACAAGTATTAAAAGAATGTAGAGTCACAGTAATGAAAATAGTTTGAGCAAACTGGGAGACTTTACTTGTGATCTTATGCAAAGCAATGTAATTAATAGTAATTAATTTTGAATCTGAATTTAAAATAAAAATTTCTCTCAGTAAATGATTATATATTTTAGACAGCCCTATTTACAATTTTTTGTCCGTTCCCACAAATGTTCCACTAATTATATATGACCTAACTCATATAATCTCATTAAGTCATCATGCTTAGTGGATTCCATAATTATACAGAAGAAGTAATTGTAAAACCATACTTGTAATACAGCTAAGTATTTCAGTATTTTAATATATATATATATTGTAATGGGATATATATATATATGCGTTACATTTAAATTTTAATACTTGACTTTTTTGTAAATATCTAATACTAAATTAAATGCACAAACTTTCAAAATGCACAAATAACGAATTATTAATTTATTAATGTTTGATTTAAATACTAAAATAAGTTTTAAAAAAATTTTAGAATCGAAACAAAGATTCTAATCTTTAAATAAAGTATAAAATAAAAACCTTTTTAATAATAGCGAAGAGTTTTTAATCTTAAAAATAAAAATTACAAAGAGATCCTTAGGGCAAAATGACCATGGAAAAGAAAATGATTATGAAATAGAAACAAAAGACTTGCTTTTCCTGCCCAAAGATATGGAACAGACCTCAGTGGAAAAATTTACTTAGCCATAAACCCAAAATCTACTTGGCCACAAACTGAATTAACCAATAAAATAGAGATATGGAATATGTTTGATGAATCCTGCATTCCAGAGATAAGGTGCCTGAGGACTATAAAAAGAAAATCCAAAACAATCATTAAGGAGAGAATTAGAATTTTGAATTCGTTTTGTTGTAGCTGAAAAATTAAAATAAATATTGTCACTGTTACTAAAAATGTAATCCGTTTCATCATGCTTCCTTCAGTTTGGCCAGCCGAAGGCAGCCTTCATCTCCATGGATTCCAGGATCAAACCACTGGAACTATCTTCATAAAATGTCTTTGGAAATCTTTATAAAATCGTCATCGTCTGCAAGAAATGGCCCTTGCATAACTCAGATCTTCATCTCAAAGGAATGAGCATGGAGAAAAAGGAAAGTATAAATTATAAATATGAAATATAAACTCTTTAATTTAAAATCTCAGAACTTTAATTTTATTTAAATATGAACTATAGACTTTCTTTCCAAATCAAATCTGAACTCTATTTTTATAAACTTTAAAAATTTTAAGTCTTATCTAAAATTGAAATGTAATCTTTTTAAAATATGTGTTATATGTTTTCATTTATGCTAAGTGTAAGATCTGTTTGTAATAGGGTAGGGGTTTGCGATTGCAAACTGAAATTTAAAAAATAGAAACACATATCGTGTTATTTGTGCATTATTAAATTTTAAAAATAGGTTAAAATAGTATATTTGTAATAAAAATAAATATAATATGTCATTTAAAAATGATTTAAAACCTTAAACTAAAGATTTTTTTTTAGAATTAAATTAATAAAATGATTTAAATGTTAGTTGAGTGTAGATGGCTGCTAGACTAGTTTAAATATATGCTAGTTTTAAAGGGGATTTGATTTTGGACTATTTGTTTCGTAGTTGTGTCAATGCTGGTAGAGAGATATATGGATGTTTATATCAATGTAATGTGAAGTGTGTTAGCACCTAGGGCGATGAGTCCAACTGAATGCATGACCCCAAAGAGGTAGTCATATCGTTGAAATGGACACAGACATATTTCCTGCACCATTGACCCATTCCAACTCTATGGATTGAGAAGATAAGTCAGCAAGATAGGACCACTCTCTCATCCATACGTAGCATTTTCTCCTTATATTACATGCATGATTCCTTCATCAGATAGAAGTACATTCCTATTCTGGTTGAAGCTCATGTTTTCTCCAATAATATCACACTGTTCAGATGCACATTCCTGTCAGCATGATTCTATGCTAACATGTTCACATTGCATTGGTTGCTGATATATATCTAGAAGTGGGAATTGGTGTGGCTGCGGACTTTTAGCCTGGAATCAAATGTTTGAAGATCTTTTAAATGCATCATCTGGGTAGCTCATCTATACTCAACATTTCTAAGATTAAAATAAAAGTTAAAACAAATAAAAATAATAGTAAATAATAATGAAACAAATAAATTTTTTTTATATAATTATTTTTCAAGTTTTGTGTGTTGTCACCTATATATATATACATAAATAAAATTTTGGGAGAAACTATTCTTCATACATGCACTAAAACTTAAAATCATAAGTAGTTCAGCTATGGTTAGATCTTATTCTTTAAATAAATCAACAATTATTGACCATGCCTATATTAGAGTTAGAATTTATTATGAGACTGATTTTTAAATCAGCATATCACTTGTACAAATTCAGTTTATGTATCATAGAGGATTTTAATCCATGTGAACAGAATAGTTCTTTACATAATATTACAGATACATAAATTACTATAAATTAGCGATCAGGCTAATGCACATGCACTTTACAGATTTTAAACTATATATAAATGAATACTCCCATTCTCAAGCACAAGATAAAGTCTTATGAAAAGACAGAATCTTGTGTTTGAGAATGAGAGTATTCATTTACATATAGTGACTGGCTTTAAACTCGACCATTCTTTAGTTATTACAGACCTTTATATGAGTCTATAATTTAACCCATGGATGCAAGGTACCAAGGAACAAAATGGCAAAATTAGCACTGCATATTCATTGTTTTATAAATAGCCAAAATATACAAATATTTTATATTATTTCACCAACTTCTTTTAAAAGATTCAATTCTGATCCATCTTTTTAGATTAATTCAGCTGTAAGATTACTCATATAGCTGCATGTCTTTTATGCTGATTTTAAAGCAAGTCTCCCATTTTCTTCTTTAATTTTTAAAAGAGAATAAAAATCAACAGCTCATCTTGAGCTTAATAAAAGAAAACCGATGAAAAACTGCTGTTGACTGCCTTTTACTGCCAAACTGAATATTCTGCTCATAAAACTGCCTATCTCTTTAACTTTAAAACAACTGCCTTTATTAATATTGTACCACTCTTTATATTTTGAATTTCTGATCAAAAGAAAAAAAATCTCCAAAAATAATTGTGATTTTGGAGATAGCAATCAAATCCTCACACATAGACAGTCTAAAGTAATTAATAAGAAGATTAATAATTATATTTATTCTGTCAAAGCATTTTTTCTCTCCTTGGAATAATCTAAGATCCAGATAACATAAAAACATATTTTACAATCTAAATGTTTTATATTTACATAGCCGTACTCACACATGTGCTTTTTTTCTTATCTATCAATCTATAAATCTTTTACACTAGCCTGTTTTATTTTAACAAAATAAAGCTAAATAAGCAAATGGTTTATTTAATAATAAGAGAATAATATATTAAATATTATTTCTTGCAATATTCCCTCTTTACTACTGCCTATATTAATAATTATTGTTTACTAATTATATACAACACTCACACACAAATCTATACATATATAAAAAACATTTTTTTTAAAATCTAAGAATATATATATGTGGGAATGAGATATATATGTACTATATATATATTAACAAGCTTTGCAGAATATCCCCAACCCCAAACTGTTTTCTGCTACTGGCTTCCTCAGTGAGGTGCTAGGATATTCAAGCATTAGTTTAAAAATACCAGGTCAAGCCCAGTACTTTATCTAATGTATAACTAATAAATAGAAAATCTGAAATTTTCAGACATCTATATATATTCCAATCCAGCAATCTATCTTAAATAGCCATATGGGACTGATTAATAGCTTTAGCAATATAAAATCATCCAAGTCTTAATAGAAAAAAATAAAATTATAAAAAAATCAAGTCATATGTCACATGACCTAATTTAAAAAGCTTATATTACAAATGTTATATTATGATCTTACAAATAAGCTCTTAACAAGCTTTGCAAAATATCCTCAACCCCAGACTGATTTATTTTTTACTATTAAGGCTTTGTTGATTTTATATTGCTAAAACTATTAATATATGGTCTATCCGAATTGGTTGTCCAATATGGCTATTTAAGTTAAATAGCTGGATTAGAAGACATATAGATGTCTGAAAATTTCAGATTTTTTATTTAATAGTTATACATTAGATAAAGTGCTGGGCTTGGCCTGGTATTTTTAATCTAATGCTTCAATATTGTAGCACCTCGATGAGGAAGCCAGTAGCAGAAACTGGTCTGGGGTTGGGGATATTCTGCAAATCTCGATAAGAGCTTATTTGTAAGCTCATTATATAATATTTGTAATACAAACTTGTTAAATTAGGTCATGTGACATATGATTTGATTTCTTTGTAATATATATATATACACACCTGGATCTTGTTTTATGCAATAGATGGGTTCCACAGAAAATCTACATTAAAAAAATCGCACAAAAATAGACTTAATTTACCTTGAAAAATGGGGGATAGGTGCTATAATTTTCAGAATTCGTATAAAAGCAAAGCCACAAGGAAAAATTACTTTAAAATTCGCATTACAAAAATAGGCAAATAAAGTATGACTAATAAAAAATTTCAAATATTTGAAAAAAATTAATACAAGACAAACTTTTTTTACTTTTTTATTACTATAGTATTTAATTTTACATTTTTTATACATATTTTAATCATTACCGCTAGTGTTCATTTGTAAATTGGTAAGAAATCAGATTCGATGTGATGTGATGTATTGTGGTTTTCCTTAAACAAAGTCAAGAGTCTCTCAGCAATTATGCCCAGAGAAACCTGTTAGCCACTTTATTTTTATTCATGATGTGATGTACAACTAGCGCCATTTTCAGTCTGTGCTGTGTTAATGGTTTTCTGTTTCTATATTAAAAAAATGAGATCACAATCAAAACAAAAAGATTATACATTATCATTAGAAAGATTATTTTCAGTTTATAAAATCTTCATTTTTTATTTCAAAAATCTAAAAGATTATTTATTTCTGTTATATATAACAAAATACGTTTTAAAAGTTTAAATTTTTTGAATATTTATTGCTATATTTTTATATGTAAGTATAAATCTATTATTATTATTTACTCATTAGTATAAGTAGGTTATTTATTCTAAATATAGCTTCAGGCAATATTCACATTAATTGCTAATATAATGTTATATTTTTGAAAAAAAAAAGTATTTCAAGTCAAAATAAGTTATTAATAATTTAAATTTCTTGATATCTAATAAATATAATGAAATATGAAAGATATTAAGAAGAAACATGAATCGCATAACTTCAAAATTGCATTAAAAAATCCACATAAAATGAGATCCAGGTGTGTATATATATATATATAGGTAAACATCTTTTCACTTGGCTTCTATACTTTAAAGTAATTTAGTATTTGTAGTTAAGAAATTGTCAAGTGAATGGCTATAGGTTTTTTTGAAAAATAGTTTATTAAGTGAAAAAGACTCTGTATGGTAATGGATCTAATTTATTATCTTAAATTTTTGACATTACTAGTACTGCAAATTGAAAGACTAAAGATATTAAAAATTGGTTGGTAATGAGATTTGTAACAATTTTACCATCACATATTCGCCAATAATATTCAGGATTATTTTTAATTCCTTGTTGGATAAAATTAGTGTCAATTTCAATAAACAATATGTCTTTTATTTTTGAAGAATTTAATGCACATATTAATAAAAACAATAAACAATATATTCATAGTTATTATAGATAACTCAAATGAGTTAGTAGTACTATAGATTTTGCACAATGTTTGAATTGACTGACAGTTTTTAATACATTTTGACTTTCAGAAAGCTCTTGATAGCATTAACTAAAAAGTATTTAATCATATAAAGTTGGAAAAAATGCAAGACAAAGAGATGTAACATCACCAAAAATAGTCATCATCTCTCTGGAAAAAGCATTATACATGTTACACAAAGATATTGAAAATTGAAAGGAAGTAAAGCATTTCCTATTACTTTTGAAATTTTATTGTCATATCTAAAATAGAAAATAAAACAAAAATTTAGACAAATAAATATTAAAAATAGTATCAAAGCTAAATAAAGTTAAACTAAATAATCAATTAGTTGAATTAATTGCAAATATTCTTGCTTAATGCCAGGAAAAAAAAACCTATATCTCACCAAAATGTAAAAGATTTTATAAAAACTATTTTTATGAATAAGGACAAATGATTGTTTGGTGCTTTTATACAAGAAAGTTTAAATAAGACTTAACATTCTAAACATTCCATGCATAATAGAATTCATATGACCCATTTATTTCCAAATTATTTAACATAATTAAAGATTCTGCAAAGTTATTTTGGAGCCAAATGGTAGTGATGCATGCAAGGATATATCTATATAATGTCTTTTAAGGGGAAATAATTAATAGAAATCTTAACTAATCTCTTGCTGGATATATGTTTTTATCAACAAATCTAATGTCATCAGCAACATTAGAAAACAATTTATTAAACATAACAAGATGATTTCTATTTAAGTTCACTTGCAACATTCAGTAAGATCTTTAAAAGTATTTATTGACAGAAACTCATATCTAGCAAGTGATTGGTTGATTTTTTTTCACAAGACATTATAAATAAAATTAATAAAGATATATTTACATGTATATAAAGCTTGCATGAATGCATGCATAAATACTAATAAATATATCCACACACACACACACACATATATATATATATATCCTCTTATACATCCATTAAAAATAAATAATATAAATACACAACAACATTTAAAAACTAAATGATACATTCACATTCATAAACATACCCACAGAATTGTACAAAATCATTATTTGATAAATGACAATTATAATGTAATTAATAAAATAAGTAGCTTAATAATTTTTATTATTATTTTTTATCTAAAATCTGTCTTTGAAAATATAAAATCATTTCAACACTATAAGTAACATTAAAATTTAAAGATAAATCATAGTTCAGTGCCTGTAATCATATATCTCTCACCTGAAGGTCTTACCATAATACAAATTGTATTTTTTATATTTAAAATAAAAGGAACATCAATACTCATCTGGTCAAACTAGATGATTTTTAACCCCTGTGTTTTCCAATTAATAATGGGTTGATATAGATTACCATCTATGTTGGCTATGTTACCTAAAAAAAAATTCTTAGCTTGTTGGAAAAAATTTCCAAGATTTTTCTGATCAAACATGAACTACAAATAATGGACTTGGGAGATAGATACTTACATTATTCAATTTAGCATGAGGTGTTTTAATAATATTCAAAATAGTTTATGTAATCTTTATGCCTCACAAAATTTTTCTATAAAAACAATTATATATTTAATATATGTTTTTATTTGGAAGATAAAGTCCACAAATATTAGGAAATAATAAAAATATGTTTTACAATAAAGAAATTGGAATAGAATGTTAATGTAAATAACCCCATACCAATTATATTCATAATGACAATCAAGTTAAAATTAATGGCTTAACTTTTCATGAATTTTTGAAACCATTCTTTTTTGGTAATATCTAAAATATTGATTTCAATTATTGAGAAAAACTTGAATTCCAGATGACATTTTCTTTATCAATTAGATTTTTTATTTTGTAATAAATGTTTTTTTTTATTGAGAATAAACTACTTTTTAATATTCAATATATAGTTAAAAAATAAAATTATCTGTAAAAATAAAATTATCTATTTTATTTAAAATATTTTTTTCTGAAATATTACCTTGCTGATATTTTTAAATTAATCACAATATGTACAGTATATATATATTATAACGGAATCATTTATATTTAATAGCCCCAGTTGATGCGCCAAATATAACGATTATATTTAAGGTTTAAATTGGGCTTGTTAAATATAATGGGATGATTAAATTCACCAAAAAGAGGATATGCATTTCACTACAATCGGACTTTGGGTCTTCAGGTAGAATGCTAGAAATGAATTGATGAAATACTAAGTCCATGATTACATCCATCTTTATTATGCTAGCTCAATACTTTTTAAATAAATTTTGATATAATTTAGACTAGTTGATCCATCTCTCTTTCTTCTTTCCGTCACCATTATGCCACGATATTCAAACTCATGGAGAATTTGCAAATTAGCTCTTTTCAGGGATAATTTCAAAACAAGTTATTATTTAATATGCCTTTATATAAGCATTAACTAATAACTGATATTTATATAATGTTTATAATAGTTCATTTTGAATCCATTTATTAGAAGAAGCTTGGAAACGTTCTAATTCAACAATAGTTCATTTTGAATTCATTTATGAGAAAAAGCTTGGAAATATTCTAATTCAACAATAATTCATTTTGAATCCATTTATGAGAAGAAGCTTGGAAATATTCTAATTCAACAATAATTCATTTTGAATTCATTTATGAGAAGAAACCTGGAAATATTCTAATTCAACAATAATTCATTTTGAATCCATTTATGATAAGAAGCTTGGAATTATTCTAATTTAACAATAATTCATTTTGAATCCATTTATGAGAAGAAGCTTGGAAATATTCTAATTCAACAATAATTCATTTTGAATCCATTTATGAGGAAAGCTTGGAATATTCTAATTCAACAATAATTCATTTTGAATTCATTTATGAGAAGAACCGATATTCTATTAACAATCTTTGAACCTTAGAAGATCTAATTCAACAATAATTCATTTTGAATCCATTTATGAGAAGAAGCTTGGAATTATTCTAATTTAACAATAATTCATTTTGAATCCATTTATGAGAAGAAGCTTGGAATTATTCTAATTTAACAATAATTCATTTTGAATCCATTTATGAGAAGAAGCTTGGAAATATTCTAATTCAACAATAATTCATTTTGAATTCATTTATGAGAAGAAACTTGGAAACATTCTAATTCAACAATAGTTCATTTTTGTATTCCTTTATGAGAAGAAGCCTGGTAGCAGTTAAGCATTTATGATTTATATAACATTTCGTTATCTTATGAATTATTACTGATTGGTAAACATTTAAATTCAGCAATTCTTGGTTTGTGGAGTATTCATCATTTGGTAATTAAAGCATTTATAATTTAGTCAAATATAAAAGTATATTCTTATACATAAACTCTGTTACATTATAAGAAGCTTAGAAGCAGTCAAGTATTTATGATTTATACAGCATTTCATCATTTTATTAATTATTACCGATTGGTAGACATTTGAACTCAGCAATTCTTAGTTTGTAGAGCATTTATCATTTGATAATTGAGGCATTTATAATTTAGCCAAATATAGAAGTATATTCTTACACATAAACTCTGTTACATTATAAGAAGCTTAGAAGCAGTCAAGTATTTATGATTTATACAGCATTTCATCATTTTATTAATTATTACCGATTGGTAGACATTTGAACTCAGCAATTCTTGGTTTGTAGAGCATTTATCATTTGATAATTGAGGCATTTATAATTTAGCCAAATATAGTAAATACGTCCAAATATTTTTATAAATAAATTTGCGTGTAGCTATTTCATAACTTCACTTTATGACGTATGATAAAGATGTTTTAATATTTTATAAAACAAATTCTATGTAATTATTTCATAACTTCACTTTACAACGTATGATAAAGATGTTTTAATATTTTATAAAACAAATTCTATGTAATTATTTCATAACTTCACTTTACAACGTATGATAAAGATGTTTTAATATTTTATAAAACAAATTCTATGTAATTATTTCATAACTTCACTTTATAACGTATGATAAAGATGTTTTAATATTTTATAACATAATTACCTTCCAGTTTTGCAGTCTAGTTTATTCAAAAGAAGGCGGGTTATTTCATCGATGGAAAGTCATGGCACAGCGTGGAGAGAATGAAGCCGCTAAATTACCCCATTGACATTATAATTCCTCTAGCAAAGTTTTCTTTTTCCATTTTCACGTTTAGTTAAAGTTATATTTTAATTTGTCAAAAGAATTAAGTAATACACTTTTTTTTTTAAAAAAAAAAAATTCAATATGTTCTGCTTCTCTGTGTAAGACGAAAGTTCTTTTTTTCTCACAACGTGCCTAATTTGAATACTGCCTCAGTTTAACTCAAGTATCTTTTTTCTTTCTTTTTAATGATTGGATAATTAATTTCTTTTTTTTTTTTTATTGAGACAGATAAAAAAAAAAATAAAATAAGACGATATAACATTTTATTCAAATTCATCAATCTCAAAATTAAAAATATGATTTTTTTTTTAAACAAATCAAAATTTATTGCGTTCCCAATTAGACTGAATCACGCTAGACGTTTTTAAATGGGGGGGGTCTTTTGAATATTTATATGAGGAACAGAATATCTGTTTCATTACCCCTCACCAAATTTTGGGATGAAATCGCCTGGAAATACGATTTCATTCCACATACTATACACATTATTTCTCAGTACTGCCTGGTTTTAGATATGCTGATGAATAGGTAAGATGAGCCGGAAAAGTGAATACATGAACCATAGCCTCCAATGCCAGGATAAGTAGATGGCCAAGCACAAACTACCAGTACACACCGCCTCATGACGTCACGAGAAAATATCTCATTTTTAAGCACTACCTCTCTTGTACCTAGAAGTATCATCCAACCAAGAATAGGAGCCAGAGAAAAAAAAATCAATTTGGCACTCAGCCAACCCTGCTCAGCTTTGGTGAGTCTTAGGGGCTATCATTTGGCCTATCCATGAGACCAAGGCCTATACATGAGACCTATATATACGCACTGCTGGACTACTCTTGGAGCACAACATCCAGGTTGGGATAGTGCCGAGCATATACTTCGGAGCATCATAACACAATGCATCCAAGCAGCTCCGCTCAGTCATCCACCATCCCAACATGAAAAACACAAGTTCATGCATCACTACACCACACTCACAAACTTTCTCCATCAGCTATCTCTATTTTATTCTGAATCATAACTGCAACCTGGTTTGGGAAATTGAGGATCATGGTCAGTTCTCCAATAGTCCTCTTTTGTATTATGAGGTGACATACTTCTGGATTGTTTTTTTTTTTGAAAATTTATCATGTTCAACATTACTGTGGTGTCTTGCTTCTTGTTCCTTTCTCTGCGGTTCAGTAGTTGTACCCACACTTTTTTGCAGGTTATTATCACTGTTCGATCTTTTTATAACTCGGGTTTGGTAAGGGCTCTGCACGTTGCCTGTCGAATATCGTCTTTGCCTTTTCCATGGTGGTGTCTGATTTCTTTGGTGCTGATACCATGGTGGTGGGTTGTTGTTGCTATATTGCCGAGGAGGCATTTTCCTTTTATATCTGATGGTTCCTATGTTAGGCCCATCATCTCTTCTATAGAGAGGTTTATTTTGCGGTTGCTTTGCTCCTCCTTCTTTGGTCGCTGAGGTACTGCAGCTATCATAGGCTGTTAATAGTTCAGCAACCTGCTCGATGGATCGACGATCAGTCCCAATTAGCATCCTTTCTATATAATTTGGAAAGCTGTGTCGTATTAATCTAATGATCTGGAGTTCAGACAGAGGATCAGACGTCAAGGCTCTCAATTTGGCCACCTGTCTTCTAAAGAATGGTGTATAAAGCTCTCCAGGAGGACATTTCTCCTGGGACACCTTATATTTAATCCCCTCCTGACACTCATCGCTCCAGTAACAGTTCATTAGCGCCCCTTTAAATTCGTCAAAACTTGTAGGTTGGGCAAACAGTGAATCCCACCATGCCTGTGCTGTACCTTGGAGATGGCTACATGCAATTGCCATCTTTGCCTCTTCTGATAATACGTTAATAGTAAAATATCTCTCCAAACTTTTTATATATTCTATCGGTGCTTCATTGCAGCTCCCAGAGAAAGTTCTAATTTTTAAGAATTGGTTTACAATTCCATACATCTGGTTGGTTGGAGGGACTTCATGACTAACTTGGCAATTTTCTTTTTGGCTTTCTTTTGGGATTGTTTCTGCCTCCTTTTGTTTAGGCAATATATTGCTATTTTTTATTTCCATCTTTCTCATCTGGGTGGTCAATATATCCACCTTCTCCTGCATGGATTCTTGAATTTTTATTATCTTTGTATCCATGGTCTCACATATTTGGGTCATTTTGACTTCTTGCTCTATTAGTGAGCCTTTAACTTCATTCATGACATCTTCTTTTATTTTCAATATTTGATCATTTACTTGCCTAATTATTTGCTCAAATTTTTCATTCTGATTTTCCACTGCTTCCATAATTTGTTTTTCTATTCTTTGGTTTGCTTCTATTGCTTGCTTGTTATCTTCTTCTCTTTGCTTATCTCTTTTTTGGTTATCTTCTTCTCTCTGTTTGATATCTTCTTCTCTTTGCTTATCTCTTTTTTGGTTATCTTCTTCTCTCTGTTTGATATCTTCTTCTCTTTGTTTGATATCTTCTTCTCTTTGTTTGTCTCTTTTTTTGTTATCTTCTTCTCTTTGTTTGTCTCTTTTCTGGTTATCTTCTTCTCTTTGTTTGATATCTTCTTCTCTTTGTTTGTCTCTTTTCTGGTTATCTTCTTCTCTTTGTTTGATATCATCTTCTCTTTGTTTGTCTCTTTTCTGGTTATCTTCTTCTCTTTGTTTGATATCATCTTCTCTTTGTTTGTCTCTTTTTTTGTTATCTTCTTCTCTTTGTTTGACATCTTCTTCTCTTTGTTTGTTATCTTCTTCTCCTGCTTGATATCTTCTTCTCTTTGTTTGTCTCCTTTCTTTTGGCCTGCTTTTATAATTTCCAATAGCTGGGCTAACGTAGGCGTCTCCCCTGTTTTCTCTGATTCCTCATCTGCTTTAGCTTCTTGTTTATCTTCTTTCTCAGGAGGATCCTCTATGCTTTCTGTATTCATCATTTTTTTTGATTTTGATCTGGTTTTCATCAATATTTTATTCTAGTTTAGTGGTATTTTTTTAATTTCAACTTTAATAAGCTTCTCTCTCCATCCACACCATGACTTTACTCCATCTTCTTTGAAATGCCTGTTTCATTCTTTATGCCATTCATTTTGTGTTTTTCTTTTAGACTTTTATTTTTCCATCCTTCCTGAACAAATTACATCACTACATCATATGCACTGTTCATATCACAGAATCGTGATCTGCTTATACCTATGAGTAGGCTAACTAGATCGGACCTCACAATAGGGTGGCAAATTAACCGGCCTATGCCAGATAAGGCCTCACAGTAAGGTGACAATGTAATAGGTGCCTATGGTTAGGCTAGCTGGATAAAGCCTCACAGTTGGAAGCCAAATGTAACCGGACCTGCGTACAACCCTTTTATCACATCAGTTGTAATTATTTTCTGATGAGCATGCCGTAGGAAGGAACTATCAATTGACATTCCTAATGCAGATGTTAATGCCTCCTACAACAATATTTCCTGCTCATCAGAGGATGTAGTACAATAGAGACTGTGAACATCTAAACATTTATATGTTTGGTTTTCCAAACAGCGCCATTAGAGTTCCGTCTTACTACAACCTGACTGGCCTGGGTCTAGTTATGTCAGACGTAGCTCAGGAATGCATGAGATTCTCATGAACCAGTGCTATAATTGGTGAGTGATGCGATAAAACAAACAAAACTGAACAACTGGATAACCAATTTAATTTTTAGTAACAAAAAAAATTTATTAAATAACAATTAATTTGCAATTTCTAACGAAATTCATTTCTATCCACATGATAACTCATTTTTATTTTACTTATAAAAGAGTTAGAAGCAGTTCCTTTTATTTTTTATCAATAGTTCATTTACAAATTCAATTATGAGAAAAAGCTTGGAAATAGTCAATTCAATAATAGTTCATTTTGAATCCATTTATTAGAAGAAGCTTGGAAACGTTCTAATTCAACAATAGTTCATTTTTGTATTCCTTTATGAGAAGAAGCCTGGTAATATTCTAATTCAACAATAATTCATTTTGAATCCATTTATGAGAAGAAGCTTGGAAATATTCTAATTCAACAATAATTCATTTTGAATTCATTTATGAGAAGAAACCTGGAAATATTCTAATTTAACAATAATTCATTTTGAATCCCTTTATGAGAAGAAGCTTGGAATTATTCTAATTTAACAATAATTCATTTTGAATCCATTTATGAGAAGAAGCTTGGAAATATTCTAATTCAACAATAATTCATTTTGAATCCATTTATGAGAAGAAGCTTGGAAATATTCTAATTTAACAATAATTCATTTTGAATCCATTTATGAGAAGAAGCTTGGAATTATTCTAATTTAACAATAATTCATTTTGAATCCATTTATGAGAAGAAGCTTGGAAATATTCTAATTCAACAATAATTCATTTTGAATTCATTTATGAGAAGAAACTTGGAAACATTCTAATTCAACAATAGTTCATTTTTGTATTCCTTTATGAGAAGAAGCCTGGTAGCAGTTAAGCATTTATGATTTATATAACATTTCGTTATCTTATGAATTATTACTGATTGGTAAACATTTAAATTCAGCAATTCTTGGTTTGTGGAGTATTCATCATTTGGTAATTAAAGCATTTATAATTTAGTCAAATATAAAAGTATATTCTTATACATAAACTCTGTTACATTATAAGAAGCTTAGAAGCAGTCAAGTATTTATGATTTATACAGCATTTCATCATTTTATTAATTATTACCGATTGGTAGACATTTGAACTCAGCAATTCTTGGTTTGTAGAGCATTTATCATTTGATAATTGAGGCATTTATAATTTAGCCAAATATAGAAGTATATTCTTACACATAAACTCTGTTACATTATAAGAAGCTTAGAAGCAGTCAAGTATTTATGATTTATACAGCATTTCATCATTTTATTAATTATTACCGATTGGTAGACATTTGAACTCAACAATTCTTGGTTTGTAGAGCATTTATCATTTGATAATTGAGGCATTTATAATTTAGCCAAATATAGTAAATACGTCCAAATATTTTTATAAATAAATTTGCGTGTAGCTATTTCATAACTTCACTTTATAACGTATGATAAAGATGTTTTAATATTTTATAAAACAAATTCTATGTAATTATTTCATAACTTCACTTTATAACGTATGATAAAGATGTTTTAATATTTTATAAAACAAATTCTATGTAATTATTTCATAACTTCACTTTACAACGTATGATAAAGATGTTTTAATATTTTATAAAACAAATTCTATGTAATTATTTCATAACTTCACTTTATAACGTATGATAAAGATGTTTTAATATTTTATAAAACAAATTCTATGTAATTATTTCATAACTTCACTTTATAACGTATGATAAAGATGTTTTAATATTTTATAACATAATTACCTTCCAGTTTTGCAGTCTAGTTTATTCAAAAGAAGGCGGGTTATTTCATCGATGGAAAGTCATGGCACAGCGTGGAGAGAATGAAGCCGCTAAATTACCCCATTGACATTATAATTCCTCTAGCAAAGTTTTCTTTTTCCATTTTCACGTTTAGTTAAAGCTATATTTTAATTTGTCAAAAGAATTAAGTAATACACTTTTTTTTTTTAAAAAAAAAATTCAATATGTTCTGCTTCTCTGTGTAAGACGAAAGTTCTTTTTTTCTCACAACGTGCCTAATTTGAATACTGCCTCAGTTTAACTCAAGTATCTTTTTTTTTTCTTTTTAATGATTGGATAATTAATTTCTTTTTTTTTTTATTGAGACAGATAAAAAAAAAATAAAATAAGACGATATAACATTTTATTCAAATTCATCAATCTCAAAATTAAAAATATGATTTTTTTTTTAAACAAATCAAAATTTATTGCGTTCCCAATTAGACTGAATCACGCTAGACGTTTTTAAATGGGGGGGGGGGGGTCTTTTGAATATTTATATGAGGAACAGAATATCTGTTTCAATATATATATATAATTTAATTTAATAATGATTAGACAAAGAGATCCAGTTAATAACTCAATATTTAATAAACAATAAAAAATATAATGTAAAAGATAAATAAAATATTAATAAATAAATATGAATGAATTTTACCATTTTAAAATATTAATAAATAATATTCTTATCTAATACCCTATGATAAAATTCAATAATAAACTTTCAAAAATTAAAGAATATAATTTAAATTAACAGATATATAAAAACAATATCTAGGTTCAAAAATTAATAATTTATATAACATTAATTTATTTACAATTCTTATTTATATGTTTCATAATTACTAATATATAAGTACTATTTATAGTTGTATAACTTGTATATTATATGTACTTATAATGAATAAAATACATTAAATGTTTATTATATTATATAGTAAATATAATATAATCCTGTTTAAAATATCTGTTAAATAATAAGTATTTTTTTTAATATCCTTCATCTAATTTGATGAATTATATCAAAACTTTCAATTTATGTTTATAATATTAAATTTGGATATTCCTATTGAAAATAAAATGATGCCAAATTTGAAATAAAAATAATAATAATAATAAACATATTAAAATAATATAAGTATTATAATATATATAAATAAATAAAGAAAAACTTATTTTCCAGAGTTAAGAGTAGATATTTAAGTCTGTAGTTCATAATCCTAATGAAGATTTCTTACGAAGTATATTAATCCATTGATATAATGATGATTTATTTATCCTTAATTAATAAACTGTTAATAATATCCAATGATTTGATTGATATAATATAAAGTAAATATTCTTCGAATATTGATGTTCTTATTCTCCATTTTTATATTATCATTAGACGTTCTTTACAACTAATATTTCAAAATAGCATGTAAGGTGTTTTCAAAACCTTTACAATACAACAATTATTCTACTCAATGCACATTGTAATATTCTTTATATATATAATTATTTTAAATATATATATATTTTTAGAATAACGAAGTTTTAAAATAACGTAGTTTCCAAAAACCTCAAACAGATGTTCTTTTCTTTTATATTGCTATTCCTTTTAAGATTTAATAGAAAATTAAAATATTTTCCTTGCAGTCTTTTAATCCATAGATTTATCTTAATTTGGAAGAGTTAATATTTAATTCCAAATGTTGAATAGTAATATTTATAAAAAAAAAAAAGTTATTTAAAAAAAAAAATGATTTTCTATTTTTCTCTTCAATAACTAAAGACAGAATGCATCTCCACTTGTGTTTTTATTTCATTTTCATGCTTAATTGTTTCAATAAATATTAAGATCTAATAATAAAATATATATATATAAAAGTATTTATTTTCAACTTCAAATCTGGCATTTACTCAAAAGCTTGACATTAATGTATTATTTAAAGTTCACATGTATATATAAATAGTATATATGTATATACATATTAAAATAATCAAATAGATTTTATATTTATAAATAATTTCATTAGAGATAAAAGTATGTTAGATTAATAATAATAACTGGAAGTTACTATTATATATATAATACAATATTTTTAATGGATGTTTAGATGGAAATCTTGAATGGGTGGAGTTATCCATTTAAAGCAACTTAATTAGAAAGCACTTAACCTAGAACAACTGCCCCATATGATCAACAGTCAATGTAAACTGACAGACTGATACATTCAAAAGGAGGATCTCTTTTCAATGCCACTCTAGATCTAATATAGTTTAAGTGCTTTCTAATTAAATTGATAACTCCACACATTCAATATATCCCTTTGACTGACCGACTCGTTTTTAATCGAGGAAGTTTGACATCACTGTAAATTGCTTAGTTTTCGTACTACATTTACGATTTTGATGTCATTTTTTAGAACGCAAAAAGTTTTATAATATACTGCCATCTATTGAATTATTTTACAAGTAAAAAATCAATAAAAAGACGATTTATGTCAAACAAAAACAAAGCACTGCCTTTTCACATCTTTTCTTGAATCTTATTGGCTGTTGAAATTTTGTAAACAAAAGAAAATGAAAAAGCTCTGCCTTCTCATCATCTTTTCGTGAATCTTATTGGCTGTTAAAATTTTTATATGGCTGCCAAAAATTAAAAAGTTACGAACGCTTTTGTTTTATTTTGAAAATGATAAACGAATGTTTTAGAGCATTTTAAAATATTTTTTGATGAAATACAAATAAAATACAAATTATTTTCATATAATATGTCAAAAATAAATATTATTTTACAAAAATAGTTAAGATTTTAGCAAGAATTATTTATTTATTGCAAAGTCGGGGAAAAAAAATCATAACGTGAAATTATGATTGACGTTTCTTTTCATGTCAACCGTAACAAATATTTTTAAAATTAAAAATCAAAATTTATTTTTGAACAAACTTTCGTTTATTTTTATAATGTGAGAAATTACTAATATACTTTTTAAAAACGAAACTAAAGTGAATATATTTAAAAAAATGGTCAATAACTTTTGAAAAATTGATACATTATTTTGTGCATCGGCCAATTAAAAGATTTGAGTGTTACCACCTGCGGCGAATGAACAATTAGACGCTTAAAGGGATATACATCTAAATATTCATTATAAATATTATATTACAATATATAACCTACTAGTGAAGGGGTTTATTATATAGTTAGAAAATTAAAAAGTTTGTAAAATACTTTGATCTCTATATTAGAACTAGAGTGGCATTTAAAAGAGATTCTCATTTTGGAGATATCAGTATGTCAGCTTACTTTGACTCTTGGCCTGGAGTAGTAGGTTAAGTGCTTTTTAATTAAGTTGATTTAAATGGATAACTCCACACATTCAAGATGTCCATATATACATATGTGTATATATGTTCTTGAAAACAAATACCACAATATTTCACAAATAAATATTTATTATAATTACTTTATAAATAATAGTAACTTAAGTAAGCTCCTAAATAATGCTCTCTCTTGTATCAACACCAATCTACTAGTCAGATAAAGAAATGGATCACTTTTATTTAAGAATCATGCTGTTATATATCAAATAAATCATAGATATTTGAAAAAAAAAATAAAACTTCAAATCAGCAGTAATCTTCATAAAGTCTTTATGTTAATATATAAATTCTAGTTGTTTTAATAACCCTGTAAATAAATAATTTAATATGTAACATTATGAACATTTTATAATTGGAAAAATAAACTCTAAAGGCACACACTAGTCATATTAATACATTTGTAAGTAACATCCTTACTTGTACAAATACTAATCTACCAGTCAAAAATGGACTACATTTATTTAATTTCCATGCACTTATATGGATAGCAAATCATTTATTGATATTTTAAAAATATCACTACAAATTTAAGGTTTCATTGCAACCATATAACAGAAATGATAGTTAAATAAAAGTTATCCTTTTTTTATCTGCTGGGTAGATTAGCAGTAGTTTAAAAAAATAAATTATTTACAAATTTATTAAAATGATCCTAATGTAACATTCTGATTATTTATTAAGTGGACTACAAATGATCCCAGTAAGTCTGATTTATGAATTCTTATAGTTTGGGTTTTTTAAGTTTATTTATTAGATATTCTTAGAGCTATATATTAACAGCCATTGTTTATCTACAGGGTTATTAAAATTATTAGAATATATATTTTTCAATCATTACTAATCCACTGTAGCATGAGATATCAAATTTAATCATGCATTTTCAAATCATAGTCTCTCTTCTCCACTTCATTCAGTGCAAAAAATACATACTTATCTATTTTATTGCATATTGGTTTCTTAGCATTTTTTAGAATTCAGTTTAGGATTTTAATTATCCATTTATTATTATCTCTTCTATCAACATGTTTAATTCCACCTCATTTCAGTCTTTTAAATTTTCTAAAGATGCTCCCTTCTTATTAATCCCAATATATATATCTCTATATTTAACAGTATAATCTGTTCAGATCTTAAATCCATAAGTAGAAACTTATAGATCATATTAAAACAATTTTTTTTTTGTTCAGGTACATAAGACATTTTATTTTAATATGAATATATTACTATTGAGAATAAATTGTTGCGTTTAATCCTATAATTAAATTCATTCATTATATTTTTATCTAGATTAAGAATTTGACTAAGATATTTATAATTGTAACTTTTAATTCTATTAATCTTTTTATTTTTTTTGAAAAGGTATTAATAAAATATTGCTTTACATTTTCTTTATCATATTTGTCGTTCTTATTTTGTTACTTTCATCTGATAGTCTGACGACATTTCCTGCAGCTTATTATAAGGTAAAAACAATCGCTTCATCTGCAAAATTAAAGCGTATTTTATAATATTCATTTATTTTTACTCTATTTGCTTTCTATATTAATCTATACAATATTCTTTATAAAGTTACTGTAAAATGTTTTTGGGAGATGGGATTATCATACACATATCTCGACTAATGTTAATCTTCTTACTATTATAATGTATCAATTGCTATCGCGTTTAATTTAACATTATCTTGGATATATTCGTGAAGTTTGCTTTCAAAAGCAATCCTTTAAGGATTCACATTCTCATTATTCTCTTATATATATACATAATTTTTTTAATATTGTGATGTTCCTATAATCATTTTTAAAGCCAATTTATTGTTTTTTGTAGATACTTTATAAATCTAATAGAAGATGGTTAAGCCTGAAATTACTATCTTCTCATTAGTCTTTCTTAAATATCGTATCATTATTTTATTCTTTCAGTTTTCTGATATATTCTTATAATTTAGACTTTTGGTATATTTACTCTGTTCAAGGTCTATAAATCTAGAGTCAAATCTGTCACTTTAAGGCTTGAACTTTACGAGAATTTTCGAGCAACAAAACACTAGATTGTCTATAATCTTTTAAATCTTTCAAATTTACCTAAGCACAGATACCAATTGATGATTTTATATATCAACGATTGTATTAATATTTACTTTTGAGCTGATCAGCGATTATAAATAACAAAACTGGAGAAATTAAATATATATATATTCGATTTGTGTAAAATAAAAATAATCTGACATTTGCAAAAAAAAAATAATAATAATAATTAAAAGTGTCGACTTTTGACGATTCATTTATAAATGGTTGTTTCCTTAGACAGAATTGATAATCAATAACGTTATTCATTTAACACAAATAACTAAGCATTATATAAAATCATGAACAAACAGTAAGATTAAATATTATGTTTGCTGTCAAATGTTGATTTTCTAAAATTAAACTCAGATTTTTGAAATAATAATAATAAATTTGGAATATTGGGAGCGGGGGGGGGGGCAATTAACAGAGAATATTGATTAGCAGATATTTTATTGTTTATAATATAAACTTTAAATTTTTTTTAATTAAATGCTTTAAATACGATTAAAAAGATAAAATCTTTATTTTATTTAGTGTAGAACTTTAGTGTTTTTAAAGATAAACTATAAGATCACTATAGGAGTGATATGTTTCTTACCAGGGTTAAAGTTGCTTTATTTTTGTTGTTCAATGTAATCGAAACCCCATTTATCTGAGAATGTATATTAACCTGCGGGCAAAAACAGCTAGAAAATCATTTGATGTAATAATTTCACTAAATTGGATTTGTATGATAGTTACTTGATAAATTCTGAATTAATAATTTTTTCTCAGCTGTTAACAAAATTTATAAACATTACTGTAGATTTTATGGAAATTATCAGGCTAACAGAATATGGCTTACTATGCAATTAAGCACCATAGTATAAATAATGAATTTAAGAGTTAAAAAATCCCAGATTACAGCTTAATCTACGATATCTGATATTCAAACACGTGATCTTCCATGTAATTAACCATTTAACTATTTTTACAGAAATTTTAACAATACTTTAATGACAAAAAAAAAAGCTAATGATGCATAAATCACCTATCAGTAGGACTGGCCCAGCTATAGGCACATTAGGCACCGCGCTTAGCATCAGTTAAGGAGAAACATTTATCAATAATTTTAATTAAATCTTATATAATTGATCTGCTTTAACATTTACAGAATAAATCTTTATTCAGCTGTGGAAACCTTAAAGCAAACCAATTACAAATAGGGAAAAGATAAAAGAGAATAACCTGAATATTAAACATTATTTATACATTTATAACTGTTGCATGTAGGTTATTCAATATACAAGGTATTTACTAGTAAAACAAAATGCATTTATTGACAAAAAAAAGTTAGATAATTAAAAAAAAAGAAAAAATTACTCAATGAAGATAGAAATATACCTAGTACACTAAAAGTTATATAATACAATATTAACTTATCTATGCACTTTATTACCATTTTACAATGCTTTAATTACCATCCTCTTTGATAGTTTCGATTGCCCCAGCAATCTTCTTCAGAACAAGATTAGATTTACTTAAAAATAATCTTGTTCTGAAGAAGATTGCTAAGGCAATCAAAACTGTCTAAGAGGGTGGTAATTAAAGAATTGTGAAACAGTAGTAAAATGCATAGATGAGTTAATATTATATTATATACATTTGGCAATGCAATAAGAAAGATTAGTTATTACACTAAAAGCTATTGGGCCAGACCTGATAATCATCAACTAATATTTTCCCTATATATATTGTGCCATTACAATTTAGTCACTAGCTAAATTTATAGTAATGTGCATGTAGGAAAATGTAAAACAAAATCATCATCACATTTTTATCTAAAAAGGAAGCTGTAGGGCATCCAAGTTTAAACCCTACAATATCAGGTTTTAAAAGCTTTAGACAGAAAGAAAGTGGGTCAACAGTTATATACTTTAATTGTTTGTGTGTTGATAGAAAGGTAATACACACAATTAAACTATTCAATATTAAATTTTTCTGTTAAAAAGCAAAGTTATAACGCATATGCATAAGCAGTGTGTGTTATAAAAGCTATTTAGTTAGCCACTTTTAAATTTCAAATATTAAACATATTAACTTTCTTTAAAACTAACCTATGCTTGATCAATTTTAATATCTTATTCTGTTTCTATTTTTGCTTTTCTGTAATTGTAATTGGGATTTAAAAGTTACAGATTTAATTTTAGGTATTAGGGTTATAATTACTAAGCTAGCAATTAGATTATTGTAATGACAGTTTATGAATGATTTGAAATGATAAAGTATGTGTGTATATTACATACAGAAATTTACATTTATTATATATTGAAAGGAAGAAGGGTTAAATCTGTCAAATTATTTTTTTTTTACAATTTTATGTTAAAAGAAAAAATCTGTTGAATCAGATATCTATTTTTGTAGCAATTTTGTTTTTGTAAATGATTGTCATTTTGAGCTTAAACTTGGTGGGAACTCTAGTTTTGAAATTGTCTCATCTTAAGATTAAAGGAAAGAAACTCCAATTTTAGATATTACAGATATACGTGAAAAAAGGAAAAGGATTAAGTCTATTTTTTTAAAGACAAAAGTGTCTGAAAACCAGGTATGTGATTTTTTTTGAGTTGGTCAAAAATAGCAATTCATACTATCACTCTAATTGGGTGAGTTGACTCAAAAATCGGACATAAAAGCAGTCTGGAAAATCAGTTGAGTTATTAGATTAGATTATTGTTATTATAATATATTGTGAGAGAGACTTTTTAAAAGTTATTGAAACTAAAGCAGACAAACATTTTTAGTTCTGCTAGATAATTTTTTTAAAATCATTTTTTTAATGAAGTTTTGAATGTTGAAAATATAAGAAATGATGGGGTAGAAAAATTATATATGTGTCCCATCAAGACCTGACCATCATGGAGCTGCAGATCATATAGGAAAGAAAAGATGTCTTGTCTGAAAAATAATATTCTACACCTTTCAACTGACCAGAGAAATAATATGTTTTTTAAATAGAAAGAAGAAAACATTCACCTGCATTCGAAGGGGATCAGAAAGATGAATTAATCTAATAATAAATATTAATCATCAAGTCCAATTAATTGTTCCAGAAACTGAGTTTAAAACCCAGGAAATTTATAAACGTGAAAACAACTGCTGTATTTCATCCACTAAAAGAATCATGCTTGACAGGAAGAGAAGAAAAAATAATATAAAGATTTCCAAATTGTCCACTAAAGCAAATAACCTCAATAGGATCATCATCATCAAATAATTATACACTTTAAGAAAGAGATTGTTCCAAAGAAACACGGAAATTGTTGCTGCCAAAGATAGACATTAAACAAGAGAAATTTGACTCATTAGAAGTTGCTACAAAGAACTGGTAGTATAAAAAAATTTTTTTTATATATTTTCTTTATGATAGCAGAGTCTTAATAAAATTTTAGCAATAAAGTGGTATATTTTATTTAAAGAACTTTTAAAGACTATTCAGATCGATTAAAACCAAGAATGTCTTACTAATAATAACTTTGAGCTTCATAAATGATCTTGAATGTATCAAAATTATTTGTTTATTAATTCACAGTTATGAAATATTAATGTGTAAAATAATTTTTGTATTATTATTTTGGTGTTAAATAATATTTTGTTATTATGGGATAAAACACACACCTACATAATAATATTTTTACATGTGTATAATTGTGTGCGAATGTGATGTAATAAGCAGTGTTAAAATATTAAATTATTTTGTTTTAAGAAAGTATAGCATTTCAGAGGTAGAAGGGAGGGGGAGAAAATGATTTAAAACTTGTTCGGTAAAACTTGCTCTTTCAATTCTACTAACATTTTTTTTAACATTCTGCTTACATGTTAGATTTATAAAGTATGTGTGCCAATGAGTGAATATTTTTTTTTATGAAATACTTTTCTTGTGGATGGAACATTTTAACAAATCAGTTACCCCATTTAATACAATATACTTTTGAAATACATTTACGGGAAAGGGGGAAGAATTTAAAATTTAATGTTATGATTTTAAAACAGTCGATTATGATTATTGATGTTATTGTTAATATAAATTTTCATGTAAATATAGAAATTTTTATGTATATGTTAGAAATGCAGTAATAAATATTAGTTTATGTTATTAAACGAGGCGTATATAGTTCATTAAGAGTAGTCTTTATCAAGTGTGATCATTCATCATCAATGGTTGAATATTAGTTGTTTAAGATATGATTAAATATGCTAAGATTAACAATAATCATGAATTTCTTTATAACAATTAGGTTTTATGATTAAGCTTGGTCCTAAAGCTGTGGTTGAAACCACTGTCATTGTCATCATCATCACCATCACGTTTTAATTAATGAGTTGTTTAAATGTTCAAAGACCATAAATAAATATTGATTTCATAATATTTGGTGATTTCTTAGTAATATTATAACCACCATTCCATCATCTATTTCATGCAAGGATGAGTGAATTGCCATCCTAAATTAATAGTAATCTGAGCTAGTAAAACTTATAAAAATATTGAAACACATTCGTTATGCTAAGATCTGAGAAATGATTTGTGTCTAATAAATTCCACTTTAGTTTAAAGATGTTTTATATTTACTTAGATATTAGTGCATACAGTGGTATGGTTCTAAAAAGCAAAATCCTCCATTTTATTAGGAATAAAGTACCAAAAGGAATTCAAACCTGTTACATGTGAAAAGGTTATTAAATATAACTGTGTCTAGATTCAGATAATCTAGTGGTGCCCTGCTAGACCATATTCACTTGGTATTTGTTTGGATAGGCACTTAAAATCAAACCAAGAAATGAAAGTGGATAAAATCTACTGTCTGTATACCTGAGCAGATATTTTATTGAGTTACCAGTGTACTCACCTCACGTGGTTTCCATATACCTGAGTTATAATAGTTGTTATTAATAATTTGTTTATAATTATTGATATTGTGATATCTTGAGAAATCTAATTATAGAAATATGTTTAATTTATTCCTACTCATCATTTTAATGTTTTTATGGCTATATAGCTACCATCCAGGAGTATGTTTCATGTAATCCAATGACCCTTAATATGATTGATAACTCAGGCTGACCTTTTTGTTTAATGGCCACTACTCAGGTATTTTTCTCATAATTTAATTTAAGCTACAATGCTTTTCATTTATTAGTTACAATATTTATATTTAAATCGTTTCTTAATTATTTAATACATTTGGATCGTTTGATCATCTTTATTAAGTTACAATGAATATAATATTTGAATATTTGAGATTTTAATAATATTTTGGATTTTTTGACAATCCAATGATATTTTTATATACAATTGAATTTCTCTTTAATAATATTTCTGTTGAGTTACTCCTTTAATTTAGGTTACAATATATATATATATATATATATATATATATATATATATATATATATATATATATATATATATAATAATAAAAATATATATATATATATATATATAAAAGCTGATGGGGTGGAATAATTTTTTTTTTTAATTTCAAGCTAGTAGCCTGATAAAATAAAAAATAACTGCTGGATGAATCCAAAAATCCATTGCATTAAATCCAGATGCAAAATTTCTCATTAGAAACTAATCTGGGATATAGATAGGATAACATTGGATAGGAATATATTAAGTATTATCATTTTGCATCTATTGATTGCTCAAACTTACCATTAGATAACAAAATTGGGATAGAAAAAATAGATATTGTGATTTTTGGTATTTTATAATAAATCAAGATTAAAACTTTGGAATATAATCATAGATAATAGCATATAAAACTAGGTTTGTTTTTTTAAATGCATGCTTATAGGTAAATTAAATTAAGTAATGAAGATGTTGGAAGACAAAAGTGTTATACATTTAGTCTTTATACACTCACGGTAATATTATAAATATTTAAGAATACCAAAAGCAATTATATATATAATATATTTATAAATATATATGGATACATAATGGTTCGATAATGTGAGGGGTTAGATTGATATAATATCTACATGGGTATGACCCCAATTTCAAATCCAATAAAGGCTTTGAGCTTTTTATCATTGATTTTTCTATGAAATGAATGGTTGAATAGTTGGAAGGGTGAGAAGATTGAAGCCTGTTAATTAAAGTTTAAAGAATTGCTATCTTAATATAAGCTGGGCACTGATTGTGTATATATATTGTACTGGGTTCAAATATGAGTCTATCGAAACACCGGCCTCTTAGGCAGAGAAGAACATACTCGGAGAGTATGTATGCCCAAATGATAGCTATAAAATATATAACTAGCATTACATTTCCAGGACATAACTTCTTCTCGACTGTTGAGTTCAACACCACGTTCAAAGCACTTTTTTTTGTTTGCGTATAAACATGGGCACCAGTTAATTATCCAAGAATGAATAAATAACGTGCTTTGAGCAATGGCCACTAACTCAATGCCTAAATATCCACGACTAGCTCAGATGTTTATAATCACTAATAGATTATACATAATTAGTGGTTAAAAGAATTGACAAAAGAATTGTAAAAGGAATTTATAAAAAGAATTGACCGACAAATAAAGTTTAATTTTAAAGACAATTTATTAACTAACATTTACTAATTTTAAACATTTTATAATTCTAATAAAACACACGCATATTTTTAAATTAACATTTCTAAACTAGTTTAAATATTTTTGTAGATTTTAATAATAGAACACTGGTATTTATCTAATTTAACTAATAACACTGATATAATGATCACACACATATTAACTCGTACACTCACATATATAATAAAGTATTACATAGCATTTGAAACTTAAACACACATATCAATAGTTCATTTTATGTGTGATATAGAGTTCATATAATTAGACTCTTGGAGGATTCGCACGAATTAATGCAATGCAATGGCTATTACAGTATAAACGAAAATAAGCAAATGTTTTACCTAGGATTTTGAATGTAGATTTAGAACTTTGTTTTCTTCTTCCATTATGCATACTTCCAGCCGGCTGGGACATTTCCTTGATGAGTTTCGTTATTTTTCACGATTATTACTATTGGAGACAATTAGATATTGACGGAGATTTCCAAGTTGTTACACTGACATTATTTCATGGGCAGATCTTGCTGTTTTCATCAGACTTTAGGCTGTGGAGAAACGCGTGTTCCCAAAAGCTGCTCAACACTGCATTTTTTTTGTTTCTGGATACAATTAACTTAACTGATTGAAATTAACTGACTCAATTGATTTTTGAACTGAACTCAACATCCGATAAAATTTTACTATTTATACCTGTGACATGTTGTCCTTGTAATATCCTCCGGCAAAATCTGTTGTCGAAATTCCAGTGATAATCCTTTGACAATGTGTTTTGGAAGATGGCTTAATTAGTAATAGCCATGCAAAACATATTGTTTTATATTTTAATTAATATCTAATCCTTTGGAGACAAGCTTTTTAATCCTGTAGTTTTATATTTTAATTAATAGCCACTGCCATGTTTTTAAATGATAATCTTCCTTAACTTTCATTTATTTATAATAACATTTATTACACATACATTTATTCTATTATTGACAATCACACATATATACGCACATATACAACTAGTTTTAAGATTACTTTTTCTTTAATTAAACTTGAATGAAAAGAGATTTATATTTTTAAACTTTTTAAATTATATTTTTACGAATGCTAATAAAAAACTCTTTACGAAAATAAACTGTAATAAACTCTTAAACTCTCAATTTTACTTTTGACAGCAAACTGATTTTGTTTACCTAAAGAAACCTTTTAGATTTTTATAACTTATTTATTATTTTAATAATTTTTTAGGCAAAATCATCATGTGCCAATTTCAATATTGGTACAATATATATATATATATATGTGTGTGTGTGTGTGTGTGTGTGTATGTGCGTGTGTGAGAGAGAGGGGGGAGATTATGATCTGGACCAACTTATAAGTGTTGTTTCTGTATGAAATACATATATTAGAGATTATCTATCTTTTTTTACATGTATTTGGACATGTGTATTTGTTGTTTGAAATGAAGTAAAGGATGAATATAACTGAAAAATCCTAAGTTTAAATCCCTCTACTTAAATATATACTAAACTGTAATCAAATGCAAACATGAATGCACACAAATAAATAAGTAATAAAAATAACAAAAAAAAAACTATATACTTGCTATATATTTGTATAATAAAGTTATACGTATCTAAGACTACACCAGAGAAATAATTAATATTTATATATTAAAATAAATTGTATTAAAGGACTATCAGTCAAAATCAAATTTTAACTGATGATTATCAAGTGATACATTATTTGTCATGTGTTACATCATTTAGTTTTTATCTAGTTACATAACCTGTTTTTAAGAAGAGAATTTGATATTTATATAAAGTAAATACATTTTAACGTCATATAATCAGGTTTGTGCTCCGAGAAGTTTAAATTGCAAACTGCCATAAATGATAATTAACTGTTACTGACTGATTATAGTTTCATATGCAAATTTATAACATAGCTCTAAATATGGAAATAATAAATAAATTTTGTTGAGTGGCGTGTAATACCATACTCTATCAATGGTGATGATTAAGTATTACATCTCAGTAAGTTTTTTAAAAAACTGAAGTTGTATATATATATATCCAAGTCTTTCAAAGCAAACAATGGAAAACCATCACCGATGATAAACAAGTGTTATTGTTTAGTTATTTTTTCATATTGCTTAGTTATTCCATCTTAGAGTTATAATACTTAATCATCTCTCAAGATATTGTTGAAAACTTAATCCATTTGCATAAGTAGTCTTTTACAGAGTTGACTAAAAAAATATGAAAGCAATAATCTTTTAAGTTTATAGTAATTTAACAATTGTTTTTATACTTGTTTAAAGTTTTACTCTATTTATAATATGTAAAGATACTTTCTATCAACAAGTATAACAGGACAGAATAGAAATTTCAAAACATTGGTAAAGAAAGAGTTGAAATATATTGTATTTGAAATATTTATAAAGTATACGGCTTATAAAGCATTTGTAGAATAATGTACTTTAAATAATGGAATATTTCATATTTATAGTTTTTTTTTTTTTTTTTTAAAAAAAGAAAGATGAAATAAGTGTCAAAAACAGTCAAGGTTAAAAGTTTAAAATAGAAGTTTCCTTCAAGATATGTCTGGAAATGGAAAAAATAATAATGTAGCTTTTTTTGAAGAAAATATAATAAGATATATCTGACTTTAATATCAAAAGTGTTTTCATTCTATTATTTCGACATTAATGCATCATTTTTAAATCCAATTAAAAATGACTTTTGAAGCATTATACATCTTCAGAAAGTTTTCAATTACGAAAATAAATGTCAGCTACTAGCTTTTATATATATATATTTAAAGTATAAAATCAAAAATATATGTGTATGTTTTAATATACCAAAGTAATCACTCAAATCTCTCTTAACTGTCATGCTTATTTATCCAGTAGTGTCCTGTTTAATTCCTTAATATCATTATTGAAATCATTATTTTTATAAGTTACTTTTTTATTTTTTTATGGTGTTAATTAATCCAGAAATCATTAACTGATAAAATGTTTTGAGTGAGATGTTTGTTACTATATTATATAAGATTGTCATAATGGGTTAGAACCATTCTTTTTATTGTTTTAAAAAAGTTTTAAGCCAATATGATAGAATTCATATAATAGAATATTAAATGCCATAGATTGAATAATGAAAAAATAATATACTTATGTATATATTTACAGTAGAATATTGATTATGTGAACATCAACAATCTCCAAAAATTACAATGTCCGTCCTTAGTCCATTTGTTATAATGATGAATATGCAAATTACTTCTTTATGTATTAATTTTCAATTATATAAACACATAGAGATAACTTCAACACACATATACACATTGAGGTGAACAGAGGTGATCTAGCATTATCATCTACTTTGTAATTTAAGGAAGTAAATGATTTATAATATAATATAGGTAATATAACAACGTAATTTAAGTAGAGATAATGATATTGTCATAACACACAAAAAAATAAGGTTATAATCAATATGCATGCATGCCCAAGACATGTTTTAATTGCATAATTGAGCAGTGAGTTAGTCTCTCTGGTTTGAATCTGAAAATATTTTTGTATTAAATGTCATTTAAGAGAAGGATTGGACTTTAAGCCCTAATGCATGGGATTATTATATACTATTTATAATTATATAGGTTATAACAAATATAAGTATTAGAAACAAAATGCTTAGACAAAGTGTATGCATATATGAGAATTATAATACATATGTAAACTGAACAGATGTATGTGTTGAACTACTAAACTAATTAAACTATAAATTTACAAATATATTAGGAATAGTGTAAATAAAGGGAAAAATATTACTACATTTGGAAGCATAAGATAAAAGTTCATATAGGGTAATATCTTGATAAGCATAAAATGAAGGACTTTGGAAATAGTAAAGAAAAAAAGTAAAAAATTTATTGCAGTGAACTTTATAAGTAGTTTCTATATGAAGTTCTTATCTTTAACATACAATAAATTTTAATGTTAAATTATAATATTCATTTTAGTTCCATATAAGTTTGTAAAATTATAATTTTGAAATGTTAAAAAGGTAAGAAATCTATTTTACTTGTTTTGTTGTTTATGTTTTGTCTTTTAGAATTGGTAAACAACATTGAAAACAAGAAATGACAAAGTAAATACTCCTAGTTAATTCGCCTAAAGGTTATTTTTACAATCAATCTATGAGTAGTGGGGTAGTAAATTGTCACGTAAGTAAATAATAAAATTATAAAAAAGACAGATGTATTTTCCATTCATTCATTATTGCATTACTCTAAGCAATTCATTATTTAGCTTCCATTTTTGAAAAATATTTAATTTAAAATAATGATAATATACTAGGATTGCATTCATGATATCTTAAGTAAATAAGGAATTAAGCCAATAAACATCACATGACCACCACCTCTTATGCTTGTGTATATAACTATTGTTAAAACAGGCAAAACTCACTATACGTATTGCCACACACAGCAAGCTAGAGTAATCAATGGATGCCAGAAGGTTTGTGCATAAAATCCCCATCTAGTGCCTACTCATCCACTATCCCCAGACTAGTTTCTGGCTTGTGGCCTTTGTCAGTGAGGAGCCTTGGATCTGAGAGCACTGCACAAGCCTTCTGGCATCCATTGATTACTCTAGCTTGCTGTATGTGGCAATATGTATAGTGAGTTTTGCCTGTTTTAACAACAGTTATATACACAAGCATAAGAGGTGGTGGTCATGTTATGTTTATTGGCTTAAAACCAATCCTGCCTAATAGGATAATAGTGGCTATGGTTATTAAAGAACCAAAGACACCAAAATATATGGGTACTGAACTGGGTTCAGACCCATATGACTATATAAGCTAATGGGCTTGGACTAAAAACATTAAGGTGTTTTCAGTTTAAGACTCATAGTTTTGTAGTTAAATGGAGATAAAAGGTTGTTGCTGGAAGGTTGCATTAGATCCTAAGATCTAGGTGCAATGCTCTCAGATCCAAGGCTCCTCACTGACAAAGGCCACAAGACAGAAACTAGTTTGGGGATAATGGATGAGTAGGCACTAGATGGGGATTTTATGCACAAGCCTTCTGGCATCCATTGATTACTCTAGCTTGCTATGTGTGGCAATACATATAGTGAGTTTTGCCTGTTTTAAATAAGAAATTTTATGGCCACCCAAAATATACACAAATAGGTTGCTTTTAATCTTCTAAAAAAAAACCAAGCAATCTTCTCATCTTAATTGATTATAAATAAAATTAGTGATCTTCCAGCTTTATTAGAACAAATAAAATTGATTAAAATGATCTTATAAAAAATTATTATTTTCATTGGCTAAAATGATCTTACATCTTTGGTGTTCTCTTAACATCAGGAATGAAATTTAAATAAAGTGCCTTTCATATTAAATTCTTTGTATTCATGTACTCTCAGTGCATTAATAAATATACTGTATATAATTGTGTGGTAAATATTACTATTAGATTTCTGAAAGAATGAAGATAAATTAATAATAAAACTAATATTTATTAACATTAACAATATTCAATAGACAAATATCAATATATTATTAAAATAATTTCCCAAAACAAAATAATAATAAAAAAAAATTAATATAACGATAAAATATAAATTGCAGTTTTAAAAATAATAGCACTGATATTTAATGGTTAACAAAATCTTCTATGACTTCGATACTTTTATTAAGTTCTCACATTTAACATACTATTCTACAATTATAAAGTCCCTAGGTGAAATTATTCACTACCTTAAACTAAAATACAATCTTACCAATCCTTGGTTGATGATAAAATCTGAAGAAGATATATACTATTTTATGTAGCCACATATACAGTTTTAAATTTGATATTAAACATTTTACAGAATTTACATCTTCAGGTGCTAGTTAGATACAACTATAAGACTTACACATCAAAAACAAATAGCATTCAGATAAACTAAGAGTAAGACTGTAAATAAGAATAACATGTTTCAGTATCTTAAAAATATCAAATGCCAGTATAAAGTCATGGCAGCCCACTACCCATGGCTTTAGATAAATATATCACAAAGAATTCCACATTAAGGGATATGAAAGTGAAAGCAAAATAAATGATGGCATAAACATAAGAAAAGCATCTACTTATAAGGACAAAGTAAGCTAGGACTTTATCACTAGTCAGGAAAAATGAGAATGGATCATTAGAAGAAACAGGGGTTCACCTAATTAAAGCATTATGTATGCTTAATACCATGAAAATGAATGATAAAATTTACTAATAGAAAATAATATATAATGGAGAGGTATGCTGCTATCTCTTAAAAACTCATTGGCACGATATAATAAACTATAAGAGAGAGTCTAACATTACAATCTATTTAAACAACAATAATTAAATGATGAATAAACTGTTAAAAACAATTAACAGAGCTAAATATAGCTAAATATAAAATTGTGGCATAATAATTAAACAATAAAAAAATACATCAGCTAAATTCTTGCAGTATTTAAACAAATTAAAAAATAATTTCATAAATGGAAAAGTATAATGCATTTAAAAATATTATTACTCTGACAATACTCTGAGAACGTAGCATAAAATGCATATTAAATCATATATAAAATTATACCAAAAATACAAAGAAATAAATTCATGGCATTTAAAATACAATAAATATTTAAGACTAATAATTATACCCATTATCAAAAAAGAAAGAAAAAGAGAGTCCTTCATCTTGATATTAACCATTGTGCTGGATAGAATCAATGAAAGAGTTCTTGACCATCCTGAAGACTTTTCAGGATATTGAGACATTATAAATTAAATTAACACCCACATTAATTCACAGAAATGAAGCAAATACTTGAAGTCATTAACACATATAAATTACATAGCCATACTGAATAATTAGAATAATAAATGTGATGAACATTAAATATCTCTTAAAACACATACCATAAACAACTGCATTTATTTTAAAAGCACACATTCATTTATTGACAGTTATAACAAAGAACAATTATTTCAAACAAAACATAAGATTAGGAGCAAATTTCAAATTCGTATCTCTGGAACATAGATTGAGCATAGTGATAAATTTTATAATGAAATTCTTGAAAAACAAATATATTTAATAATTTGGAGTCAATAGTAAAAACTATATTTTCTTCTTTAAATTTAATGCGGACACAATAAAATCATTTTACAACATTATCATTAATAATATCCATTCCATGTGCAAACATTAGCAATTTATAAATGTATTTTATATTTGTAATAAAGTATTTAAAATAATTTGTCATACTAACTAAATATAAATCCTTCATAATCTGCACAAAATCAAAAGTTGAGTTTTATTTTCTTTTCGAATATATTTTTATTATAAGGAACAGATATTTCATTCTGGCATTCAGCCACATCAAGTTTTATAAATAAAACAAAGCCACAATAAAGTCTTTCAATCATTCAATTATCTCATAGCAATAATTATAATATATTTAAAATGTAGCATTTATAAAAAAAATTATCCATCAAAAGGTCCTCCAATTCCTGGTTAAATAGTTTTTAATTTATATAAAAATGAAATTATATCAGAAGAGAACATATTTGAAATACAATAGAATATTTACCTTATTTTAAATATAAAAACTGCATAAAGTTCATTAGAAGAATAAATAAAATCTCTTTAATATTATTATCAAATATTTTAATTTTTTTACAGATAACTTGGAAATTATCCATTCTAAATAAAGGTTTAAATATAGCATAGAAAATAAAATTAGCAGTATTTACAAAGCAGGGATAATATCATTGATTATGATCAATTATTATAATAGATTTCAAAGACAACAATTCAATCCTCGAAATACTCATGATATGATAGAATTTCCCATAATGCAATACTTGTTGAAATTTTAAAGCAGTGAAAAGCTTTCAGTTGAGAATAGCCTGGATAAATATTACCTTTTAACAAAGCATATTACAAACTTTATCAAAATAAAATAAGTTACAAAATTACAACTAATGAGAAATGAAGATAGGTGCATAGATTAGCTAGGATAGGTGTTTGTGTCTCCCCATATCTTATTTTGATACAGAAAGTTTTGTAATTGCCTTTGAATGCTGTTATTGACAATCAAAGTACCATCCCAATTGATCCAATTAACAACTGTTGCAAGGTGCTAAAAACAAATGCAATTATCATAATTCCATACTCTTCTGAAGACAATTGTCAAGACAGTAAGTTAAACAAATAATTAATTTAAAGATTATATTATTTTTTAAATCAAATTTTAACAAATTATCTAACATTGAAACTGATTACTGTAATGTAAAAAATATATTCTTTAAATATTGAAGGTTTGCATTGTTTAATAAAGCAAAATTATATCAGTGAAATATTAAAATATTTATTTTAAACATTTTTTTTCATTTGTAAAATCTCAATATATTCTTTATTATTGTATCTTTAAATGAAATAGATTTTAAAAACATTTAATTTTAAACATTAAATTTTAACATAAAGTTCTTAGGTAATTGTTAACGTTTAGGCATAGGCACTCATATATACCATTACATTTTTTATTTAAGAATGCTTACTTCAATATACAATATAGGAATTAATTATTACTTTTAAATAATACATTTCTTTAATCAGCTAAACTTTTAGACCTTTTTAATTAAAGCTGTATGTATTACAATACTATTAAAATTAACTAATACTCTTTACTGGCTCTTAATTAAATACCCAAAATTTAAATTTATACTCATTTTAGAGTTCTTCTATGATATTCAAGTTTAATAAAATATACAACTATATTAAGATGATTTCAGCTTCAATACTGTAAAATTACACTCATTAATACTTTAAGTTAGTAATAACTCTGACTAAATATTTAAAATTATAAAAGAGTTACTTATGAAGTTTAAACATGAAATTATACTTAAATACTATTTTAAAGCTATGGATATTATAATAGTCATTTAAAAATAGCCAATCAGTTATATATAAATTTTATTATTATCAAACAACAAAGTTTACTTACTATAAAATTAGACTTAATTTTTTTAAAAAATAAGTACTTACAACGTAATCGGGCTTGGCCACTTGATGGCATTCTGGCTCACCAAAACACCTAAAAAATGCTGTTTACAAGGCCTGACTTATGGCTATAGAAAACATCTATGTTTGTCTTAGCCATTAGAAGGCCGTTTATGATGTGTAACACAGAAATAATACAGCCTATTTCTGCTTCATGACAGTTATTGTGAATCCACACACTTATCTTTCATTTACAGTTTGATATATATGTGTGTTTAGTTAGATTAGTCAAATTTTTACAATATGCATTACACAATATTTGTATTTATAATTTATTTAATAAACATGAATTTATAGTAATTTTCTAAATGGCCACACCCTTATTTAGAGAATGTGTAAGGTGTAAAAGCTTGCAGAGGGTAGGTAAAAAAGAAATCAGCTGATATCGTGTGCGAAATCTCATTTTCATGTGAAATACCACGTAGTTGATAAAATGGATGGCAATCAACTTTTTCCGCAGTTGCCGACAACAGAAGCTGAGTATTTCTGCTGTCCAATAAAAATATACACATTTATTGTAAATTTCATAGAAAGCACATATAAACATGTTTAATAAATAAATAAGACATTTATATGTGTTTGTTGTTGTTTAAAAAGTTTGAGTTTCTTTCTTTTGTCCGACTACGGTTACGATTTTGATATCTTTTATTTTAGCATTACAAACAACAGAACACTAACCCTAAAACTAATCCTAAAACTAACCCTAAACTAACCCTAAACCTAATCCTAAAACTAACCCTAACTAACCCTAAAACTAATCCTAAAACTAAACTAACCCTAACTAACCCTAAAACTAACTCTAAACCTAACCCTAACCCTACACAGTTGTTTTGTTATGTAGAAAGCAATAATTAAGTGAAAGACATCACTAAATAGACATTGCAGACTAGCAGCTTTGTCCAAAAACAGTGATTTAAAAATAAAAAAAAAGGTTGTCGTTTTCCAATAATTAAGCGAAAGACATCGCTAAATAGACATCGCAGAGTAGCAGCTTTGTCCAAAAACAGCGATTTAAAAATAAAAAAAGGTTGTCATTTACCAATAATTAAGTGAAAGACATCACTAAATAGACATCGCAGAGTAGCAGCTTTGTCCAAAAACAGTGATTTAAAAATAAAAAAAAAGGTTGTCGTTTACTAAATACAAAATTAAAATTAAACAACTTTTTTAATAAAAAGGCATGAAAAAAAAGTTATAGCAATCAATAAATTAATAACCAAAAAAAAAACCAGCGATTCGATTTAAAAATATAACGCAGCCCCGAATATTGTATTGTATTGTTTTTGACTGCCAACAACGCCATCAAGTGGCCAAGCTCGATTACGTTATAATTACCAAAAATAATATTGCCATTCAGCTTTAATACAAAAGCTAAGAGTCACTATATATATATATGAGATTGTATGAATAATCATTAATTATTTATTCCTGATGCTCCATATTAGTCATGTTTATAAATATAGTTGGAGTATTTTTAATATTTGATCATTCTTTATAACTACCTTGGTCGAAGACTGTGAAGTCACTTTCTTGAGTTAGGTTTTGACTTTAAACTCTATTTAGTTGAATACAGCCATTGTGAACTGTTTTTTTTTGTGATTATCCAAAATAATTGATGATATAAACATTAATATTGATGTATTTGCTAATTAAGCTATTATATTAAATCACAAAGCAACATAAAACAGAATCTTCATCATCAGATAATCATTCTCATCATAAACTAATATTTAGCCAGATAAATATAATGCCCCATAATTCTTTCTGCTATAATATATATATATATATACTCATTTCCAGTTTTTTTCAGAATAAATTGAACATTATTTTTATACATTTTCTTTAGATAATTTAGGAATTGTTAGGCATGTTTAACTATTAACTATGTCTTGTCTTAATTAGTTTACATAATCAAGACTCTGTTATATAGTATGATTATATTAATTACTATTAATCTTCACATTTGCATTAAAGTTGACTCACAGTAACAAAATATCATTAGTTTATTACATGACCGTGCTTAATTGCAAGGTTTAAACACTTAATTCATAAATAATATATGTATATGTTGATTTATTTAATGTAGATTTTCAAAATGGGTGATGCACTTTCTTTTAAAACATTTATTGATATGGAATTCTGCATATTTAAAGGGTATGTGGGAAGGGGAAGTTTTCTTCTGGCTAAATTCCATATATATACACACAATCGTTTAAATAGTAAATGTTGTTTAAAAAACTTAAAAATATAATTTATTATTAAAACAGGCAAAACTTACTATACGTATTGCCACACACAGCAAGCTAGAGTAATCAATGGATGCCAGAAGGCTTATGCATAAAATCACCATCTAGTACCTACTCGTCCAATATCCCCAGACTAGTTTTTGGCTTTTGGCCTTTGTCAGTGAGTCCACAAGCCAGAAATTAGTCTGGAGATATTGGATGAGTAGACACTAGATGGGGATTTTATGCACAAGCCTTCTGGCATCCATTGATTACTCTAGTTTGCTGTGTGTGGCAATACATATAGTGAATTTTGCCTGTTTTAACAGCAGTTATACACAAGCATAAGAAGTGGTGATCATGTGATATAATTTATTATTATTATTATTAGGTGTTGTCAAGAAACAGCTACTTCTGATTATTAAATAAATAGCATTTCTTCAGAATGACCTACGTCTGTTCATTCTTTTATTTTGCTCAAAGGAACATCTATTATTGTGAAAATAGAATCTGTCCATTTCATTGCTAGTCATGCTTTCCTTTCACTGTGGTATTCTGATAAATTAGATCATTGCATGGTATAACAAAATAGAACAATTTTAGCCCAGAAATATGTGCATCAGGTGAGAGTGCACTTTAATCTATTTCCTTGTCAATTTTTCTTGCTGTCCACAATATTCTCAAAAATCTTTTCCAGAATCTGCAATTTAAAAGTATCAGTATTTTTTTCTCTCATTTGTCTTCAGTATCCAACAATCACATCTATAGAGAGTCATAGAAAATACGTTTTTGAACAATTCTGATTTCTGGCCACAGTTGATTACAACTGATCTTTGACAATGCTGCCATTTCTTTGACACAATTTGTTTCAGTGCCATAATGTTTATAATTACATACAGAATTTCAGTTTTTTAATAAAGATGTTTTTTATTTCAATAAGCACTAAATGAAGTTTTTTTTAGAAGAAAATGTGGTTGGAATTTTATTTTTTAATTATATCAATTTTAATGAGTATTTTAATATTAATATACATAACTAAAATATTTATAATTTTGAATTAGTTTAGCTGAATAGGCCCGTGACTTGAATTAAAAATCTTAATATAAGTGAGGTCAAGATCATGTATTTTAGTAATTTTTTAACTATATATATATGATAAAAGAAAAGTTAAAAATAAAAATTTATAAACTTTGCAGATAAAATTAAGAGAAAGAAGATCAATTAAAATAAAAATAGAACAAAGAAAAATAATTTTATTGATAGCTTATTCTAATAAAATATTGATTGAAAACATAAATAAATATAATAGAAAAATTTAACCTATACCTGTTTTTTTTATATAATCTTAAAAAACACCTTAATGTATACAGGCATATCTCATTTTTTTTAAATGGAATAACCAGAATTTTACCAAAGTCAAAAATGAGCGAATTAAAAAAAAAAAAAAATAGTCGAGCTGGCTAAAAAAATTTAAATAACTAATGATGTAAAAAACATTGTTTTATGTGAAATTAAATATGGCAAATAGAAAAAAAAATCTTATTTTGAATATATTTTTTAAAAGAGTATTCTCCAGACAGTAATGCTACCCAGTGCAAGCCATAGTAATCATTGGATGCTAGAAGGGTTGTGCATAAAATCAACATCTAGTGCCCACTCATTCACAATTACCAGACTAGTTTCTAGCTTATGGATTTTCATCAGTGAGGAGCCTTGGGTCTGAGAGCATTGCACCTAGATCTTTGGATCTAATGCAATCCTTCAGCAGCCATCTTTTATCTTTTTAGTTAACTGCAAAATTATGAGTCCAAGATAAAAACACATTAATATTTTCAATCCAAGCTAATTTGTTGTAGATCTTGGCTCAGTTTAGTAACTATATATAGTGATGTATTTGGTTTTTTAATAATCAGAATCACCATTATCCTATGGGCAGGATTGGTATAATTTATAGTTAACTAACTAAGTAAAAGATGCCTGCTAAAATATTATATTTAATCAAAACTCTTAAAATCATTTCCATACATATTACAAATAGTATGGGATATAACTTCTGGCATACTACTTTCAATTTACAAATATATGGAAATATGCATTTATAAAAAATCCACTTTTTTTTTACTCGAATTATCACACATTTGTAATTTAAAGATTAAAAGTCACCATGATGATATAGGAGAGAGGACACTGATATTAATTTCAAGTGTCACCTGATGAGATCCTTATTTTAAGTTGAAATACTGTATAATGATGAGATAATCATTAATTCTCATTTACATGCTTGTGGGTGGCTGATTAACAAACTTTGTTACCTATATTTAATCATGATTTGATATATCTCTAGATGTATTATTTGGTACTTATTGTTTAGACAGGCCAGCCTCTTGGTGGCATTCTTATCAGTTAAAAATATAGTATTATAACTATTCCGGGCAGACACTTTGCAAATTAATTTAAAACAATTTATCATCGAACAGTATTTGGTCCAATTTTTTGTATTGCAATTGTTTTACATTTTGATAAGTACCTATTATTTATATGCAAGTATGCATGTAATATTTTTATATATTCAAAAATTAGGAAAAACATAATGGGGAAAAAAAATTCACCAGAAGAAATCAATCTTTTTCTTTTTGTAGAAGGAAGTTTTGATAAGAATCTAGTAAAGTCTGATGCTGAAGTTGACAGTTTGAAATCTGAAGAATTAGGGACAAAATGCCTGGTAGTATGTGTGATAGTGGTTTATTGAAAATGAAAATGAAAATAGTCTACTACATTAATAATTTTCTTCTCTAAAAAGTCTTATATTAGAATATTTGGTTTGTTAGAGCAATATTTACTGTAGAAGGTTTGAAATCAAGACCACAATAAATTGAGTTTATTTATCAACATTATTTTTTTTGAGAGACAATTTAATTACTTTCTCCATTGTTTTCTATAGTCGACAGCATGGATGATGAGGATCTCTGGTAGGTATTACAATTTATAGTTGCAATTTGGCAACTGGGTATACTTAATCTTATTATTAATCTGATTAGACAAACACACTAGCTATCCTTATTTGATCCCAAGGTTAAATTAGCTACTTGAAATAAATAAATGAAATAGTATAAAGTTAAGGTTACTATATATATATATATATATATTGAACCGTGTTCGAATATGTGTATTCGAATCACCGGCCTCTTAGGCAGAGAAGAACAAACTCGGAGAGTATGTATGCCCAAACAATAGCTATAAAGTATATAACTAATGTTACATTTCCAGGACATAACTTCTTCTCGACTGTTGAGTTCAACACCAAGTTCAAAGCACTTTTTTTGTTTGTGTATAAACATGGGCGCCAGCTATCTATTCAAGGATGAATAAATAACGCACTTTAAGCAATGGCCACTAACTCAACGCCTAAATCCACGACTAGCTCAGTTGTTTGTAATCACTAATAGATTATACTTAATTAGTGATTAAAAGAATTAATAAAAGAATTTGTTAAAAGGAATTGATAAAAAGAATTGATAAAAAGAATTGACCGACAAATAAAGTTTAATTTTAAAGATAATTTATTAACTAACATTTATTTACTAAATTTAGACATTCTAATAAAACACACGCATATTTTAAATTAACATTTCTAAATAGTTTAAATATTCCTATAGATTTAATAACAGTACATTCTAATTTAACTAATAAACATTGGTTGAATGATCACGCACATATTAACTAATGCACACACATAATAATGATAATAAAGGACTACATAGCATTTGAAATTTAATCACACACATATCAATAGTTCATTTATGTATGATATCGAGTTCATATAATTAGACTCTTGGAGGATTCGCACAAATTAATGAAATGCAATGGCTATTACAGTATAACAAAAATAAGCAAATGTTTTACCTAGGATTTTGAATGTTGATGTAGAATTTTGTTCTTTGGAGGCTGCTTTCGGTGAGGATATTTCCATTATAAATGCTTACCAGCCAGCTGGGACATTTCCTTGTTGAGTTTCCTGATTTTCACGATTATTGCTATCGGAGACAAATAGATACTGACGGAGATTTTCTAAGATGTTAAGCTGACATTATTTCATGGGCAGATCTGCTGTTTTCTCGGACATCTGGGCTGGAGGTGAACGTGCGTTCCAAAATATTCTCAGCACTGCATTTTGTTTCTTAACTGACTCAATTAATTTCCGAACTGCACTCTCTCAATAATTTTGTGAACTGATTGTCTCAACTCAATTAATTTGTGGAATGAATCACTGTCCGATAAAAAAAGGTCTATTTATACCTGCGCCTTGTTGTCTTTCTGATATCTCTGGCAAAGATCTGTTGTCAAATTCCTTATCAATTAATCCTTTGATAAACGTGTTTTGGAAGATTGCTTAATTAGTAATAGCCATGCAATAAAACGCGTTGTTTTATTTTAATTAATATCTAATAGCCATTGCCGTGTTTTTTAATGATAATCTTCTTTAACTTTATACTAACATTTATTCTATTGTTGACAATCGCACATATATACGGTCATATATTAGTTTTAACATTATTTTTTCTTTAATTAAACTTGAATGAAAAGAGATTTGTATATTTTAACTTTTGAAATTATATTTTTACGAATACTAATAAAAACTATTTATTTCCTTTTGTAAACCTTTAGTTTCATGTCTCAAACCAAGACTCCCCCTCCCCCTCCCCCTTAGGATTAATTAATTGTAGCTTTTTTTATTTCAAAAACTAACGCTAGAAAACTATTTAATTCTTATCTTTTTTCTAAAACAAACTGCAATAAACTCTTCAATGTTTAATTTTTATGTTTTTCTTTTATGAACGATTACTTTAATAATAATTTTAGATAAAAATTATATGTGCCTATATCAATATAGGTACATTATATATATATATATATATGAATGTTTTCATGGGTTGCAGATATAAAAAACATGTTTTGTGGGTTCATCCGTGTAAGATTTAATTTTAAAAATTCCAATGTTTTGACTTGATCGTACAAGTGCTCAACTGGGAAATGAAAACTATAATTGTAGAGTTGCTATAAGCAGTGTTAAAAAAATAGTTGTAGAGGTATTGGAAATTCTACAACTGAAAAATAGATGTATAAAATTGAAAATAAGAAATCGATAAAAATTCAGGGAAATTTTTTTTTATAATTTGTCCAAATAGGAGGAAGTGTACATGTGTCATCACATTTGTTGATATACTTTGGTCTTTGTATTATATCAATAGCTTCTCTGATCTTACATTGGTGTAGGTTTTCACATCTGGATAGGATACTGGTCTTAAAAAAAATCAACATTGTGACTTGAATCCATAGCATGGATCAAGAGTGCTGCTGGTGATGATAAAGGTTGTTTGACTGCATTAACATATTTATCTTTTCTAGCACTGATGTGATGGTTGCTCATATCTACAAAAGAAGATTTACTAACACCACATGAAATTTCATAAACTTCTTGAGCCTCCAGAGGGATCAAGTCTTTAGGCTAATTTTTTGATAAGGAGCAAGTGCTGTCTTTATGTCATAGCATTTTAGTATATATCTGATATTGTCTGTGATTCCCTTTATATAGGGCATACAAACCTTAATAGTTGATTCTTGTTTTTTATTTGTATTTTTAGCTTGAAATAAAGCTTGATGTATATTTTTTTATTGTAACCATTTGCTAACAATACATTATTTATATGATGTATTTCTTCTTTTAGATATGATTTATCTGAAAGATTAATTGCTCTGGGAAATAGTGTTCTGGCCACACAAAAATCTGAGCAGGATGGTGATGAAATGAAAATTGGAGGTATCTGTTAGTATGTGTAGCTTTTCTGAAAATTGGGAATGATAAAAAATTTTCTTTCATGGTGACAAGAACAGCAAGAAAGGGAAATTTCCCATCAGATTTTATTTCTTTTGTAAATATAATATTAGGATGGATATTATTTAGATGTGATAAAAAATCCAATTTATTTTTACCATGTTTCCAGATAACAAATGTGTCATCTATATATCTCATCCAAACAAAAGGTTTTAAAGGTGCTGATTCTAAAGCACGGGTTTTAATATATTCCATAAACAAATCAGCTATTACTTCTGAAATAGGAAAACCCATAGGAGTACCAAAAGTTTGTTTATAAAATTGTCTATCATATATCAAATATGTGTTTGAAAGACAATGTTTAACCAAAGCAAAAATGTAGTCATGCAAATTGCAGCATTGAGAAATGATATTTAAAGCTTCATCAATTGGAATATTTGCAGATAAAAAGACATCAAAACTGACCAGAATATCATCTGTATTAACTTTTAATTTTTTTAAAAGAGAAACAAAATGTATTCAGTTCTTAATGTATGACTTAATGAATGAGATTGTAGGTTTTATTAAATCAGATAGAAACCTAGCTAAATTATGAATAGATGATCTATTGCACTTACTATTGAATGAAGAGGAGTATCTGCTTTATATATTTTAGGAAACCCATAGATTTTTTTTAAAAAAAAAATAAAGAAGTTTGTTGATCTTGTTTAATTTTCATTTCACTTGATCCATGGATAATGAAGGTATTGAAATATAAAGTTAACAAGATAACAATAGCAAACTAATGTTTTAAATATATTGTTGACTGCTAATTCTAGCATCAAATACTAAATCTGTTGTGATCAATCTCAGAAAAAAATATGAACAGGTGAATAAATAATAGATTTTGGAAATAGTTAAGTAAATCATTAAAAAAAGATCACTTGAATAAAATCAATATTATTATTAAGTATTACACATTTCAATTTCTGTTATTAATAGATGGTGTTTTACCAAAACCACCGAACAAGTGTAAATTTGTTTACATAAATGACAAAAGTGTCAGAATTCACTATCTCTTTCATTTGCCCATCCTCAGATCAGCTGATTTTACAATCACCATATCAACATATATTACAAAATTGTTTGTTTATAAATTAATTTATGGAAAAATTATTAAAAAAACATATGTAAAAATATTTATATCCATAAAAATGTATTAAAATTATGATGTGAACTTTTTATTTTGGTTAAAATGGAAAATAATATTAAATTTGTAAAGCAGGATTTTATTTTTACTGCATCCAATTATTTTAAAATTTCCATTTCACTTATTAATTGAAGTAATACATTTAAAGATCAGCCTTTCAAGCTATTGTGCATGCGCTTTTTACGAGTGTTAATAATAAATGCTTATTTACATATGTTTATTAATAGAAGGTTAATTTTCTTGAACAATATTTACATCATCAAATGAAATTTGAATGATTTCCAACAGTCATTGTGACAACAATGGCATCATCAAGAGTATCTTATAAATGGAATGGAGACACTGTAATATGAGTTCTTGTAATTTTGTCATTACCTAGAATGGCTGTCTTTAAAAATTTATCAAATTTTATTGTTTAAGTGGTTAATTTCTAAAACTATGGAAGAATAAAACTTTTAATTATCTCCCTATTCAATTGGTACCAGTTCATTGATGAAGTTCCTGGGGCTATGACAAAATATATAACAACAAAACAAAAAACATTAAAATGTGCAAGTCAATTATAAAAAAATATTCTATTGTCAAAGCAAATCTAGAATTCCATGAATTCACCTTCCAATTGTGTATATGTGGATGTCATATTTCAAATCAATGGATAATCACAAGATCAATCAACTTAACTCATGTGTAATATCAAGCAATCTAAATTTCACTTTCTTAATCTGAAAAGAAAAAATTAGCATTGATTATTCGCTTGGATATGACTGAATTTTTGTCAATGAAAAAAATTCTCTTTATGCATGATTACCAATATAAAAGGAAAATAAAGCCAGTGATATATAATTTTGCATTGAATAAGTACCTATTGTTTTAAAAGCTTGGATACATTTATATGCTTAAATGAAATATCAGAATTTAAACTTGAAAGTAATTGGATTCAAACTCGTGATAGTTACCATTCATGCTCATCTTCTCTACTTAAAGAAAAATCATCTCTACACATTAGGATCAGAAACCATTAACCAGAAGCCCGATGGACTAGTGAATATATATATATAGTTAAAAGAAAAGGAGGGTTTATGTTTGTTTATATTTCATTTTAAAAATATAGGTAAATATATATATATGTTATTATAGAATTCATGCTATAAAAAAGGCAGAGAGATTCATTCTTGTTCTCATTATTTAAGCTCTTACTGATAAAATAGGTTAATATGACCCAATATTTTCAGCGAATAAAATTTTAATATATATATGTCAAATTTAACTCGGGGATGTTCATATGGAAAAAGGGTTTAAATATAATAGTTTTTTATGTTAGCTTAATTACTTAGAAATTACATTAATAAATAAATAGAGATCAATTTTTATTTGATTAAATTTTTTTAATCATTGTATATTCTATTTAAAGTCTCAGGAAGATATTTCAAATCTCTCCTTCAGTTTTATATGTTATTATTGTCATACAACACATTTTTTGGAGTTTCAGATACATATTTTATTATTTTATTGATTCTACACAATAAGAGTACCAATTATTCACATATTAAAAAAACTAGGATTGTATATTTTTAACTGATAAGATCTTTTTGCAAACACCGTTTGTCTGTTCTGTTTTTTTTTTTTTATTACTGTCATAAACTTTCATTATAAACCAATAAATTTAGTGTTAATTTAAAATCTGGAGAATCTGTCTAATTATTGCTTTTGAATGTGCAAAATAATTTTGGTACATGAAGTTTGATCCAAGATCAAACCCATATTGGTAAGTGAAATAGAATTGATTAGGTATAAATGTTATATTTATCTTATAGTAAAATATTTGTTTACTTATGTAAGTCAATATTACTTGTAGAAATAATTTCATTAGTTCAGGGTTGATTATTATTTTTTTTAAGTGTCATAGCATCGGCCGGAACGCGAACCTGCAACCCAGGCAACTGCCTGCAAGTGCAAGGCAGTTGCGCTGACCTCTTGACCACCAATGCAAGACAGGGTTGATTATTTATTTGCTTATCTTGTCCAGTTATGAAAATTTTAATAGATTTTGTTCTGTCATTAGTCAAAATGATTTGTCTTAATTACTTTTAAAATTCTTTGAAGTGGAGATCATAAATTTTGTTGACTAATATAATTTAATGTTATTTTTGGCCTGTATAACTTCCAATTATTGTCATATATAGTTTGTTATAAAATTCATTTTTATAATCGATTGATTAAAGATTTAAGTAGATGAATAATATCAGTGATTGTAAGTCAGTAAGTATCCAAAAAAATTTACGGTTTATTTTATATATAATGTGTTTGGGTACTGTAAAATGTGAAATTCTCTAATAGATTTAGTGGTAATAAATTCTTATGGAGTGTTCATTTTAGAACATAACTTAAGTAATAATTGCATATCAATCTAATGTAAAGTATGAATGAAATATTGATATTATATTTAACTTTTTATTAAAATAGATATAAAACTGAGTAAAGGTTTGTTTTATTTAAATATTATAAATAGTGTGTAGGTTTATAAAACATTTTCAAAATGTAATTATAATTATTTAGAAACTTGATTTAAATAGAATGTCAAGAAATATTAAAGTAAATTTTGCATTACTATAAATAATATTAGATTAGTAGAGTATGTTGCAATTTAACTGTTTATTGATTCAAATTTAGTTTTATTCAATTATCAATCAAATAGATATTTTAAGCATATATCATTGTTTAGGGCATTGGTATATGATTTCACTGCTTATTGCAATGTACTTTGGAATAGTGTAGATTGTTGATGCCAGAGGTGATGATCTCATTTTCTTTATTTCGTTTTAAATACTATCTGGATAAATTAGATTTTAATAGAGATTATTAGTTTTTTTATGAGAGTGTAGTGGACAATCTAAATAATTATGTATGGGAAATATTGTTATTGCCTAGTATGATCAATAACTGAGCTAGATAATTTTACACAGGTTCTAATAGAGTTACTATTTGTTAATGCATGTCTTGCTCTGTGATAAATAATATAAATCTTAAGGACATTTCTTTATGACAAATGTTGACTGAACAAATGTAGAGAGGTAGTGAGATAGAAGATCCATTATTATGATTGTTACAAAATAATTATTCAATGCTAGTTGATGATGATCATGTACAAGAGAGGCAATTGTTACAAAATGCCAAATCAACTTTGGGGCTTTTATAAAATGACATTCTACACTTTAGCTAGATCTATGTTATTGTGAATGACATCTCAATTCTATGACATACTAAAGTTTTATATTATCACCCCATATTATAATCAATAGTCCACTACAAAATGGCGACCAAGGTTTTATTCAGATTATTTTGATTATTTTCCCAGCAGCATCATTTTTATCATGTTACAATATATATATATATATATATATATATATATGCTATATATATATATATATATATATATATATATATATATATATATACAGCAGTGTATCAACAGTCATTAAATAAATTAAATAATTCATTGGGAGTTTATAAGAAATTCAAGTATTAAAGATGAGTTGCTATAGTAATCCATGCAAACTATGCAGGGCAACAATAATTTAACCAGATGACCAACACTAATTAATTTGATACATTATTTTCCAGATAAAAGTAACTAGTAGACATTTACTAAGTTGTACTTATTGATTAACTGGATTGTCTGCAGCCTAAATTTTCAGTAACCTAAAAAATCTTTTAAGATCAACTTCAAAATTGACTCATAAGGCATGGATCTTTTGAACTATTGCATTAACTACTGAAGCATATTACCATTGAGGTGGGAAATGTAATATTAATATTAAACATTTATATGTATAATTTTACTATAATTAAAATTTCAAGTATTAGCGCCAACAGCAGAATTAAAAAAAGTAGAAACATTATGTGAGATTTTTAACCCTCGCACAGTTTGTTCAAGGTATATTTATTCAGGTATATTTATACCCACAATGCATGTTAAGTTTTCTATCTAAATATAAAACTCACTAAAGTTTATAATATAGATCTAAATATTAAGAATTGATATGCTAAGATATCATTAAAGATGAACAATACGTTGTAGTACCAGTGACCTCAGGTATTACTATTTGATTTTAATATACTTTGGCCTAAATGAGATTAATTATCTTCATAGAGAATTTTACATACACAAATCTTGTACTGTAACACGTTATAGATTAATAGATAGAGATTTATTAGATAAATCATTTTTCTTAATTGAAATATAAGACAGAAAGTATTCTTTTTTATACTAAAGATTTTGAAATGATTATTCTAAACTTCTTTTCTTTTTTTTCTTTCTTTCTTTAATAACAAAAAAAAATCATCTTACTTTGCCATGAATTGGAATAGCTTTGTTAAAAGGTTTTATATTTCTTTATAACAATTTGTAAAATAATTATTTTTTAAAAGAAAACCAAGAAGTAAACATTATTTAATTTTTTTTATTTTTATAATCATTTATTTATGTTTTATTTTTAAAAACTATATTCTAGAATAAATTTAGAAATAAAAACTGAAGTTTTTATTATTATTAATAATTGTCTTGAACGTATTTTATCTTTCTGTAAGTAATTGTGTTATTTATGAATAGACAAATATTATTTTTAAAAGTTGATATCTAGTGGGGATGTGGATATTATATAGACTATTGTCTAATGTCCAGTAATTCCTTGAGCTTATAATAGGTGGTTTTGAAAAGAGAATTTTTCTTATAATTATATGAGCAGGCTGCTAAAAACATGTTTTGTTGATATTAATTTTTCTTAGACAAAACACAGTTTTAGCCTTTATTACTTATTAGATATCATTAAGGTTATGTCAACTCTTAGTGTTCTCATACATGACATTCTGTCTACTCTAAAATTTTCAATAGTATAAGAAAAGTTTACAGATGTTTTCTTTAATGTACTTTGGATGATATCTTATTATTGATATACTGTGATCAATTGTTGCAAACATTATCTTACATCACAACTGCAAAATCTAGATAACAGTAATAAGCAAGTTTCTCTCCAAGAGTAGACTGTAACTGAGCTAAAAATACAAGAGTTGAGCACATTAAACTGACTACTGTGCAACAATATATATAACAAAAAATATGATAATTAACTATTATATGCAATCTCTCAATCTGCAGAAGTGGCTAATTCCTTAACCTCCTCAACTGACATTAAATTCAAAAAGCAAAATGGAAGAAAACACCATCTACTCAAATCCCATGAATCCTGAATTTAATGTTAGCAGCTTGTTGATTAATTATATTTATAAATAGAAATAAAATCAATATAATTAAATGACAAACTGCTAATGTTAAAATTTGGGATTCGTGGGATTTGAGTTGATGACGTTTGCTTTCATTTTCTTTTTTGAATTTAATGGCAGTTGAGGAGAGTTAAGGAATCAACCAAAAGTATTTATGTGGATTGAAGAACTGTATATAATGGTTAATTACCATTACATTTATTATTTTTATTGTTATTATAATAGTTTTTAATTGATGGTCATTTTATTTGTTACAAAGAAATCAAGTCATATGTCACATGAACCTACTTTAACATTGTATTACATATATAAAGATGACAAAATATAGCATTTATTTACTGGTTTACATATAAAATAATTTATATATAGTAAAATATTGTAGAACATAACTTAAAAGTAATAACAAAATTTAATAATAATAACTAGTCCTTTATTTTTTATGTTCTTTATAATTTATGCAAATTTTATAAACTTTGTCTAGGTTTATCTGCTTTTCTGATAAGTTGTAATGCTTTAATTTTATTAAATTATTCATGTGTTCATTATCTAATCTATTAAGAGATTTTAATTTTATCACACTTATTAAACTAAATCCACATTCACATTGGTGCTGGAAGCTTAAAAAGTTGCACAAATATCGAAACGTATTGAAAATTTTTTATATTTTCAGTCTTTAAAACATATGTAACTAAGTCTTTAAATGATTTGATTATTTCAATTTTTTTTTATTTATTAAAAATTTTAAATTATATATCTAAAATTGTATCTAAGATTATATGATTTTTATTATTATTATTTATTATAGATTCATATTTTGCAAATAAATGTATTAGACATCTTTTCTATGCTTTATGCTTAAATTATTTTTCATTACAAAAGGAATCAAGGCATTCCAGTCAATTCTATCTTTCTCTGAAAATCTAGTATCCAAATGATTACAAAGCAGTTGAATAAATTTAAGTATTGGTGAAATATCTATATAATCATTGAAATCTAAAACTGTTTGAATATCTACACTTTAGCAGATGTTATCCCAATATTAGTTTATTAATTTTTGTTTTTGAAAATTGGTATGCTTCCATTGAGGATAAATTAATTCTTTGGAAGTTTTGTTTGATGCTGTTAATTCCACAAATACATTTTGAAGAATCACACATGCTATCCAATATTGTGGATTTTTGTTTTTTAAACAATATTTTATTGGATCATCAAATTTTTCATCTTGTTCTGTGCAGTAATTTATTAAAATGTCATAATTTTTTTTTGCCAGAGCATTTAATATCCAGATAATCATCTTATTACATTGAGAAGTTTGAATGCTATAATGTCAATTTCTGAAATGTTGGCCAATTCTTTAAATTGTTCAATATCCACTAAACATTGTATATATTGTTCTTAAAAGGGTTTCGATATCCATAATAAATGAACCTGCTTCCATGCATCATCTATCCTGAAACACATAGTGTTAATGAACTAAATGTGAAATATTATCTTGTAGATGAGCAGACAAACCATTTGTTTTTACTATCATTACATCGGAAACTGTAACTATTTTTGTAAATCAAGTTTTTTATTCCTATTACAATATAATAACATATGCAATAAATTTAATAATGCTGAGAAATTTTGTCTAATACCTGGATTCAAATTTTGATTTATATTTGATATATAATAGTATTTTTTTTTTTCAAAAATATCTGTACCTTCATCAGCTATTAAAGAATAAAATGAAGATGTTCTCACTTCATCAATAATTACCTTGTGTATGGTTAAATTTATACATTATATAAAATCAATGAAATAATTCTTGCTATGCCATGATTCAGGAATACTAAATATTTTTCTACATTATCATGGATAGATTGCATAGAAAGCATTGATGAATTGATGGTAATTGCTAAGATAACATTATCTATTAGAATTTTAATCATGTTTTTGTCTGCTTTCTTGCATTTTCTAATCTCAGACTACAATCTTCTGGATTTTCAACTAAATTCTCAAAATTCCTTCATTGTGTTTATTACAAATGGCAATAACTAAATCAATATGAACTTTTTGATTTAAATGTTGCTTTAAATAGTCTATTTTTCGTTTGTCCTTTATTTTACTGCTAGTAAATTTACCTTTTTAATTTGACTGACAACAAATTTTACAAATGACACATCTGTATTGATTTGACATTAAATCTACTTTTGCAGGCATATCTTCATTGGATTGACTTGAATCTTATATTAAATTGATCTCTTTCCTTGTTAAAATATTTTTTGCACAACAATATAATAGTAAGAAGCTAATTTACAATAATATTAATTAATAAACAGAAAACCTGAAGCTATAAAAAATAAATGAAAATAATTGTGTAATTGAAAACTTGACACTACAAAAAGAAAAAGAAAGTCTTGCGTTGTTAGCCGAGAGGTATTGCAGTCACCATGCAAGCAAGTAGTTGGTTGCAGACGGTTGTGGGTTCGCATCCCGGCCGATGCTATGACATATGAAAAAAAAAAGAAAAAGAAGAGAAAGTCAAATGGGCATATTTCTGTGGGAGAGATAAAATCTATTTATATTTTAAAGATTGTCTGGAAGATATTTAAATACCACTGTAGTGTTTTGTAAAAATGGCAGACATGTTTGTGCACTCCAGAAAAACTAGAATGTATTCGAGAGGTTGTTTTTAGATCGTGCGCTGATAACTGTGGAATTTAATTAAGGCATTGACATAATGGTGATTGACAATTCCAAGAAATATTTGCTGATTGCAAATATTTCTAGATAAGAGATGTTACCTTATTGGACAGTGTATTGATTGATTGTTGCAGTTATCAGAAAGCGATAAGAAGATTGGGTAACAACTATGCAGTGTAATATAGAGAGCAATAGAGAGCAGTCATGCAGTATTTAAGTAAAGATATCTTGCATCAGTGCTTGTGGTTAATGACCAGTGCCCAGTGAAAATGTAGTCCATGGGTGTAGCTGAAAGAGCCCACAGAGATGGGGAGACCACAGTGGAGATATTCAGAGCATTTGTTGCAGGGCATTTGTTGCCAGAGAATACAGAGTGTATTGAGAGCATTCGTTGCAGGGCATTCATTGCAGAGCATTCATTGCAGGGCATTTGTTTCCAGAGAATCCAGAGTGTATTGAGAGCATTCGTTGCAGGGCATTCATTGCAGAGCATTTTGAGCAGAGCATCCATTGCAAAAGGACAGCGTGGGAATTGAACATTAGTGAACTGTAAAGATAGAGTATTGCAGACTATGTAAAATCTTGTGAGTCTCATTGTATAGTTATTTTCTGACCGCACAGTCAGACTTGTGGATATCACATTGGCAGACTGGCAGATAGAACATTGGCGCAGTCGCATTTGGAACCTGTGAGTAGCGAGTAAGTTTTAAACAACAAGTTTAGCTACAAACAGGGAAACCTGGTGAAAATGGAAATCCCAGTTAGTATAATGTTAACAATGGAAGTGAAAGTTTGGAAATAAAACGCTTGTGCAGTCACCATTGAACGTAACTGGCGAAAAAGTTTCACCAGCAGTTAAATTGAACATTTCTGAATGAAATAACAAGAAAGTAGGAATAGAAAAACAACACCAAGGAATCACAACAAGGGTTTTTCTAGAGTGGAGGGAGGTGTAGTGTTTTGTAAAAATGGCAGACATGTTTGTGCACTCCAGAAAAACTAGAATGTATTTGAGAAGTTGTTTTTAGATCGCGCGCTGATAACTGTGGAATTTAATTAAGGCATTGACGTAATGGTGATCGACAATTCCAAGAAATATTTGCTGATTGCAAATATTTCTAGATAAGAGATGTTACCTTATTGGATGGTGTATTGATTGATTGTTGCAGTTATCAGAAAGTGATAAGAAGACTGGGTAACAACTACGCAGTGTAATATAGAGAGCAGTCATGCAGTATTTAAGTAGAGATATCTCGCATCAGTGCTTGCGGTTAATGACCAGCACCCAGTGGAAATGTAATCCATGGGTGTAGCTGAAAGAGTCCACAGAGATGGGGAGATCACAGCAGAGATATTCAGAGCATTTGTTGCAGGGCATTTATTGCCAGAGAATACAGAGTGTATTGAGAGCATTCGTTGCAGGGCATTCATTGCAGAGCATTTGTTGCAGGGCATTTGTTGCCAGAGAATCCAGAGTATATTGAGAGCATTTGTTGCAGAGCATTTCAAGCAGAGCATCCGTTGCAAGAGGACAGCATGGAAATTGAACATTAGCAAACTGTAAAGATAGAGTATTGCAGATTACATAAAATCTTGTGAATCTCATTGTATAGTTATTTGCGACAGCACAGTCAGACTTGTGGCTATCACATTGGCACAGTTAGACTGGCGGATAGAACAACCACAGTGATTACTTTTATTGAAAAGATATAGCTGGTTATAAAATACATTAAAGAGCTATAAATTGGCAAGATGTTTGCTATAGAAGAAATTAAAAGATAGCATCCATGAATTGTCAAAAATAGACTAAAAGATAAACATGAGAAATATGTAGAAAATTTTGTGGTTCATGAATTGCATTATATAGTCATTACAAATTTAATCTTTAACCTTTTATGGTTTTCCATTTCAATTGTTTTTCTAAAGTAAGATTGGCTGTACTTATTACAAGTGGATGCTAATGATATATATGTAACATAAAACGATTTGAAATATATGTAATAAAAATTTCATATAAATTATGAAATACAATTTAAAATTTTATCAATGAATATATAATAGTTTAACTATATCTTGCCTCTAGTTTTTATCATTAATTAACTTTTCGGGTAAACAAAATGGTTTGACTTTTTTAACAATAGACTGAATGCATGTTATTGCAAACTATTATTACTCTTCTGGTTGATATACTCATAATACTTTAAAATGGCATTGCTATATCTTATACTGTTTTGTCCAAGATACTTCAGACTTCTTGGTTAATTTTTTAGGCACTCAATATTTATGTTTCTTGGTTAACATTTTAGGCATTCAATGTTTGCGAATATGGTTACATAAAATTTTTTAAACTTTACTTTTGATTTTAATTAAGAAATAAAATCTCTTGTATTTTTTAAAAATTGCATTTGTGCAGTAGCCAAGATGATTACATGAAGAATAATAATTTACAGAATGGAAGTTATTGATGGTTGTGTGTTACAAAATAGACTAAAACTATAAATATATTTTTTTAAATTTTAAATGTTATATATACATATATATATAATATTTGATAACTATAAAAAGATAATGCTTAAATTGAAATTGTTTTTATATATTGCTTTTGTAATTTGGGATTGTATGCAGGCAAATAAATAGCATTACTTCATTCAAATGTTTTAGTGGTTATTTAAAATGATGTATTTGTTTTAAAGTTATTATTACTTAATTCTAAGGAATAAATTCCTTTACATTGTTTATCTTATAATCAATAAAATATAATATAAATCTTTATTATATTATAACAACTTATAAATACATCACATAATAATTATATATATAAGCCTTTTTCGGTAATACTAACTTTTTTACCCTTTTCAATATCTCTTACCGTATATTACATACATAGTGACATCTACCAATATTTCCTATAATTCATTATTTCTATCAATTTATTTATATATCTCCCTTTATATTACTTTCCATTTTTTATCCATTACCCAATCATTCGTTAAATCATTTGACTTTTTGTAAATGTTCATACATGTATTTATATTATATTTTATATAATTTGTTTCATATATTTTCCTTCTATTTATTTCCTTTATATAATTTAATGGTCTTATGTTTTTAATACAATCTATTTTATGTCCAAATTTTAAATAATGAACATATAATGCAGATCTATCATCCCTCCTTTCAATAGCACTATTATGTTCTTTTGCCCTTTGTTCTAATTGTTTTGATGTTTGTCCATAGTAAATCATTTTACATATCCTGCAAGTAATTATTATACATTTCTAAATGCACACGGATTATTTCTAATAGTATGTATAAATATTGTTTTAAGATATTTTTCACAAAAATATTTTATTGAAATACTATATAAGCTGGGGAAAAAATCCACAATTTTTAAAAGCAATTTCTTGACAAAATAAAAAAAAAAGGCAATCATCAAAAGACCTAAGTATTTATTATAAATATTTTAAATTATATTTTCTCTGTTAATAAATTTAAAATTTTACTATATAGACATATTGTTATAAAAAAATTGATATTCAAATGATCAAAATTGCCACATTGGATGTTGTATGAATATTCATCAGATCTCATATTGGGTAACCAATTTTATGTAACTGAAACTTTGATGATCATCATTTTCTAATTTTATCTAACTTATACATAGAAAAACAAATAATATATAATTGAAATAAACATAGGTGGTTAACCTTTTTAACAGTCATTGGCTGTGGACTGAGTATATATAGAAGAAATAGATGCTAGGATTGGATATCTATGACAATCTATACTATTTTTTAGTTTTACATTGAATTGAATATAATTTGGCATACATAACAAAAAGTAAGTAGATTAATGATTTTGATATCTTTAACAATTCTTCTTGTGATGTCATCATTATCACTTTTTAATCTAATATGTTGGATGCTGTCATATGTTATGAATATTTTTCTGTATCATTATCATCATTTTCCATTATTATCAATCCATTGCAGGAGGAAGGTCTCTAAGTTCAATCCATCTTCTTTAATCTCCAACCTCTCTTCTACACTTTCTTGCACAATTTTTTAAATAAAAATTATAAAATTTTTACCTAAGACATCACTTCATTTTTATAATATATATGTCCAGTACTTAGTTCTAAGGAAATATAAAACTCTGATATCTAAGCAATCATGAGATAAAATGACTAAATTTCTTAAAATGAATTTAATTGTAAGAATTATATAATTAATAAATAAATATAGTAAAATAAGATTAATGAGTAAATAATATTAACTATTATGACTAAAATAATTTACTATTTAGTCTAGTCAAAAATGCATTAACACTCAGAACATAGATTTAATATTATTTTATAATGGAGATTCCTTGAAGCATATTAATGCAAATAATAATGACTAAAATATTATAAAAAATCAGATTTTAGTCATATGAATACTATCCTCGCTATTATTTATTATAAATACGTAAATGAATTTTTAATAAACACAAGAATGATATACTTAACTTTTCTTACAATATTTATTATTAAAGCAGTCAAAAGTTTCCATTCGTTTCAGTCTTACATTGGTGGTTGAGAGGTCAGTGCGACAGTCTTGCACTTGCAGGCAGTTGCCCGGGTTGCGGGTTCGCGTCCCGGCCGATGCTATGATGCTTAAAAAAAAGTTTCCATTCAGTATTGCCACTCAGTGGTGATCATGTGATGTTTATTGGCTTAATATTTATTATTATAATAAAACAAATATATTTCAAAGTCAAATCTTATAAGGTATCTTGCATGTGCATCCATTCAATTTTTTTTATACTGACCATTTTTTAATCTCCCCTCCCTCTTTTATAACTGTAATTTTAATTTGTTTCTAAATATAAAAAAATATAAGTCACAAGCAATAATAAAAAAGAAATTTAAAAAAAAAACAACAACAAGATAATATTAACTCTTTTGTGCAAATTTTTTGACAGACCTAGACATTATTTGAATTAAATTTCCAACATTTATTTTATATTATAGAGAAAGAAACTTTTGGTCGATGTTGAATTTAAAAACAATCCACGGATTAACATATTAATTATAACTTAACTCGGATTAACAGGTGTGTCAAATAAAATTAATTAATCTTTATATTGTTCTCCTGAAAGGATTACATTAAAAAGATAAATTAATGATGCTTTGTGAATTCCCAAGAACATTGTAGTTTTAATATTTTAGTGGGATAAATTTTAAATAATTTATTTTAATGAATAAATCTTTATTCCACATTGTATTATCATAAATTTTAAATTATTTCTTAGAAATATAAGTTTAAAAATAAAAACCATTCTTAAAAATAATATTTCAACTTTGCAAATATAGAAAAAAAGTACTAAACTGAAATACATAGTAGGTAAAATAGCTTTTATTAATTCTTGATTACTGATAAAAATGTATTTGGGATGAAATAAAATTTATTTGAACTCCATTTCTGACATGCAAATAATTTTTTATAAAAATTACATAAAGAAATAAAATTGTGTTTTAAAGTTTAAAACTCCATTTATAATTATTTAAAAAATGACAAAAAAAGTGGCATTTGCAATGATTATAGAGATATACTTTTTTTAAGTCAATTACCACTTCCTGTTTTATGTTATTACATTTCCATGACTTGTTTTCCTTTCAAATAAAATCTGAGTCTAAAGATTATATTATTACTAAAAATAAACTGTTCACAAATATTTTGAAAAAATAATCATAAATATATAAGCAAACTATAAATAATATGCCATTTTCTTTTGAGGGATTTGAATAAAAAATGAACTCTCACAAATTTTTGTGACCCATTTGAGAACAAAAAAACTGCCAATCATAGGTTTTTATACTAAGATCTCTTGATGATACTGACATTTAATTTTTTTTAGATTAATAAATTAATATATAATAGTTTAAATATAATAATGCTGATTCAGCACAAAATAAATATATTGGAGATAATTTATCTTTTCCACATATATTTATAAGATGGAGTGAATGATTGAAGGAAACTTGAAAATCTGAGTTCAAATCCCCTCTAATTAAATTAATGTTGTAACAAGCACAGACATCATTACATTGTTTTTTATTATTAAACATAAAGTTAAAATAAAAAGTTTGCATATAAAAAAAAATTTTTTTTTTGTCAGACATAAAAATTGAAAATCTTAAACTCGTATATATATATAAAATCGTGCAGATGAAAAATTATTAAAATAAAACTTTATTAAAGAAAAAGTATTTTAAAACTAAATCTTAAAAAGATTTAGAGATAAAAATATATCTTTAATTTTGGAAAACACATTAAGTAATCAGAAAATGGAAATGATTATTTTAATTAGTAAACTAGCCTTGGGCATTTAAATGTATAAGCATCGGTCAGATAGGAAAACAATAGAAACTTTTAGCAAATGAAAGAAATCCATCGGGAAATTGGACCTCAATGAAAAGGTTTTCACCATCGATGATGTAATGTCAAGTTAATCCACAAAATTATTATAAAAGGAAAGGTTTAAAAATAAAAGGATTATTATTATTGAGAGAGGACAGATATGTGTTAGTGCGGAAGTGAAGGGGAAGGGATTGAACAGATGCACTCTTCAATCCCTTCAGTTTTGCTAAGAAAGAAAGAGAAATGAACTATCGTTTTTCTACATTGAGGACCAGTTAAAGCAAAAACCTCCGGATGGATAAATAAATCGGCCAACAGAATACCAATCTTAGGATGGCATGGGAATTCACGTTCATGGCAAGCAATGGATAAAGATGAACTGTTTTAAACCGTAAGAACTTTATAAATAATGAACATTAAATTAAAACTTTCCATATTTAAATGATTGCAATATTATCCTATTTGACCAACTTAATTTATTAATAATGTTATTTGATGTATTTCTTTTTTTATATATATTTAAAATCATTTCCATTTATTTATTTATTTTTTGTTCTTTAAGTTTTATCATGATTTTTGTTTTTCGTTAAATTAATTATATAAATGTTAAACTTAAGTCAGGCGTGAATGGCTGTATAGATTTGTAAAAGTTATATTAGGGGAGGGTAATCTTAGATTATTTGTGTCGTAGTTGAATTGGGTCAATGGATGGGATATATTGGTGTGATTAGTAGATGTAATATCAGATTCGCTACAGGCAGAATCGTTTCATACGCTGCACTCACTCGTTTGCCTATGGAAGGAATTATAAGACGGAGAACGCAGTTCCTTTCTATGGAGTTTTTTTTTATTGCTCTTCTTGTCAGATAGATGTAATATTCCTATCTGACGAGAAGCAGTTTCTTCTCTTAACCTAATTGTGCTGCCGTATTCGTATTACATTGAACACATCGATATATCAGATGGATTGAAGTTTGGTTTGACTGCAAACCTTTGGCCTAAGGTTAAACAAGGATTGAATATTTTCTTTTCAAATGCAAATCTATGTAGTCTATTCATACTCGTCACTAAATAAAAATGCATTAAATTTAAGTTGTTTATAGACACTTGCATGGATTGGTTATCGGTTAAGTATGTTTTGGGTTTTCATATTTGATCAAAATATATAGACATTCGATAAATAATGATACCTTACGGTGAGAATCTAAAATGTATTTATTCGGATGTCTTTTAAGTTATTGGTGACAATGCAAGTATCTTATGGTGAATACTATTGGGTTACTTATAAATTTCCCTCTGCAATTGTCAGTATCAATGATTTTATATTTTGATCGTTTATGTTTATTTTGAAATGTTTTTAACCGTTGTAATCTATGTAACCAATCTATACTCAACATTATTAAAACAAATTTTTATAATTCCATCTGTGCGAACTTAATTAAAATGTAAACTTATAATATAATAGAAATTAAAATGTAAATTAAAATCTAAAGTAAAGTTAAAAATAATGTTAAATGTTAAAATGTAAACTGATACTAAAACAATTTTCAATCTTATATATATGTGCATAAATAAATGTTTGTATGCTAATTACTGGCAGTGGCTTATTTTATTTATTTTTTAATATTGAAATATAATTAGATAAGATATTATATTACTAAATCTCTGCTACTCCCTGAGCTAGTGACTTGGGCTAACGACCGGAATCAAAATATTTAAAAAAAAAAAATTTTTTTTTTTGACTTACGTATCTGCCTACTTTATAAATTTTTCTAGGTTCAAATGCCTAGATGGCGCCCTGTAGTGCAGATTAATCTAAGTGCTATTCTCCGGATCGTTACAATGTATATTTTAATTCCAGTTTTATTGTCAAATAAAGGCAAAACTGGCAAACACATACTATAAAGAGCCACAAGAGAATAAATTTAAATGGTGTGATCAATGGAGCACTTAATGCCTTGCAGTGAAATATATCAAAAGAAATATTGGCAGGAATTAATTACATCAATAATAAGATAGAAAAGATGACAGTTTATTTAACAAAATTATATAAGTAAATAGATTAGAGCTTATTTAAATTAAAGGTTATCCAGAAATTTATATTTTTTTTAAACAGCCATGAAAAAAAAAAATCAACATTTTAATTCTTAAAACAAAATATAAAAACAAAAAATATTGATGACATAACATAAAGTCCACATTTTTAAAAAAAATGTATATTATGTTAACATATATTTTAATTTAATAATTCAAAGAATATCAATCATATCCAATATTTAAATTCAAAATGTCTACTATATAGTATAAAATTAATATTAAAAACAACATCTGGCAACTGAAATGTAATTATTATATATTATATTTATACACTTTTAATTAATAATATGCTTAATAAAATAATGAGTTACATTTTTTTTGTCACAGAAAACATATTTATTTGTTTTTCAATACAAGATTCTTAATTTATAAGGTACTTTGAAGAACCACTTGAGCTCATTGCTTGAAATAATGCTGTATATATGAAATTTTGCTTAAATGTTCCAATAGTAAACTAAAGGCTTACTACTATAATATATATAAATAAGCAAAAATATAATGACCTTTGACCTTTTAAATAATTTATTATAGGACAAAGGCTTCTCCAATAGCCATTCAAAAAAGAAACAGTGAAGAAATAGTTATTAGTTCTCATAAGGATTGCCAAATATTGTGTGGTAAAAGTTTTAATAGTAACTAAAAAAAGTGAATGGTTTATCATTTGGAAATTTATAAGACATTTTAGCACCAGAAGTGACATCTGGAGCTGTGATCCACAGGCCTTGAATTCCAGAATCTGTGATCCACAGGCCTTGAATTCCAGAATCTGTGATCCACAGGCATTGACTTCCAGAATCTGCCATTCTAACACTTTATTAAATCATTCAGGACAAAGGTTAACTTCATTTTTGCTGAAGATAAACTCCAAACCTCCAGATTAAAAATCTGATACATGTCCTTAAGTAGTATATTATGTGTCTTGTTTATGATTTTATTTTGGGACCTTTTAATTGTTTATAGGGTGGGACATAAAATAATAAACAAATATAATTGTTTATATATAGTTTTATGTACCCAATAAATATACATGATCATTCATATATTTTTATAAATGAAAATAATTATTTTAATTTCACTTTTCTGGCCTTCATTTTATCAAATCATTAAGTATTAATAAAAAAATTAAATGTACTTAAAAATTTTAAATCAACTTTTCTCAAATATTAACAGGTTAATAATTATGATTTAAAATTCTTTTATATAAATGTGTTAGTATGTATATAATTATTTGCATTTGATGTCATCTTTAATAATAAGTTAATCAGGATGAATTTTGTATGCCTCATAAATTACATGGGACTATTTCCTTTTAAATTTAATTAAAGTATTAATTTTAATTATTATTAAAATAAGCTTCTGAAAACTATATGCTAAATTCAAATAAAGGATTCTTCACATTAATTAACCAATAAAATATTACAATGTGTTTTTGAGATTTGTTGCCAATAATACACTCAAAACAAAACAGTTTACCCATGTTAAGTTACAAAGTGACATTAATTATGACATGGAAATAAAAATTCACCTCTGTTATGCATGCCAATCAAATCCTACAATTCATTCACTCAGATATTGGTGAGTAAAATCTGTTGAGAACTTCCAAAATTTGAGGGTTATAATAACTAGTTTATAAGCTGAGAAATAACTCAATAGCCAGCCTGACCCATTTGACACACATTTAATTTATTGATATCTGAACCTCTCAGCAGAACACCACAATTAAAAATTTGACATTTTTTTTTGTCTATGCCATTACAGGTGTCTATCATTCCAGTTGCATCTGTTCAGTCATAGTTCAAGATACATACCCATTGATTAATCACTTTCAAATAATTAGACAGTTTGAATATATATCAATTATAAGTATAGGGGATTTGAACTCAGAATTTCAAGCACCCTTCAACTATCCATACTATCTCATGCAACTGATGCACATGATCACACACATGTAGAAAAGATAAATAATCACCAATATATGTATTTTATGCTAAACCAGCACTCATATAGGGTCCTATACATGAGGAGTCAGAGTGACTTGAGGTCAATGAAGGGCAATAATATTGGCATCAGCATGGGATTTGGGGTTTCATTATCAAATTTTCAATGTTATGACTGGCTGAAAAGTTGGAGTTTGGAGTAGATTGAAGCCTGTCCATTAAAGTATGAAGATTTGCTATTTTAATATAAACTGAGCACTGATTTTATATATATATGGGAGATGATAATCTGGACCAACTGATGAATGCTGGTGATCATGTTTATTAATTGTATGAGATAGTGTGGATAGTTGAAGGGTGCTTGAAAATCTGAGTTCAAATCCCTTATACTTACAATTAAGCTCCTAGGTTTGTGAAGAGTGCCTGGTTTTTAAATATTTATATAATATTTACTGGAATAAAAATCCTGATTGAAATTTAAGACTTACCCTGTGAAAATCCAAGTCATAAGCATGACATACCAGATGCATCACTATTACCATCTAAATATATTATTAATATATATATATACATAAACACACGCATAACGCTATAGCAGCATTACTTTTTTAGATAGCACTGAAAAATTCTCTTGATAAATAAATGAGAAGTTGTGTTTATTTAAACCTTGTGGTTGTTTAACTCAATCAATTCTTCTTAGCAGCTCCAGGCTGATTTAGGTTTTAAAAAATGCTACAAAGATTGATTAAAATTTTACTCCTAGTAACGAACTAACATAATTTATTTCTTCTCTTCATGTTTTAAAACATTCGAAAGTAATTATCTTTGTACTGATAAAATGCTTCAATCTCTATTTCTAGAAAAATAAATCAATATTAAAATTTTTGCTAAAAAAATAATTTAATAGGATAATAATAGAAAACAATAATACTGCCAAAAGTCTGAAAGCGCTAATTAACTGGTTGTATTTATAGAATCTACATTTCAACATTGAATGTGTGTAATAAACTTTATTAAAAAATCTAATCCTTCAAATAATATGACAATACTGTATAATAATATCTTGTAACCCTTAAAACTATGACATATGTGACGTTTTTGTTGAGTCCCATTTATTTTTTAAAATTGCATTTTGAATTTTTATATGTTTGTCTGAAAGTTTGGGATGATGTTTTCGAAGTAATTTATACGGTGGTCCACTATATAATATTACTTGTGAAATTTCTTTAGAAAAATTGAAATTTCATTTAAATTTTTACATTCAATTCTTAGTAATAGCATACAGATTAGCAACGTTTTGAGGAATATTATCCTCCTCTCTTCATCAGGGGCTGGATGCTGGCCTGATTTTGACAGTACTATCATGAAAATCAAAAGTGGATATTTAGATTTACAAATATTGAATTTAAGACTGACACTAACTACTTAGGCTATTCTATCAAAGACAACAATCAGTAGAGATTCATGAAAATTGAATTTAAAATGACAACTAACTAGGCTATTCTGTCAAAAATAACAGCCAGTAGAAATTTTATATACACATCTATGAGGATCTTATTGATTTTCCTAAACACTATAAATTATTGCACATAGTTATATTATGGGGTTATTTGTCACTGTAATGTGAGCAACTTCTTTGAATTTTGTTTTCTTTCTAACCAATATTTTTGTCTTTTTCCAATCGAACATATGTTCACTGGTACATGCATGACCTGCTACTTTAGATACATCTGTCTTTTTTGGTTTATTATCAGTTTGTGTTCTTTTAATAAATTTTTAAATGGAACAACTAGTTTTAGCACTATACATTCTTCCACATTCACATGATATTTCATAGATGGAGTTTTTACTTTTAAGCACTTCAAATTTAGGTTTTACAGAAATTACAATTCCTCATATGTACTATAGCTTTGGAAAGTTGTTTTTTGCTATATTAATAGAAGATTGTCTTTTATCTGTTATCTTGGACATAAGTGGATATACTTCAGTGCTGATAATTGTTTTTTTCCATTTGATGTTTTTTCTTGCTATCTATTTAAGATTTTCTTAATGACAGTTGATGGATAATCATTCTTCATGAGAATTTGTTTTTGTTTTAACTAGATCTTTTTTTTTTTTTAGTTCATTAGTTTTTGAACAATATTCTTTTGATTTTTTTCATGGTGGTATTTAATCTAGTATGATAATCCATAATATTTGGAGGCCACTTATTAATATTGCCTCTGAAAAAAAATAGAGAAATCAGGAGAACCATCATCGATAAATATATGAAACTTCTGTTGACTCTTGCCTTTGATAGAATAGGTTATTTGGTTAGAATATTATCTTAATTCAATATTTGTGTCTCTAAAAATCTATAAATATATGAAACTTCTGTTGACTCTTGCCTTTGATAGAATAGGTTATTTGGTTAGAACATTATCTTAATTCAATATTTGTGACTCTAAAAATTTAGGTTCAGTTCTCATGCTGATAGTGTCACTAATTAGTCTGGCAACACCTAAAGAAGAGAGAAAGAAGGATACCACTCAAAATGTGTTATGTAGTAACTTGTGTGCTTTTATTTACAGTTGAATGGATTTGAAAAATTTAAATAATGTTTAAATTCTTCTAAAGATATTTAATAATTTAATATTAGATGATGAAAATAATCCAATATATAATGATGACTATGAGTTTCTGTGTGGTTTAAATAGTTTATCTTTTACTAAAATCAGCAGTGAATCTTTCTCTGACAATTCAATTTATCAAGTCATAAACCACAATTAACATTTTGTTCTACTGTCTCATTTTTACTCCTTGTTAAAGTCCACAAGCTGGTTTTAATTGAGAACTTAAAATCAATACATCTACTACGAGGTGAGAAATTTATGTACATTTATCACATATATGTCTAAAATTAAATGTTAATATTGCACGTGTTTTGTAAGCATTATTTATATATACAATCATATTCTGAATAATATTTTATCAAAATATTACATTGCATAATAATATGAAAAAATCTAATATTAAAAAGAGTATATGACATTATAAACAAAGAGCTTTGCTAATTGCTTAACAAGCTTTGTGATAAATGCTGAGCAAAAGAAAACATTTAAAATATCTCTATCAAAAACCACATTCAAACCCTGACCAATGGTTTCATGCTTCGGCACTCCTAAGAGAGGTGCTAAAATAGTTTCAGATACTAGATCTAAAAATACCAACCAAAATCCTGCATTTATCTAAGAATTAACCATTGAGTAGAAAATCTGAAATTTTCAGACACTTAAATGTCTTCAAACCCAGCTTTCTAACTCAAATAGCTATATGGGGCTGAAAGATCTTCAGCCAAACCATATATTGGTAGTCTTAGCAATATAACATCACTTAAGACTTAAAGAAAATTCTTAATCCAATAAAAATAGAGTCATATGTCACATGAACCCATTTCTTTTTTAAGCTTGTAAAATATAAAAGAGCTTTGCTAATTGCTCAACAAGCTTTGTGATAAATGCTTAGCAAGAAAAAACATTTGAAATTATCTATCAAAAACCACCCCCAAACTGCTGACCAATGGTTTTATGCTTTGACACTGTTCAGAGAGGTGCTAGGGTAGTTATACCAACCCAAAAACAGCATTTATCTAAGAGTTAACCATTGAGTAGAAAATCTGAAAATTTCAGACAGGGTAGTTATACCAACCCAAAGCCAGCATTTGTCTAAGAGTTAACCATTGAGTAGAAAATCTAAATTTTTAGACAGGGTAGTTATACCAACCCAAAGCCAGCATTTGTCTAAGAGTTAACCAGTGAGAAGAAAATCTGAATTTTTTTGACACTTAAATGTCTCCAAACCCAGCTATCTAATGCAAATAGCTATATGAGGCTGAGAGATCTTCAGCCAAACAACATATTAGTAGTCTTGGCAACATACATCACTTAAGACTTAAAGCAAATGTTATAAATCAGTCAATAAAAAATAAGTGTCATGTATCACATGAACCCATTTCTTTTTTAAGCTTGTAAAATATAAAAGAGCTTTGCTAATTGTTCAATAAACTTTGTGATAAATGCTTAGCAAGAGAAAGCATTTAAAATATCTTTATCAGAAACCACACCCAAAACCCTGAAGAATGGTTTCATGTGAGGTACTAGGATAGTTTTAGACACTAGATCTAAAAATATCAACTGAAAGCCAGCATTTATGATTAGAACATCTGAAAATTTAATACACTTAAATGTCTTCAAAACAGATCTATTTGAGTTAGATAGCTGAGTTTGAAGACATTTAAGTGTCTGAAATTTTCAGATTTTCTACTCTATGGTTAAATCTTAGATAAATGTTGGCTTTGGGTTGATATTTTTAGATCTAGTGTCTGAAACTACCCTCACACCTCTCTGAGAAGTTCCAAAACATGAAAGCATTTGTCAAGGGTTTGGGTGTGGTTTCTGATTGAGATATTTTAAATGCTTTCTCTTGCTAAGCATTTAATCACAAAGCTTGTTGAGCACTTAGCAAAGCTCTTTGTTTATATATTACAAGCTTAAAGAAGAAATGGGGTCATGTGATATATAACTTAAACATTTTTTATTTTTTATTGACTATTTATACTCTTTGCTTTAAGTCTTAAGTGATGTATGTTTCCTAAACTACTAATATGTGGTTTGTCTGAAGATCTCTCAGCCCCATATAACTATTGAAGTTAGATAGCTGGGTTTGGAGACATTTAAGTGTCAGAAAAATTCAGATTTTCTTTTCAATGGTTAACTCTTAGATAAATTCTGGGTTTGGATTGGTATTTTTAGAACTTGTGTCTGAAATTTCCCTAGCACCTCTCTGAGGAGTGCCAAAGCATAAAACCATGAACCCCAAATTTAATATTATTGATGGCACACTATACCAGACATGATCTTACTCCATATCTCATCAATATAGGACAGAGGTTGAAAAACAATTGTCACAAATGGAAAGAAATGGGGACTTATAACAAAAGTGTCATTGCCATATAATAACCCTTTAATGATAATAAAAAGATAGGTCAGTAACACTATACCTACATGCTAGACAGCTGAATAGCATTACCTGGCCTTATCAAAATACTCCTCCACCTGTAATGAACATTAACGTGACTGCCAGCTATTGGCAGATCAAACTACATCCAGTAGACCTCAAGTATGCAGCTTTTATAACAGCATATTTCACCAGTTTAATAGAATGCCATTTAGTTTGAAGAACAGTGGAGCAGGGTTATTGAAATGTCTGAATAGGGTACTATCCCTAGTAATAAAGACTTTGATTACTATGACATGATTATTGCATCCAAAAGCCCAATGAAACATCTTCAAATGTTTCTACAAGAATGTGAAGACAAAAGCATTCAAATTAATGTATCAAAAAGTTGTATAGCTGTGAGAAAAAGTTTTCTGAGTCATTTGATCAGAAAAAATGGGATTAAGCCACATCCTAACAAAATACAGACCATTAGGGATTTCCCAGCCCTTAGGTCAATAAGACAGTTAGTTCATTCCTGGGGATGTGTAATTTCTATACCAAATTTTATCAGAATTTTGCAACAGATATGGAGCCATTGCTGCAGATATTACAAAAAAATACTTCATGCAAATGGATGGACAAACATGAAGTAGTATTCAAAAGTTAAGCCAGTTGATGTTAGTCTACCCTCACTTAAAGAAACCTTTTATAGTACAAGTAGATAGCAGCTGGTATGGATTGGGTCCAGCACTGATGCAAACTCAAGAAGATGTCAGTCAAAGTGTAATGTATTTTATTAGCAGAACCCTAAGGGACCAGAGATCAATTACTCTGTAACAGAAAAGGAGGCATTGACCATGGTGTGAGCATTCCAGAGGTTTTAGAATTTTTTGATATGAGTGTTAGTCATGACTGATTACAAAAGTCTGAAATTCCTTAACCACAGCTATTTGGCCAATAATATGTTAATTCATTGGAACCTTTTTGTCTAAGAATTTAAACTACTTTGTACAATTTTGTAATGGAACAAAAATATGGTGGCCAATGCCTTGAGTCATAATGCTGGGCTTGAAGTCTCGAGCCACTTACAAATGGAAGATGTAAGTCTAGCAGCAGTAGGCATAGAAATAGATACTTCCATTGAAGAAGAACTTAAACACTTAGGTGACAAACAGAAACAAGACTCCAGATACCAAAGAATTATAGATAATTTTGGACAGAAAAAAGTGAAATGGGACAAGGGAAAAATAATTTGAAAAAAATGGGAGAAGAAAGTACCACTTGAGAATGGGAATTTTCTAATATTTAATAGATATAAAAGAGAAAATGTGGAGAATGGTAATGCCTAAGGGCTTATAAGATAAGTTAACCAGGTATACACACTGCTTTTATGGATATTATGGGGTTAACAAAGTAGAAAGATTGTTGAAAATGTGATTTTACAGGCTAAATATGAGGTATTTTGGTATCCAGTACATTAAAGGGATGTGAAGTATGTCAGGAGACAAAATCTTCAAACAGATTTATGTGGGTACATTGAACCCCATAATTCCTGAGAAACCTAATGACCAGATAGCTATTAATTTTTATGGAACACTACTCACATTTCAAAAAATGAAATATGTATTAGCAATCTATCGTTTTCTAAGTGGGTGTCTTCATACCCTATGTCATAGGTGAATGCAAGGAACACCATACAAATGTTAGACATACAACATTTCCCTAAGGTAGGTAACCTGAAGGTTTGATTTATATGACCATGTAACTCATTTCATCATCACTGAATGGAGGAAGTGAATGGGGAGAATGTAATTCCAGAATGTTTTGTCTCTATTTGTAATCCTCAGTCAAATATCTGTGAATGAGTGATGAGAGAATTGGGATATCTTTTTCAGAGTGCAAACATCATCTAATCATAAAGAGTGGGTGAAACAGTTGCCATGGGTGTTTAATTATATCAACTGGACAACATCATCTAATCATAAAGAGTAGGTGAAACAGTTGCCATGGTGTTTAAAATTATATCAACTGGACTGAAAACAGGTTTACAGGTTTCACACCTATTTGATTACAGTTCAGACAACCTATGCCAACTGTATAAAGCCAAGATACCAGTCATCCCTGAAGGTATCAATGAAGAGATGAATCAGAGAAAGGCAATGTTGAGAATAAGACATGCTGCTTAACTGAGAGCAAATAGGGTTTTAAAACAATCAATTTCAGAAAAGGGGAAAAGGTATGGGTTAGAGTAAACATAGTTAGCCAAACTGAGAATGGTATCTGCAAAAAGTTTCAGAATTTGACAGAACATATCAGATAGTTAGAGAGAGTTCCAAATGCATTTAAAGGGAAGAGAAAAAGGAATCTGCATTTCCAGGGCATTAACATCTTATAGAACAAGTTATCTAAACAGATATTCTTGTATAATAAACTGGATGGACTTAATTCTGAAGGCCTTGGATATACATTATTAAATAAGACTGAACAATAATTTAGTATTAGTTGTGATTGACTTGGAAACTTAAAAGTTATTAAGAATAAAAAGAGGCTAAACACCCTATTTTATTTTTTCCATCAATCAAGGAGGGATTGTACTGTATTTGCGGTACAATCAGCATTGGTAATTTAGAATTAAAAAATTATTAAATTTCTTAAAAGAGAGAATAGTATTTTTTCAAGTATAAACTGATTTATTTTAGACAACATAAGTTATATGTATATATATATATATTAGTTAAGAGAATAATTAAAAGTTACTTTTGATTTTTACCAAGATAAAAATATAAATTCTTATTACAAGATAAATCCCATTAATTAAAGTTAATATCATAGCATTCTTTCATAGTAATTAAAAATGACCACAGAAGGTGGGCGGTTACTTTAGAAACAAAAATTACAATAAATTGCTCAAAAGTAAAAAGATGTAAACAGGATGTACACGGCAGATTAAAAATCAGGGGGATGGGAGTATAAAAAGCAAACACATCAGAGAGAGCATATCTTATGTCTTTAATCTTATGTCTTTAATTTTCATCTTCTTTTGCCTGGTCTTATATGTGACCACTAAAAACAATTTCTTTTTGAGGGAACAAAATGTATCAAGCTATTATCACCAGCAGACTGAACTGTCATAATATGTGTGAGTAGAGAAGAGTTTCTTTGCCAATGCTTTCTTCAATCCTGAAATCATGATAATGCCATTAGTGAAGCCCATTGCCTACCTGAACTTTAAATCGCTGAACTGCCTACAACTGTAATAATATTATACAATGGCTCCCTCTCAGGACAAACAAAACTGTACATGGTAATTCTCTAAATGCTATAATTGAACAGTTGACACTTACTGGTAAGAAATTTTATCTCATATGTTAGAAGTGATCACATTCTTGAAGCTATAAGTAATATTGAAGATTGTATTAAATCATATTAAAGACAATTAGAATCCCAAGAACATTTATTTTTGATACTCACCTAATTTTCATATTATATTTTATTCTCTTTTTAGAATTAGAAATAATTATTATATTTATGAATTAATAAATCATATGAATATAATTTACTATCTTGTCTATCTAAATTTATTATTAATATATTATTAGTTAAATTTGATTATTATTATTTTGCAGATGCCATGTCTAAAAATATAATCCTCAAAGTGTAACAAATTATCATTTAATAGTGACTAATAAGAATAAATGAGGATAGCCATTGGATTTATGTTTAGAATCCTGGCACCTAATAAAGAATCAAACTGATTCTTTCTATGACTGTTGTTTGACCAGGAAAAGTAATTAGTTTCATGAAAAATATCTGACATACTCCCAATAAATGAATTATCAGTAGGAGATTTAATTTGGTCACTGAATACATGTAATTTAATGTGTATAAACCGGAAAATACTGACTAATGATACAATATATATATATATATATATATTGTAACAGAATAAAAATAATGACCTTGGGAAATGAAAACTTTAATATAATCTGAATGAAAATATAGCCCAATCATGGGTCACCATATTTAATAAAATAAAAATGTAAGCCATGAAAGAATGGTCCTGGTTTAATAATGCTCCATGAATTGCAGTGCTATATGCAATAGAATGAATTGAAAGTATGCTCTTCCTTTAACGCTCCTTAGAATTGGGGACCATGTGTAACAGAATGAAAATGTATATCAAAGAAAAACAATCCTAATTTTATAATGTCAGTGAATAATAATATCATTCATAACAGAATGAAATAATAAACTAAAGTAAATGAAAACCAATCAATAAATAACAATTCTGTACTAAATATAACCCTTTATCTAATCACCTATCTGAACACTAACTATACCAAAATAAGGCAGTGATGACAAATTTTTATTATAGCATCATGGGCTGAAACAGCATTTAGAATAAATAAAAAACAAACAAAATTATCATTTCAAATACCTTAAATATAAACCTTACTTAAAATAGATTAAAATGAAGCAATTAAATCAAATATCATTGTCTCAAAACAATGATATATACTTAAGACATATTTCATTTATAATCAAATAAAAATAATGATAAATCATTGAACACCTAAACTCTCTATATATAATGAATCAAACATTATAATACAAACTTATACTAAATCCAAATAAAATAATTCATGATTGATTGAAAGAACAACTTTAGTATGTCCTATAAGTTTACAATATCCATAATCCCTAAATAAATATATGATCCAATAATTAATTTAAATCCTAATTAAATACAATTATAAATAATACTAACTCAGCTATGCCATACTCTTATATTAATATACTTTTACTAATTAAGCTACTTAGAAATAAGATGAAATACTTAATAATTATGTGATATCAATAACATATTAGATTATCTTAAATCTATAATGTCCAATCATGCTAGTATATAAAAGAAACAATAAATTTCTATTGAATATATTTCAAGAACAATTAACTAATCACATCAATTTATTTCATGTAGTTAAATTATTAAAACTCTATGTTATAACAATCAAGACATATAAAAGAAAAAATATTAACATTTATTATAATCAACTATGAATATTAAAATTTAATATTTAAACTGAATTTATGACCTACTTCAATTAATTAAAGCAAACCATTCTGACATATAACGAACTAAAGTATACAACGATCAGCTTAATAATTGAATAAGATTAAGGTTTTATTGACTAGTTATGAGCTTAATACAATATTTATCCAATCAATAATAATTTAGATAAAACCTGAAAATATTTGATTACAATTATCTTTATTTATCTTCAATAAAAATTATTTTATACCCTTACTGATTATTGAATCAATAAATAAATTTTCTATCTTCAAATAATTATTGTTTGTAATTGACAAAGTAGCCAACTTCTAATTATTCATTAAATATTTAATATATCAAATATACTAATTTATTATCATATAAAACCAATACCTAGCCAAATGATAACTATTGAATTCAATACAAAGAAAATAATATATAATCATATTCATTTATCAATCTTGAGATTTGATTTCCAGACTATTTTATGGTTATTTCAAATAAATTATGTGGTATAGTCAGTTCATATATATATATATGTCAACAGAGGGCATTCTACCAAAAACACCGTCAAGCATATGTTTACATAAACATCAGAGCATGCATTCACTATCTCTAACTTTAATTCCACTTTCAGATCATGATTTCAAGCTATTTGCTATCATCAGTGAAAGACAAGAATTTTAGAAACTAGATCTAAACACAAACTCTAAGCGTTTATGAAACAGTTTCTATTCAGTTGCAAGCGTGAATCTTTTAGACACATAATGTCTTTAAACTCAGCATAGCAAGCCAGATAGCTATATGGGTCTGATCTCAGTTCAGCATCACCACATAGTAGAAGCCTCTGCAATATATATCATTGCTAGAAAGACCTCAAAGGTACATTTATAAAAAACAAAAAACAAGTTAAAAACTTGTTAATGCTTGTATTTATGTCAACAGATGGCGTTCTACCAAAAACACCATCAAGCGTATATTTACATAAATGTCAGAGCATGCATTCACTCTCTAACTTTAATTCCACTTTCAGATCATGATTTCAAGCTATTTGCTATCATCAGTGAAAGACAGGAATTTTAGAAACTAGATCTAAACACAAACTCTGAGCGTTTATGAAACAGTTTCTATTCAGTTGCAAGCATGAATCTTTTAGACACATAATGTCTTTAAACTCAGCATAGCAAACCAGATAGCTATATGGGTCTGATCTCAGTTCAGCATCACCACATAGTAGAAGCCTCTGCAATATATATCATTGCTAGAAAGACCTCAAAGGTACATTTATGAAAAACAAAAAATAAGTTAAAAACTTGCTAACGCTTGTATTTATGTCAAGAGATGGCATTCTACCAAAAACGCCATCAAGCGTATGTTTACATAAACATCAGAGCATGCATTCACTATCTTTAACTTTAATTCCACTTTCAGATGATGATTTCAAGCTATTTGCTATCATCAGTGAAAGACAGGAATTTTAGAAACTAGATCTAAACACAAGCTCTGAGCGTTTATGAAACAGTTTCTATTCAGTTGCAAGTGTGAATCTTTTAGACACGTAATGTCTTTAAACTCAGCATAGCAAGCCAGATAGCTATATGGGTCTGATCTCAGTTCAGCATCACCACATAGTAGAAGTGTCTGCAATATATATCATTGCTAGAAAGCCCTCAAAGGTACATTTATGAAAAACAAAAAACAAGTTAAAAACTTGCTAACACTTGTATTTATGTCAACAGATGTCGTTCTACCAAAAACACCATCAAAATTTCTGTCTTTCACTGATGATAGCAAATAGCTTGAAATCATGATCTGAAAGTGGAATTAAAGTTAGAGATAGTGAATGCATGCTCTGACATTTATGTAAACATACGCTTGATGGTGTTTTTGGTAGAACGCCATCTGTTGACATAAATACAAGCGTTAGCAAGTTTTTAACTTGTTTTTTGTTTTTCATAAATGTACCTTTGAGGTCTTTCTAGCAATGATATATATTACAGAGGCTTCTACTATGTGGTGATGCTGAACTGAGATCAGACCCATATAGCTATTTGGCTTGCTATGCTGAGTTTAAAGACATTACGTGTCTAAAAGATTCACACTTGCAACTGAATAGAAACTGTTTCATAAATGCTCAGAGTTTGTGTTTAGATCTAGTTTCTAAAATCCCTGTCTTTCACTGATGATAACAAATAGCTTGAAATCATGATCTGAAAGTGGAATTAAAGTTAGAGATAGTGAATGCATGCTCTGGCATTTATGTAAACATAAGCTTGACGGTGTTTTTGGTAGAATGCCATCTGTTGACATAAATACAAGTGTTAGCAAGTTTTTAGCTTGTTTTTTGTTTTTCATAAATGTACCTTTGAGGTCTTTCTAGCAATGATATATATTGCAGAGGCTTCTACTATGTGGTGAAGCTGAACTGAGATCAGACCCATATAGCTATCTGGCTTGCTATGCTGAGTTTAAAGACATTACGTGTCTAAAAGATTCATGCTTGCAACTGAATAGAAACTGTTTCATAAACACTCAGAGTTTGTATTTAGATCTAGTTTCTAAAATTCCTGTCTTTCACTGATGATAGCAAATAGCTTGAAATCATGATCTGAAAGTGGAATTAAAGTTAGAGATAGTGAATGCATGCTCTGACGTTTATGTAAACATACACTTGACAGTGTTTTTGGTAGAACGCCATCTGTTGACATAAATACAAGCGTTAGCAAGTTTTTAACTTGTTTTTTGTTTTTCATATATATATATTGCCATTCAAATTCTATTAAACAATGAACTCATATTGCAAAATTGTACAATATCCAAACAAGTTTATTTGTTTTAATTAACAAATTAATATTGATTAAATAAAAAATATATAAATGGTCAATAAATCATAAACAATTAATATATACTGTGTTTTTCTGAAGGTTTGTGATGATAGTGTTCTAGCTGTATTTTTATATTGGACTATTTCCATCATCTAATATGTGTGTTGAATGTCTTTAGAAAAGTTTAATTTTATCTAAATATTCCAAATGCCATCAACTGTTAGTAATATCACAGCAAACAGGTTAGTATATGCACCAACTGTTTGTAATATCACAGCAAACAACTGTTAGTAATATCACAGCAAACAGGTTAGTATATGTACAACGTTTCAAGAGGTATTTTTCTCCCCTCTTTTTCAGTTGTTGCTGGCCTGACCAATGACAGTACTAGCATGGGATTCGAATCTGGTCCTTAGATTCTTGATTATTAACTTGACATAAACAACCTTTTTAATCATATTTTTTTCCCCTATATTGTTTGTTTAAAAAAAAGCAAATTTGACAGATCTAAAAAAAATACTTTAGTTTCAGTTATATCTAGAAAACATTAAATCAGAAAACCGTAAACATATTTTAAAGAAAACATTTTACATCATATCTTTTTATTTAATCTTAAATATATATACGAATCATTATACCATCATTCCATCCACATACGAATATAATACAAATATAAAATTCAGAATTGACATAAATTAATAAAACATTTTATAACAAATTATGAGCATTTGTATGCTATAATTTTATCAATCCTGTCTAATTATAGCGTTCTTTCGTATGAAAATAGATGATGCCATTCAAGCGGCCATGATAGCAAATTTTGCCGCTCGACTTATATATCACATTTTGACATTTAAAATAGGTTCGAAACTAGTTCAGACAAGTAGATCATTAGGTTGTTTGTGAAACGTAAAGCAGGCTGGGAGGTTTTTGTTTCAATATATATATATATGAAAACAGCATTTGGATATCCCTTTGCTATGCAATGATCATTTCAATAGCATACCTACAGACATATTTGGAATAGAAAATATTAATCAACAGGCTTTCCAATATTAAGTAGTGATGATTTCAACAATTCTGTTTTATCATTTGGGTAAGAATGACGAGATTATCATTAACTTATATGTAATGGGTGGCTAAATAAGTTGGCTTTTTATTTGAAAGAAAAATTCTAAGCTTGAATGAAAACTGAAATATATTTCAGATTTTATCTAGTCTGAAATCAAACGCCAAAGAGTGTGCATAGCAGATAGATTACATATTTGTACTGGGAATAATGAAATACATTGTTTATACTATGACCATTTTAACATGGTTTAAAAGAAATTATATCTTAAAGATAAATGCAGCCCGTGGAATGAACAGGGGGAAAAAAGGAAAGTCTATAAAATAAATAATAAAAATGATTTGATAGCGTTCAGAATAAATATATATAAAGAAAGGATGCTTATAATATTATATTTGGGGAAAATAGGGAGGGGGATAATAGTTTAATTAGTTACAACTTAATGTAAATTAAATATACTTCCTTAAATATAAAAATAATTCCGGTATATTTGATTGTATGATATATGCATGGTTAAATAAATAGATGATTAGATACAGAAACACTTATTAAAATGTAATTTTAAGCATATCAATTTAGACCAGTAATTAATGTAAATTAAATATATTTCCTTAAATACAAAAATAATTCCGGTATATTTGATTGCATGATATATGCATGGTTAAGTAAATAGATGATTAGATACAGAAACACTTAATAAAATGTAATTTTAAGCATATCAATTTAGACTAGTAAATTATTTAATAAAATCAAATTTATTTTCTTTTATATAATGATTTATATAATATATATTAAAGATAAATTATATAAAAAGAGAGAGAGAGAGAGAGCGATTAAATTCATCTTTTTTTTTTAAATGTTCATATAATGAGTTCTAAAATACAAAGTGAATTCCTGAAATAAAATCTTTTTGATCAAACAATTTGAGAGTCTTTCTTCCTTTTCTTTCAATTCTAAAATTTGATCTGAATCGAGCTATAATAGAAGTAAGATTCGATTCATAAGAAAATAGTTATCTAAAAGAGATATTTATGCTACTTCATATGATTTTCTTGAGTATTAGTTTAAGAATTCAATTATAATAAACAACATGGAAAATTTAAAATATTTATTTTCTATTATTGAAAATTATAAATAAACTGAATTCAATTTTCTTTTAAATTTGAGTTTTCATTATAAAGGAAAATGAAAAGTCTAATATTTAAATTCTACTCACCAAACAAAGAATAAAAAAGAAATTCGACTTTTTCCTTTCCCAAGAGTAAATAGAAATTATTGAAATATATCATTATCTAGAATTATGCATGCAATGTTTAGTAACATCGAATATATAAAAATTACTTTTATTATATAAAAAGAACGAGATTTAATAAATACATGATTTGTACTTGAATTCAATCAAGAGAAATATTATTTCAAATTATTAATAATAATCAATTAAGAACAAATAGCATCAATGCTTTACTATATGATAATTAATCATCTAAATATTATCGGATCATGTATTAATCGAAGAATATGAAGTAAGTGCTGATTTAAGTTTATTTAATATTTAAAACATAAAACACTGATTTAAAGAAAAAAAACCTTTAAATGAACAATGATATTAAATTTAATTAGACATCACCATTATAACGAAGCAAATAGACTTACAATGTTGTTGATTAATCATATACGTTGTAATGTTTCACTTATTATTGTTATAGTGTTCATTTTATTTATTCATGTACGTACTGAAACTAAGATATTCATACTATTAATTAGTTGTCGATTTTAAGATTATTGATAACGTTATTAGAATAAAATGTATATCTTTTTAAATATTATATGAATATGCACAATACATTTTAGTTAAATTAAAATACCTCATTTAATATATATATATATTGAACAGGGTGGGATAGTAGATCGAATTGTAAACAAACTATAGCATGAAATTGTGAATGGCAAATTTTAAGATAAACACATTGTTGACTTTTTATACATATAACATATGATACAATTATTATTATATTCTTTATTATAAATTTGATCTACTCCACACTGGTCCCATAAGCAGAGAAGCATAATACCCAGAGGGTACCTATGACCAAGCCAGAGCTATATAAAAAATACATAACTATGACTACATTTCAAGGTCACAGATCTTCTAGACTATGAAATTCAATACCTAACAATTCAAAGCACTTTTTTGTTTTGGAGTAAACTCCAGATGCCAGTTAATTACAAGAGGTAACTAACATCCCCTGAAGGACAACAAACTAATTCAGTACCTAAGAAATTCCAACTAGCTCAATCAAAAGAATAATATAATAAATTGTTGCTCTAACTTCTCTGCTAAATTGTTTTTTTAGTAGTGTAATTAAAAGAAATTGACCAACAAATATTAATTTGTGGAATAATTTATTTTAAATAAAATGTTTAATATAACTTGTAACTAATTTTATAAATCTTTTAAATAAATATAAACAATGATTTATAATATCTTAGGCACACACATATTATAATAAAATATACAATAGTAATGTAAGATAAACATAAAGCATTAAAGATAAGTACAAGCATTCAAACAGGCACATAAATAATTCATTTTATGTGAGCTATAGAGTTCATTTATTAGATGGACTCTGGGAAGCTTCAAAGATTGCAATGGCTACCTTAATTAATATCAAAAATTGAAATAAAAAATGTTATTACCTATAGGATTTTTTAATGTGGTGGCTTCAAATTATTTACTACTGTGTGTGTGTTTTACCAACTAGTTGGATTTTAGGCTTCTGTTGAGGTTCTAATGATTGCTTTTCCATGCTACTTCTATTTCAGGCAATTAGACATTACTGGTGACTTCAAATTGTTAGACAAGTATTGCTTCTATTGGGAAGACTGCTGATGTTCTGTCAGACTGAGTCTGGAGCTCATTGCATGCTCTGAAAACTTCTTAGCACTACATTGTCTTTATTAACAAATATGTATAACAGGTTATTGACTTTAAATATGTGAATGACTCTAGCTATGTAAAAAAGACTGCCTGATGAAAATTTTGGCCCTATTTATATGATGATTCTGTTATTTTTTTAAATTAGTTTTTAAATTCATCCACTGCTTTTGTTGATTAAATTCTTAAGATGCCTTTTAATTAATATTGTTGTTTATAGATTTTAATTAGTAGCCATTGCTAATTCTATTTTTATATAGCTTATGAGTATATGCAATCTCTGAGGGACATTTTAATTATATGCTTTCATTTGTTTTAATATTTAACTTTCATGCTTTAATTTTTCAATATGTACACATTTTATTATGTTCTTTATATTTAAAATCAACTTGTTATTTATGCACATGTTTATTTCTTTATATTTAAATACAATCTTTATTCCCACATACATATATTTATTTTATTTAAATGGAAAAAGAGATTTTTTTAGTTTTAAGATTTCTTTTTTTTTCTTTAATACTTTCAAATTTGCTCATTTACACCCCCCCCCTCAGGCTAACTGCCTTTTCTTTTAATAAAAATAACTTTTCTAAATACACTTTCTTAATTTATTCTAAAGTTTAGTTTTTGCCAAATTAAATCCCCCTCCCTCTATTAATTAATTTGTAAACATTATTACTGACTTTTAGCAAACTGTTTTAAACTAATAATAAAAACTCTTTAAACTTTTATAAACAACAATTCTCTCAACTTATTCTGGCTTACATATTATTTATTTAATAAAACCTTCATTTCATTTTATAAAACTTATTTTGCAGTGCTTTTATTTATTAGGATTTTAATTTTAAACTCTTTACATTGTTTATGAAAATTTTTATTTTTAATAATTGTAAACACAATTTTACATTGAGTGCTATTCATTAGCGGTACTTTACACTGCTCCCCGGAAAAGTAAAATGTATCTGTTTGACCATTTTATCTCTGATAACTTCCTTATTAAGTTTGAACTATTTACATTAATTTTTTTTAAGTTTCATTCTTTATATCTGAAACTATACATGCTGAGAGCAATCTTCTTTGATTGTGCTTTTCTTCTATCTAGGCTGACAATATTGCTTAAAATGTTCTTGTACTGAATGACAACTTCCAGAATAACATTATTTTTTGTGAGATAGTGATTTTAAAATGATGCAGATGTAGAGTTCCTTGGCTTATACTGGCTTACATGTGCATATTTGAAACAAAGCTTCATATGCTGGTTTTTCCTACCGGATATTGAAAAAGAAAAGATCACTGCAAATGGCAGGATTTATCTAATGTCCAATTCAACTTACACTTTCAAAATAATATGAAAGATAAGAACTCTCCCCCAAAGAAGTGATCCATGGCTTACTCTGATTGTTCCTGGTGCACATTTTTAAAGAGAATGCGGACTCTCCCCTGAGAATATTTTTCCCTGCTAGTCCATTACAGGTACTATTTTCATCCAGCCTACAGCTTTACACTTTTATTCCTCACCGAAAACTCAATTCTGTGCTTCTACCCTGCTTTCTTTCAATAATAATTTCTACCCACATTTCTAACTTAAACTTAGATTTATATTTCATTTATATTAACCTTACAATATTATTTTAAACCATTACAAACACTGTTTTAACATATTTATTTAACTTTCTCTTATTAACCTGTGTGTATTCAAACAAAAAAAATATTTTATTTTATTACACTACTTTATTTTTCTAGATATTTTATTTTTATTCACTTGACTTTATTATATGTGTTTCCTTTATTTTATTTATTTACTTAAAATATAAACTATTAATCTGATTCATTTATTTATGAACACATTTTTGTTCTCAATATGCACATGCAAAAAAAAATTATTCTGTGTTGCCTCCATTATTATTATTTTATGAAAACATTTCATCATTTTTTTTATATAATTTATTTTAGTTTTATACAATGAATTCTCTGATTCAGGTTTATCACCTATGTCAAAAGTTTTATTTTTTTGTTAAACTCATAATTCACTTCTGACCCTTTTTTCTTTCCTTTACTTTCTATTCCACCCGATTAACTAACTCTGAAACTTGGTCAGGTGGTTCATTCTTTTTACCTACTGACTCCAACCCCCTTGTCCTTTTTGTCTACTCATTCTCAATGTCCTAACTCCACACAAAATATCTAACTGTCTTTTTTTCTCACTTTTCATTTAAAGAAAAAAATAGTTTCAGTCAATTCTTTAATTTTAACTATATTACTTTCTTAAATACAATTATGCAATTTAGCATTTCTTTGAATATTTTCAAATAAAAAAGTATTTAACTGAATGCCATTTATGATGGTTCTGCTCACATGTTGGGAAAGCCAAATGAACCAGGTGGGGTAGTAGATCAAATTGTACACAAAATATTGCGTGAAATTTTATTCTTTAATAAAAATAGAAATTGTGAAAAAGCAAAATTGTAAAACTTCTTTTATAGAAAAATATTATATGCAGTTTTTTTAATTTCCTGAGAGTGTGAGGGAGGCCTTGGCCTGCTCAGAAACCTCACTCATTGTTCTCTTTATTTAATAATATATATATATATATATATATATAACAGGGATTGACTTTAGATACATGAATGACTCTAGTTATGTGAAAAAGACTGCCTGATAAAATTTTTGGCCTTATTTATATGATGATCCTGTTGTTATTCTTTTTTAATTAGTTTTTAAATTTGTCCACTGCTTTTGTTGATTAAATTTTTAAGATGCCTTTTAATTAATCGTGTTGTTTATGGATTTTAATTAGTAGCCATTGCTAATCCTGTTTTTATATAACTTATGAGTATATGCAATCTCTGAGGGACATTTTAATTATATGCTTTCATTAGTTTTAATATTTAACTTTCATATTTTAATTTTTCAATACACACATTTTATTATATTTTTTATGTTTAAAATCAACTTGTTATTTACACACACATATGTTTATTTTATTTGTATTTAAATACAATCTTTATTCACACACACATATATTTATTTTATTTAAATGAAAAGAGAGATTTTTTTAGTTTTAAGATTTCTTTTTTCTGCTTTAATACTTTTAAATTTTCTCAGTTACACTCCCCCTCAGGCTAACTGCATTTTCTTTTAATAGGGTGGCCTTTGAGCATTCCATCATCAGATTTTCATTCTGATAAACAGTTGAAGAGTTGGAGTGTGTAGTAGATTGAAGCCAGTCCATTAAAGTATGAGGATTGGTTATCTTAATATATATCTGAGCACTTATAGCATATACGTGTAAAGATGGTAATCTGGACCAACTGATAATTGCTGTTTTAGCATGAAATATGTATATTGGTGATTATTTATCTTTTTGACATATATGTGTTCAAGTATATCAGTGTTATGAGATAGTGTGGAAAGTGGTGGGTTGTGTGAAAGTCTGTGCTCATGTACCCTATATATTACATATATAGACACAGGCATATAATAAGCCTGTGTGTTTCAGTTGTTAAAACTAACTTTTCTAAATACACTTTCTTAATTTATTCAAAAGTTTAGTTTTTGCCAAGTTAAATTTTCTCCCCCTCTATTAATTAATTTGTAAACATTACTACTGAATTTTAGCAAACTGTTTTAAACTAATAATAAAAACTCTTTAAACTTTTATAAACAACCACTCTCTCAACTTATTCTGGCTTACATATGATTTATTTATTAAAACCTTCATTTCCTTTTACAAAACTTATTTTGCAGTGCTTTTATTTATTACGATTTTAATTTTAAAATATTTATGTTGTTTATGAAAATTTTTATTTTTAATAATTGTAAATACAATTTTACATGGAGCACTATATATATATATTATGAACTAGTCACACACATTTAATTAAAATATCAATTAAATAAAGTGCCAAAATTTAAAACGAATACAATCCAAGATAAATATACAATAAATACATTAAACGCCACTCATTTATCTTTTTTTAAAATAAAATATGTGATTAAAATATAGTTTACATTGTATGAATAAATAAGATTTCTGAAAAAGAAGCACTTGTGTTTTATAAATATAAAATTAAGAAATATTATTTGTCACACTATATTACTAAATATTATTTTATGTTCAAATTTCATAGGGAAAATATATTATTGATCTATACCATTTAGTAAAGATTATAAAACTATTCACAGTATTGATCATAAGTATTATAGAATTTTCCTTTTTTTTTTTTGCAATATATCTTAAAGAAAATTATATTAATGTTATATATATACTAAGACAATAAAGCCAATTTACTCAAGGCTTTAAAAGAAAATAATTGAAGCTTATTTATAATAGTTATAATGTTACTGTATATATTATAAATTGCAAATTAGACAAGAAATAAAATGAGAAAATATTTTATTTAAAGAATTAATGTATTTGCTTAGTTGTGTATATAATAAAATTATAATTTATTATTGCAACATCTAACTGTTAGTAATATTTTATTTTGTTAGGTGGTGGAAATTGTAAGGATCAGACAGCTCAATTCTTAAGTCAGTTATACTATAGTAAAAAAAAAGAATAAAGAAAAAAGAAAAGTATAATAATTATTGTAAGATTTTTTTTTAACTATTTTTTTTTAGAAAAAATATCTCACAATCATTTATACATATATCTATTTAAATGCATAAATAGTTGGTATGTGCAGCAATTCATTGTTTTTTTCTGTTTTTTGCTTTCAATTTTCATTGTTGTTATTATTGTTATGATAAATTTGTATTTGATGTTTTGTTTAAGATTGTTGAGAATGCAATATTAATAATAAAAAAACAGATAAATAAATTAATTATGTTAAATATATATTATAAACAATGGTGATAAACAAATTAGCTAAAGGTATGTATGGATTTGTTTTTAAAAAAATTGGAAAATGGATTTGTAATTTATATATTTTTTTGTTTATACACATTAAAAAATGTTATTTTAAAATTATCAGTATTATTTTTTTTTAATATTCAATGTCACTGATTGGATGCTAAGATGTTCAGAAACAAGTTGAAAAGGATTATCATTCAGTATGGGCATAAATTCAATGGCTAAAATCAAAGTTTGAGAGTACATGATGCATAAAATAAAATATTTTAAAAGATATTATGGAAATTACTTATGTAATAGAAAAAATGTAAGGAGGGATCATGGTTGTTGGTATTGTTACCACTGTTACTCTAGATTTACTTCTAACAAGTTTAAGAAAATTTTCTTTGTTAATTTTACTTACTTGATTTATACAACTATGAAGATGAATGAGGAAACAACCCAGCTATCTAAAGTTTCACTCTTTGTTGTCTTCCAAAGCACATTGGCTGGAGAATATGCACATGTTAAGAAAGCATCATAGCAATTATTTATCCACATCCCTGAAGAAAAGAATCAACAACGTGACTAAAAAAAAGCATTTTTAAAACTTTTAATGAATTCTACTGGTCCACCCTGTCTGTCCTTCTCCAAAAAAATATTTCACAACTAAATAAAATGATTCTAGTTCTGAGCATCCTGCCACTTAAGATTATAGTTAAATGCCCTAAACATAGTTGAACAAACTTGAAGACTTAAGCAAAGACTCTTAAGATTATTATTTTGTGGTTAAATACTAAAAAAGAAAATGTAAGAGAAAAGCTCAAATAGTAATAACTATTATTTAAACTAACATGTATATATTGCATTTTTTTTTCTATGCATTATTTCCCCATTTTATTACCATTTACCCATGGAAATCCTGTAAGTTGAAATAACAGATATCACTTTTTAATATAACTAAATCATATGATTCTTAACACACACATGTGTACTTAGTATATAACACAGATGTATTGCATTAAATCCATAATAGAATATGTCTGGATAAAGAACATTTAAGTTATTAAATGTTTTCATTATATTTTTCAGTCACATACAACATACAATAATTCTTATGATCATGAAATGCATTCAAAAGATGAAATTGCTTATATATATATATATATATATATATATATATATATATATATATATATATATATATATATATATATATATATATATATATATATATATATATATATATATATATATATATATATATATATATAATCAAAACTACCCCAAATCCAAAATTAAACAAGACCAGCATAAAAATAATATTAAAACCCAACCTAACGTTTCACTGCTACAAGCAGACTTCTCAAGTGTAAAGAACTACAAAAACTACACAATATATATAATATTAAAAACTACCCACAAATTCATTCACTTCCCATCCACCCTTAATATTAAAAGAACTCTTAAATAAGTTAATTACTTCAGAATAATAAATTTTCAATAATAAAGACTCTTTAATTCTTCTTTTGATTTCATTTCTCTCAAAGAAGACAACCTTAGCTTCATCAAAATCAATAGTGTGTCCTGTATCTTTTTCATGAACATACAAAGCAGAACTAAGATATCTATTTTTAACTCTACTTTTATGAACCTTTAATCTTTCATTTAAACTCAAACTACTCTGACCTATGTAAACCTTTTTACAAAATAAACAAAAAATAAAATATACTACACCAGGAATAGTCTTTTTATCAAAAATTTATTTTCCAAGCAATTTTATTATTTCCAAACAATTTACTATTTCCACACACAATTTTATAAGAAGACAATTTAAATGGCAAAGAAATAAAATCATGTTTTTCTTTAACCTTTACATCCTTACAAATATTACTATTAAATAAAATACTTTTAACAAATTTATCAGAGTATCCAACACTCAAGTAATCTTTATAAAATTGATATTTCTGAAACAAAGCTACCCCACTAGAATTATTTAATTTAATATTCCTATGACAATAATTTCTTAAAGCAGCTACTTTATGAGATACAGACTGATAGCTATCAGGTTTAATTATAGATCTTAATTCTTTACTTTTAACTAAATGACTGCACAATAAACAATTAGTTTCTACATTTCTAATCACCAAAAGATCTAAAAATTTTAACTTACCAAAATCTAACCCCCTCCTTCTAACACAAATTTTATAGAAGGATCAAAACAATTAAACTCATTTACAAATTCCTTCAATTTATCATTCTCAACTACAAATAGACAATCAACATATCTGACAAATAATTTTACATATAAACAATTCTTTTTAATAATAATTTCCTCTTCCATAAAACTAATATAAACTGAACATACTAAAAGAGAAATAGTAAAAATCAGTCATATATCACATGACCTACATAGCTTGCATTAATATAACCTATTATCCACCCTTCCTTAATCTTATAAAAATTACCTTTATAAGTAAAATACATAGAATCTTCCAATAACAAAAGTAAATCTTTAATTACCTTAATTTTATTTTTTGATAAAGAACTTTTTTTAATCAATACAGACAAAAGAACATCAATACTGCTTAACCTATTAACAGACTGATACATATTTTCAATATCTAAACTTCCAAATATCCAATTACTTTCCATTTTAAAATTATTAATCTTATCAAAAGCCTCAAAAGAAGAAAAAACTGTGTACTGACCAAAATCAACAAATTGTTTTAAAAAATTATTCAAGAATCTAGAAATACCCTCTACAACACTACCTGTAAAATCAAAAATAAATCTTAAAGGAAAATCATCTTTATGAGTTTTAATATTCACAAACATCTTAGCTGATGTAAAATCATTAGGATAGCATTTTAAATAATCTACTCTATTAAAAAATTTTAAATTAACCATTTTCTTCATAATATTTATTAATTTTCCTTTAATCAAATTACCTGGATCTTTATCTAACAACATATATTTACCATTATTTAATTCCCTATCTATCACCACTCACACATCACCACTCATGTACATTATATGAGCAAATGCCCAGGGCGTCAGTTCTATTTATGAATAGAACGATTTATCATTTTATCTGATTCATAACTAATGCTGAGACTCTTTTACTTATGTTTATCCTACAGCTTCACTCAGTGGGAGGTTATAGAAAGTTTATAACACATAGAGAATATAAATAAATGAAGGAAGAAATACTATAAGCTATCAAATAAAATATAAACTTTATTTATTAATTAACCAAATGATACAGGCTAGCAGAATTTTATTTATTCCATTTAACAAAATATAATTTCAATTTGATCTCTTCCATCATCCAGTTACACTCTATAATAGCTCAATATAACTCTGACAGAATAGAAAAGCACAACACTAAATAACTCTATTGTCCAGCACATCTTAATCTAAATAGATGAATCAATGTTGATCTAGGAACACAAAAATTAGATCTCAGGGAATCTATAACACAGTTATAGATTAAAAACTATATTAGCCAGTAATTTATAACTCTAAATTATAATAAGGTGTAAGGAAATAAATTGAATAATGATTACTGGGCTAGCGATTAGATAATGAAGGAAATAGAGTATCTTTTAATCTCACATCATCATCCAAATAATACTTTAACTAGGCAACACCTTTATAAGTTTATCACGTGGTAAAATATTTCATGTAATGTTTGGATCTAGGAAACAATATTATCAGATCTTAGCACATTTAATATCAAAGCCATAAAATAATATATTTAATTTTGTAATAGATGTGTGAAATATGAATATGTGGAAACCAAAATTCGAATGCATATAAGAACAATTTGAAACACAGTTTTAAATAATAAACAAAGCTTTTATTTACACTTAAGGTTTAGTTAAAAGCAAATAATATCAGAATAAGACTTTTATCTCAATTCTAAAATTTACAAGCAAATTTATTAATTGAAATTTAGGTTTATCCCTATTACTTATTACTCAATTTATTATTGACATATTTATAAACGTAACTTAGCTAACAAATTATACCTTAATATTCTGACTTTGAATATCCAGGTTACCTAAATAATTTTTATTAATATACAACATTGAATAAATAATACATTATATTATTGGGAACAATATACACTTTACTATCAAGAGAGCAGCTTTAAATAATCTTAATTAAACAATAGCTTTAAATAAGTACACTTTTCAGACATAGCAATAAAATCATATTCATTCTGATGATTTTGATGATCTCTAACAATGTGTGGCAAATTAATATGAGATGTTTCAAAACATTTATTTCCTCTTTTAAATTTAACAATATTATATTTTTATATAGTGTATGTTACATCCCATGCAATAATAACAAAACAATATTTCTACACATTATCAATTTATTCAGGAATTATTAAATAATTATTTAATCTCGGACACTGTCATACACCTACCAGCAGATAGAACACTATATCTATTCTAATATTCAATAAAGAATTTAACTTAACTATTTATCTGATCGCTGACTGAATTACACAGAGCTATATTTTATGATAATACAAACTATACGTTCAAGAGGAGTCCAGCACATGAGGAGCGAACAAACTCTTTAACTAATATATCAACAATAACTTATTTGAATCTGAAATACACTATTGGTGAAATTTTTCTCATCACCAAACAAACAATGGGAAAATGTCACTTGACTTCATGAATATCATTTCATAATACATACGTATGCAATCTAAAATAGGCGCCACTCATGGCAAAATACTTAAAAATATACTAAGGGGAAAATCTTTCATCCCTACAAACATAGAACGTATCAAGAATAACTTCCTTTTCACAGCTCTTCTACATATCTAGCATTATACGCTGGCAGATAAATACGCACAAATAAATCACTCATTCCTTCAATTCTTGAGAATATGACAACCTCCGAAATTTATATTGAGAAATAGCTAAAACTAAATGTTTATTAAGTAAATATAATAATTGCACAAAATAAACACACACATGCATAAATATGAGTATGAAAAATAATTCTAAGTTATATAATATGCGAAAGTTGCGACTGATAAATAACATTAAAATATAAATTTTTATCTTAAATGAGACATTCAATTGTTTCAAATTTAAATAATATTAATTATTATGAACGGGTCTCTATACTTTAAACAGCAATACTTTAATAAATTAGTTTACACAATATTCTTTTTTTTTTTATTCTTTCTCTAGCTACTCTTGAAATTAATTCTCACTTTGAGATAAAGAAAGATATATAAGATTGAACCATCTTTAATAATATACCCAAAATATATATGTTTCACTTTCAAATAAAAGAAAGCAAATCACACTTAAGTAATAAGATTTTACCAGCACATCCATTGTTTTTGTGGGTATGCCATCCTGAGATGTTCTCGATGCTCGTAAATTAAATAAACATATAATATTAAATACATACAACACTAAATCTGTCTAACTATCTATGATATATATACTATTAACAATAAATAATAAAAAAAAACAGAGTCATTCTTCTTTTAACTTGAAAATATATATATATATATTCACTTGCAAAGTTCCTTTTCAAGCTTAATAAATGATCCGGAGATGAATTCCAAAATGAGTGCGTGTTTAGATATGAATATGAAACATAAAACAAGTTCTTGTAGGACAAAACAGTTATAATTCACAATTAATTTAGTAAACATCCAATGTCCTTCAGCCATAAGCCAATAGAGTTTACTTATGTATCATCCATAACGATAAATATTTATAATAATAAATATGTGGAAAGACAGTTTCAGCTATTAATTGGTATATTCTGTTATTTATTTTTAAGCACATCTAAGGTATAACATATTTTTCTGCAGAAAATATTCACCTTCATAATTTATAGATTGGTATTTGCATTATTAACTTTAATAAATTGCTGGTAATTATCCACAGGCAATTTGCATTTCCTTAAACATTAACACATATATCCGTATATCGAAGAGAACAAAAATATGTAATATTAAAGTCCTTCTATTCGATTTAGACATCTATATTTGGTAAGTAGTAGTAATTAACTATCCTGGTTAAGTCATATTTCTATTTCTTTAATAAAACACATTTTATTCTATAAGCATAAAATGAAATATAAGATTAGCATCCCAAAACAATTATTAAATATCAAACACATAATCAAGTACACGTATCCTTTTATATTTTAACTTCACTTTTGTATAAGTAAAACATAGGTCAAACAAAGAGCTTATCACAGTAAATTTTGTTAAAAAAATCTGCAGATATTCCCATGATGAAGAAACATTATAGACATCACATATAATATTTAAAATATTATAAAGTTCTTGTATTTTAATATTCTTTTTAACGGAGATAAATAAAAGCAAATGAAATAACATACGTTTAGTATCAGAAAAGCACATCTTTAAACAAAATGAAAGTGTTAATTCAAATGTTTTAATTAGATAAAAGAAAGCATGATTGATACCTTTATATTTTTTTTATTCAGACATCCCCCAATAAAGCTCAAACATCTGGAGTTTAATAATAAGCTTCATGAAAAGGCTGTTTTAAAGCTTCACTTTAAACTGTTTTCAAAGAGAGATATATAATCGATAGCAGCAGAAAATGAAAATTACACTTGTTGAAATTACAAAAGATGTCTTTTTTTTATTACTATTAACTATTATTAGCTATCAAAAAAAAAAAATCTCCCCACCAATCAAAAAAAAGTCACCTGATCAGCAGAAGCTTGCCCCCCCCCTTTTTTTTGCCTATTTAACACTTAATTAATATTCAAAAAAAAATCTTTTCTAAAAAAAAATACTTTGACCTTCGTCAAATAAAAACAAAGCTTTTTACAAACTTAAACCAAATGAATATCAATTATCGATTAAATAAAATGGTTTATAATATTATTTAAGTTGGTCAAATAATTCACTAATTCAAATATGCATTAATCATTAAAGAAGATATATTTTTGCAAAATTATTAAAGATAATTACTGTGATTTAAATGTTTTATTGTAAGTTTGAATATATCATTTGTTGCAATTAGGATATGAAATGGAAATGAGATAATGACACATTCATACATATATGCTGCCATGTGAATATTAAATTATTCTAACTAAAACATACCTAATATGTCTATGGGTTATAACCGACCATAATATTAGTAAATAAATGGGTATCAATGAATAATAAATCAGAAAACCATTCAACACACCAATACTATCTTATAAATAAATAAAACAAACCTTGCACCAATCCAACTACTATCATAACACTTTCTGTAATAATCCACCCCTCTTCCTTACATTAAACACTATCAAAATATAATAATAACAATAAATGCTTGAAAAATTGCTAACCAAAATGCACAGTTGGCCCACATATGAGTTTTTTGAGCCATTAATAGAAAAAATTTTAAATTTTAAGGCGATTTCATTTTTTTTAGTACAATGCAGTTATTCATTACGATGTAACACAGCTTAATTACTTGTGCCCATTCAGAAGGTCACAATATATATATATATATATATATATATATGAGTAAGAACAATATAAGTATGCATAATTTTAGAGATATAAAGAGTTATTTTCCAATGTATATTATGAAAAGATTTCTTAGAGTTGTCATCATATCGGTTGTTGGATCCCTGTTAAATGCAATAAAGTTAAGCATTGGATAAATATAGTGATGCTCTTTATTTAAAATAATATTTGTCACTAAATAGAAGGGACCAGTCTTCAGGCATAGTTCATACTTTGTTTTTATTAAAAGGATTTAGTTTAAAGGAACACATATGTCTTAATCTGATGAGAATTTTTGCTGTGTCAAAGAATTACATTTATTCACCAAAAAGTAGCTTTCTGAGTTCTAATTTATTTGGTCATTATTAAGCTAAATTATTATTATTATCATGTATTGTTTAATGATATATCTGAAATGGTTTTTATTCAATATATATTTATAAATTGATTAAAAAGATCATGTAATGAACTGGCTGTTATTGTTACAATTTTGTCTTATTGTCATTCTAACATATGTCTATAATTAAATATGAATTAATTATCTTATTTAAAAGATTGACTTCATTTTTTTTAAGACTACATGACTTATCTACATTTGTGGATTATAATATAATACTTGATTTTATTAATTTATTCTTTTACCCTGAGAATATTGAGATACTATTTTGATTATTTGTTTAAGCCTTAATAAACAGTTACATTATTAAATATTAGAGGATCAAGATATTAAAATAAATTATTTTTGTTTATTTATTCTTTAAAATATAATCCAGGTTCAAGAAAATATCTCTTTTGTTTCTGAATTATATTTAATAAGTAATTTTGAGTCTCATTAATATATTCAATAGTTAATTTTGAAGTTAAAATCTTAAAAATCATAATCTTGATTTATCCCTTTTTTATTATTAAAATTTTGATTCATTCAGTTCGTGCAATATTATATAAAAGTTGGTCTATTTCTCATATTATTTACTGTTACAATTTGGCATATAAAGTTAATAAAGTTTCACTTTTTTCATTTATTTATCTCAATTAAATGTTAATCTTCATACAGTTACACTTTTGATGCTTAACTGGGTCATACTGTGAGACGGTCAAACTTCATCTGAGATTTCTAAAAATAAAATTTGTGTTTTTTCTCCCTGGTGAAAATTTTGCAAAACCTTTTTTTATGGCTTTATTTATTTTCTAATATTTTCATTACAAAAAAGTCAAAAGACAGTGGGGAAAATTGAATAATCAGTATTACAAAGAAACCGAAACCACAGTTTGATGAGTAGATATTGTTCATTTGGCGATCACAAACTTTGCTGAGTGTATTTCGTGGAAATATTATGATCATCAAAAAAATATTATGATGGTCTAAAAACTTGATATTTTTGATAAGTGTATGATTATATTTGTATTGTAATTGTGAAATAATTATTAAAAATCAAAATAAATATTATATATTTACTTTTTTATATAGAAATGTTTTATTTTTAAATATAAAAGAATATTTTCTTCTGAATATTGTTGCTATAAAGATTACAGTCATGGGAAACAGCAATCTAGAAATGAAGTCACTCACCAGATTGATTATAATATTCAGAGAAATTGTAAAAATTACAAAAAGTTCTAAACATTTAAAGCATAAGTTGATAGTTTTAGTAGTTGTTAAAACAAATTTGTTCAGATTTTTAAATCAAACATGAAACAAAGAAGATTTTGTTCATTTTGCAAATTGAATTGGCTCCACATGAAATTTGATGATGTGACAGTGTTTTGTTTTGAATAAATATAATTTTTAAAATAATTCCAGAAATCATTATTAAAATATCTATCAAATGAGGTCAAATTTATTATATTCTGATAAATAATAATTGTTTAATATCAAAATGAAAGTTGAAAGTTTAAATCTACTGAGAACAAAGAAATCTGTCAGAGTTCAGGAAGTTTAAACATGTAGGGAATTATTAAGAGAACTTTCTTTCATTTATACAGTTACAATTTGCCATTCAAATTCATGGAGCATTATTAAACCAGAACATTTCCTATATTCTGTTAGTTACAATATATACATATATTTAACTGTACTATCATTTTAATGATATTAACATACAATGGAAATAATTGGATGAGATCCAAATATATATTTTAAAAAACCTAAACTTTATTGAATAATGTATTAAAAAGAAAAAGTGGAAAATTTTTCTTTGAATATTAAAAAAAAATATAGCTGAGAATGGTAAAGCTCAGAAGTCAGATAAATATGTCAATTGTCTCTGTCATGATCCAACATTAAATAAATATTATGACTCAATAAAATTAGAATGGAATTAAGGAACAGGATTGATTGACAACACAGATCAAAATCAAAAAATAAAGAATAATATACATATAAATGCTAACTGGACTAGGACTTAGACATAAAAATTTTAGCTATTATAAAAAAAATTGACAAATACACAAAACGCACTTTACAAAAACATGCTATATAAGCCCATGATTTTACTTGATGATAACATTTGGCAGATTGATGTAGAAAGGTTCCTCCAAGAAGTATGTAACAACAAAAGCATATAACACAACAGGTGTGCACACCAGAGAATGATTTCAGTTATTTTGGGGCTTTCATATATTACAAATAAAATTAGAGAAGTGACAAAAGTGACAAATATTGCTAGAAAAATAAAACAAAAAGCAGATGCTGTGGGAGAAAAGGTGAAGCAGATCAATTACAAAACAATGGAGAAAAAATAATTTATATGTAGAAAGTGAAATGAAAAAAGCAAAAAATATTAATGATAGAAAATCTGGAAAAGAGTAGGGAATTTCTTATGAGTCTAAATAATATTTTTTAATATATAATTATAGAGAAAAATAAAGATTCTAAAATTATTGTTGTAGAATTAAAAAAATATTCCATTCATAAAATTGAAGAAAATATAAATGAGAATAATAATTTTTGTAAACATATTAAGAATGTGGAAATTTCAAATGAAATGTGTAATAATGTCCATAATTTATCATGAATAGCCATAATAAAATAATAAATAGTAATGAGATAAAATTAATAATGAAGTTAAAAAAATATTGATTATAAAATTAAAAAATGAGATCATTGAATTTAGGCTGTTTTAAATGCAATGTTTAACTGATATTGATAAATCTAAAAAAGGATTGACATGAGAAGTTTGAAAATAAAATTGAAAAGAAAGATTTGAATTTTAAAAAGAATAATGACCTCAAAAAATGTGAGAGCTGTAAAGATTTTTTTTTCAATAAAATATAAAAAATTTAAATAAAAAATGGAAATATCTTTGAACTAAATAAAAGAAAATGATAATATACAATCTTTTGGAGAGGAATATATAAAAAGTAATTCAAATAGCATAATTAAATAATAATTCTTATTCCATCACAATAATTATTTTTGTTATTATGATACCATAATAATTAAATGAAGAAAATGATAATGGAAAAACAAAGAAATTACTGAAGATTTATAGTAAAAAAAAAAAGTTCAAATACAGTAGGAATTATAAATGGAAAATAAAGAAAAGGGGAAAAAAATTAATGATATTAAAAAAAAACTCAATAAAACATTAAAAAAAAACAATATGCATTTATTTGGTAATAAATTCCTAGAAATTAGGAGTATACATTGTAACGATCTGGAGAAGATAGACTTACGTAAACTGCACTACAGGGCGCCATCTAGACATTTGAACCTAGAAAAATTTATAAAGTAGGCAGATACGTAAGTAAAAAAAAAAAAAAAATTTTTTTTTTAAATATTTTGGTTCCGGTCGTTAGCCCATGTCACTAGCTCAGTGGAATAGCAGAGATTTAATAATATAATATCTTATCTAATTATATTTCAATATTAAAAAAAATAAATAAAATAAGCCACTGCCAGTAATTAACATACAAACATTTATTTATGCACATATATATAATATTTAAAATTATTTTAGAATCAGTTTACATTTTTTACTTTAACTTAAATTTTTAACTTTACTTTAGATTTTAATTTACATTTTAATTGTTATACTATTATAAGTTTACATTTTAATTAAGTTCACACAGATAAATTTATGAAAGCTTGTTTTATAATGTTGAGTATAGATCGGTTACATAGATTTCACGGTCAAAAACATTTCAAAATAAACATAAATGATCAAAATATAAAATTATTGATACCATCAATTGCATAGGGAATACAAGAAACCCCAGGGTGTTCATCATAAGACACCGCAGTAACACAATAACTTAAAAGACATCTGAATAAATACATTTTAGATACTCACCGTAAGATATCATTATTTATCGAATGTCTATATATTTTGATCAAATATGAAAACCAAAAACATAATCAACCAGTAACGAACCCATGCAAGCATCTATACCCAACTTAAATTTAATGCATTTTTATTTAGTGTTGAGTATGAATAGACTACGTAGATTTGCATTTGAAAATAAAACATTCTATCCCTATTTAACCTTAGGCTAAAAATTCGCAGCCAAACTGGTGTCAATTCATCTGATATATCGATGCATTCAATGTAATACGAAATACGGCAGCACCAAAAAGTTAAGAGAAGAAATTGCCTCTTGTCAGATAGGAATATTACATCTATCTGCAAAGAAGAGCAATAAAAAAAGAACTCCATAGAAAGGAACTGCATTCTGCATCTTATAATTCCTTTCATAGGTAAAATGGGAGAGTGCGGCGTATGAAGCAATTCTGCCCGTAGCGAATCTGTACTACATCTACCAATTACACCAATATATCCCATCCATTGACCCAATCTAACTACGAAACAAATAACCTAAGATTACCCTCCCCTAATATAGCTTTACAAATCTATATAGCCATTCACGCCCGACTTAAGTTTAACATTTATATAGTTTAGTCTAACGAAAAAACAAAAAATCACAATAAAAACTTAAAAGAACAAAAATAAATAAATAAATGGAAATGATTTTAAATATATATAAAAAAAGAAATACATCAAATAACATTATTAATAAATTAAGTTGGTCAGATAGGATAATATTGCAATCATTTAAATATGGAAAGTTTTAATTTAATGTTCATTATTTATAAAGTTCTTACGGTTTAAAACAGTTCATCTTTATCCATTGCTTGCCATGAACATGAATTCCCATGCCATCCTAAGATTGGTATTTTGTTGGCCGATTTATTTATCCATCCGGAGGTTTTTGCTTTAACTGGTCCTCAATGTAGAAAAACGATAGTTCATTTCTCTTTCTTTCTTAGCAAAACTGAAGGGATTGAAGAGTGCGTCTTTTCAATCCCTTCTCCTTCACTTCCGCACTAATACATATCTGTCCTCTCTCAATAAATCTTAATAATTTTCAAACTTGTCCTTTTATATTAATTTGAAGGATTGAATTTACATTACGTCATCGATGAGATGATCTTTTCGCTGAGGTCCGATTCCATTGTTTTTCTCTCTTATCTGACCGATGTTTTTACATTTAAATGCCCAAGGCTAGTTTACATTTCTAATTAAAACAATCATTTCCATTTCTGATTAATTAATGTGTTTTCAAACTTAAAGATATATTTTTATCTTTAAATCTCTACTGAAAATTTAGTTTTAAAACACTTTTTCTTTAATAAAGTTTTCGTTTAATAATTTTTTTTTTTTTTTATCTGTGTGATTTATATATACGAGTTTAAGATGATATTTAATTTCAATTTTTAATTCTTAAAGAAAATTTTTAAATGCGAACTTTTTATTTTAATTTCATGTTTAATAATAAAAACACAATGTAACGTCATCTGTGCTCGTTACAACATTTTAAAAGATAAATGATGAAGAATACTGATCTTACTATTGCCATAGATTAGAAGATAGATAATTAAAAAAATACAAAATAATATAGGATAGTATAACTATCTATTAAATGTAGAAAGTTATTTAAGAATATAAGTTATAATTGTTTCAGAAAAAAAAGAAAAAAAAAAGAAATAGTTTCAATACCATGACCATTTCAATCTAAATTAAATTATATATTAAGCAAAAGATTCTGTCGATATAATGAACCAACATAAAAATATATAATAAAACTAAATAATATTAATGATTAGATTGACTTCAGAATAAATCTATTCTATATATATGGTAAGTGAAGCAAAAGTAGTACTAAGTGATATAATTCACTAAAAATCCTGGATTTTTTTTTTCTCATGTCATAGCATCAGCCGGGATGCGAACCCGCTAACCCAGGACAACTGCTTGTAAAGCTTCTATCGCTGACCTCTCGACCACCAATGCTTGACAAAAATCCTGGATTTTCATTGTTAATAAGCAACTAAAATTACCATCCTCATTAAAAAAAACTATTGTTTAAAATCTGATAAAAAAAGTGCATCTCTAATAAAAAATGCAGTATTCTTAAAAAGTACTAATAATTACTTATTTAACAATAAACTTTCTCTAGTGCAATTAAATATATGTTAAAAAAAAAAAAGTTGCATTTTATGAAAAAGTAATGCAGGAAAAATAGAACTTGAATTTCTTCTCATAGACAACAACTTATTATGAATATTTTTGGCAATTTTTTTATTCAACTCTAATATATATGATTTCAGAATTAAGAGTGGATAAAATAAACTTTTAAGCAGAAACACAGATCTGTAATAAAATAACTATTAATAATTACTTATTTAACAGTAGATTTGTTGTGGCTCAATTAATAAAAAAGTATGTGCATGTTACATATATGTTTAAAAAGAAATTGTTTGTGGGGGGTGGTGGTGATGAAATTTAATCAGTATCAAAGATGTTTTATATCTGAACTCCTAAAATACATATATAAAGTGTTATTATATTATTATATTTGGGGAAATTAGAAAAACAATAGATCCACTCGTTAATGTCACATAAAATGAATTAATGATAATCTCTTAAATATAGAAGTAATAGTTATATAGTTAATTTCATGATATAAGCATGAGTAAGTAAATACATAATTATAAACAACATTTATTAGAATATAATTTTAAGTTTATAAATTGTATACTAGTAAATAATTCAATAAAATCAAATTTATTCCTTTTTATATAATAAGTCATATTTACATACAATAGAATAGTTTTACAAATGTGGATACACCTACCCACACATTCATATATATATTATTAACCCCCAAGATGTTCGTTATAAAAAGTTTTAAAACGCAATGTGAATTCGTGAAACAAATATCTTTTAATCAAATAATTTAACAATCTTTCTTTTCTTTCTATTTTAAAGTTTGATTTGAATCAAGCTGTAAGACTCAGATCATATAAAAATTGCATTCTAAGAGAGATATCTTAATTATTTCATATGATTTCTTGATTGTAATAAGAACATGGAAAAAGAAAAAATATTTTCTAATGTTGAAAATTACTAGTAAGCATGAATTGAATTCGTTCTTCTTTTAGAATAGAATTGTAGTTTATAAATGGAAATGAAAAATCTAATATTTAAATTTTATTTATCAAACGTGGAATGAACAAAAAAATTAATTTATCCTTTAGTAGAATAAATGAATATTATATATATATATATATTATCGTAGAAATGTTTATGTACAGTCATATCTGGAAACGATCTAACTGATGAAAGAATTGACTTCCATATATCAAAAAGGACTTAATGAATTAAAAAAAATTGTTTTCCATATACCAAATAACCTGATTTATTGAATGTATGGCATGCATTTGGACACAACCAAAAGAAATGCTATATGAAATTAATAATGATAATCAATTAAGAATAAATAGATGATTAGTCACCAATACTTCATCATAAGATAATTAATGATCTAAAAATCATTTGATCAATTATCAATCCACATTATACATTAAATATTTATTTTAACTTTATTTAATATTTAAGAAATAGAACATTGATTTAAAGAATAAATCTTCAAATAAACAATGACGCGTTTTAAATACAGAGTTCATATTATAAAGATATGTGTGAGAGATTGTGACTTGGGTCAACTAAAAAGTGCTAGTTCAGCACAAAATGTATCTTGGGGATTATCTGACTTTTTTTTTTTTTTTTCATATGCCAAAGCGTTGACCCGGAAGCGAATCCGGGACAACTGCTTGTAAGGTAGCTATGCGTTAGGCCACCAACGCTTAACTGGATTATTTGTCTTTTAATGTGACTTTATATATTTCAAGAATGTGTAACGGAGTGAAATTAGTTAAATACATTTGTAAAAGTTTTCAGTTTTATAAGTAAATAATAAAAAAAAAATTATTAGCAAACATTCCTAAATGAGTATGACTATTCCTATTCCAATTAAAAGGAATATATTTTAAAAAAAAAAACTGCTATAGAAATGAATTTTGCCATGACTATGGATACCAATCTATAAACTATAAACATGTCCCACACTCTTTACTATATAGAAAATATGTTAGTTCATTTCTCGATTTATTTAATATTTTGAAATGCTGTCTTTTTCCACAAAAACATTTTTTTCTGAATATTTCAACAACATATTCAAAGTATTCTATTTTCTACCATACCTTCCCAGTGAAGCAATCAAATTTGCACTATTTAGAATGTCTTTGAAATAATCCTTCTAAAGTTAATGTTATCTATTTCTCCCAGAAAATCCATATTAAAGTTTATTATAAAACATTTTCAAAGAGATAGGCACATACTGAGACCACTTTATTAGATATTTTAAAATGAAGCTGTATATGGTTTAGTACATTGTAGACAAAATGGCTTGTGCATAAATTAATTATTAAAAGGAAAACAAACACATTCTTTACAAACAAAGAAAATTTATTTTGTAATATTCTTTTATTCAATCCATAAATTACACTAATTTTAATAATATTTAATTATATAACATTGTATTTGAAAGACTTGAAAACTTTTTAAACGGTAAATCTTGCTGCTCTGTTACTGGTAAGTTGCTCACCCTTAAAAATCTAATATTATCTCTCTTCTTTTCTTCATATTGCACTACATATTAATTTAAATTAATGTTGCTCTATGATCTTTCTATCAACTTCCAATCACTTAATTCCTTGGGACCAATTTGATTTAAATTATTTAATCTATTCCAACATTTCTGAACTTCTGAAATAACTGTTTAAATATTAATGATTTTTTTATATATAAATGATTTTTTTATATATATTATAACTGTCAGATTTGTACATTCACGTAACAAAATCCAGAATCCAGATAAAATACACCAAAGCTGATCGAAAAGAGATGGTGAGATCCTGAGTCTGACCAAACTCTAACTCATTAACCAGTGTTCCTTGATTTAACACCTTATGAATGTCATTTCTGAGGTTACACATGGATCTCAATTTAATCTGTAAGACAGCTCCGAACAGGGAAGAACATGAGACTCCAAGACTGACCATCCCAATAAAGGGTTAATTGAACTGAATAATACACCAATTAACTAAATATAGAGTTAACATTTAGAACTGTAATGCAAATCACATATATGTATAAAAATAAATGAATTGGAATTGGGTTGGATTTAGACTATCACAAAAATGATATGAAACAAATTAAATTTAAAATGATTTATTAATAATTCAAATTAATCAATAAAATAAACAATAATTATACAGATTTAATATGTGGAATCACGTGCATGCAGGCATTAAATGAGATTTAATAGAATTACAGCAATTCTCATCATATATCTAAATAGAAGTATGGGTATGCGGTTAATAAATTATCCTTATCTTACATTAATATCATGGTTTGCCATTTTATAAGTAAACATGCTATCCTGGGATAGAACATTGATTACAGCACTAATGTGGCTGCTGTTATATATATAAGATATGAGTATATAATCAAGCTCAAAAATGATGCAAATTTAGTCTAATAATCGAGATTTGTTTTCAAACTAATGCTGAATAATCATTAAGTATGAGAGGAAAGAACTGGTTGCCTTAGGTCAACATATATACCATATGGAACAGACCAAAATATTACTAAATAAGATTACAGTGTGGATGAGTAATTATTCATGTGCTTTCACATCAAATGCACAGTAGCCTAGAATCAAATGACTTGCTACTAATAACAAACATTTGTGTTCGAGAAACTCAGATAGGCTGTTCAAGAGTCCTGGACCCTCACCCCAGTAACATGCTTGGTGCTCTTACCAAAATAAATGTAAGGGGACAGCCTCCACCATGAGTCCATAAAAGATGCAGCAAGAAGTTATGTACAATGTGTACTTAGTAAAAACGCATCCACAATGCATAAAACAAATACAAATATGCATACTTAAAATTGCGATGCCTAAAACAGATAGCCACTATTTGCATAACTAATAGAACCCAGTTCTTAAATCAAGCAACATAATCAAGCTATATTAATGGACTAAAACTAAATTATTAATCTAGCTTAATATTTTCAATCTGCATCTCAAATTAGTTTTCACTAGGAGGAGAAAGTACATTTAACTGGTAATTAACAATACATTAATAAATATACTTTTAACTACTCCTCAGGTAGTCTATCTCTTTTAATAAAACTGATATTTAATTATAATTATGATCAAACTATAATGGATATTTAATAATATATAAAATTGAATCAACTGATAATAATGAATGCATAGCAATTGGTTATTATTCAACATATAGGATTTCAAACCAGAGGGCGTGCAAGCCAAATAAATATTTTAAAATATATTAAAATTGAAGATATCAATTATTATATCTTCATTAAATCTATTCACATTTAAAGTGCTTGATGCTTTGAAAGATTTGGCATATTATAGCATATATAAATTTTAGAGAAATAAAGTAGAACAAAATACATATATAGGCATAACATATAAAAAAAACATTTCACTCTTCTTAAACTTTAAAGTAAAATATATTAATTTATTTTTTACAGTTTCAACATAATCACAGTGAATAAGAAATTTAAATGAATTTGGTTATAATTGTTTAAATTCAGAATAGTTAATGGAAGTTTACAGATTTAATTTCAGGTAGGATTTATACAAACTTTATATTTTACTTTAGATAATAGCTTAAAGAGTTAGGTCTGAATGTTCAGTTTTACATTAAGCTAACTTTTAGGATGAAGGTTTAAAGATGCTTGAATGGTTACCTATCTTTTAGCAGCTTGTGTCTTGGACACATCAGACGATGGGTGTAGCGACTCTCTCGGTCTCTGGATAGGTGGCATTGTTCAGATGATTTTATTTTTGTGGCTGACCATCAGTTAGAATATTTCATATCCCCATAATGGTGATGATGCACTATTAGGCACATAGGATGGGATAAGAGATCATTCTCTTGCAGAAAAATGGCAAATCTAAGCCCTCTTATTCTGCCATGTCAAAATAACTGGCATGGAGACTGGTGGAAACGCTTTTTTCAAATTATAAAGTATATCTCTCAATATATAAAATATAGTCTATTTTATGGTTTTAAGATATGACTATATTACTGTCAACAAAATTGTTTACTATTAATAAATCCATTAGCGCTTATTCAAAATTTTAGATTTTAATTTATGAAAATTTTTTAAACTTTTGTTTTAACCTTTTACTGGGATGTTTGTGACTAAGTTTAACCACTACAGATCCCTAAGGATCTCATAATAGTTTAGGTTCAGTAAATCTTGTTTACAAAAAACAATATTTTAGGAAAACATTATTATTAAAAATTTAAGATTTTTAGATTTTATCTTATTTTATACTAACACAGGTGTGCATGAATGTGATTCTTGATTACAAGCATTTAAGGTTAAATTTAAGAATCACAAGAAACTTCTAGATAACGTTGTGCCATATATATATATATATATATATATATATATATATATATATATATATATATATATATATATATATAATAGTAGTACATGGACATGGAATACACATGTATACATGTGGTTCTAATGTTTAAAATGATAAATCGACTATTTAAAGAACAAATTTTATAATTCAAAATATATTATTTTTAAATCAAAATATTCACTGCAATATAAATGTATCTATGATATTATTAGTGTTTGTTCACATATATGAAACATATATAACTGTGTTAACAACCTTATATATGTACTCAGAGTGGATTTAAAGCTGGAAAGAGTAGAATTACAGAGAGAAATAGGTGAAACAGATATGATGTCAGGAATATAATGTTTCAATGTACACAGATATATTTTCAAACTACATACTTGTTAATATTTCATATTAAATCCATTTACAGTACCACATTTCATGACTTGGATTATCATACAAAATCAGCAAAATTTCTAATATTTCCACTTATACCCACACATGCCAATTTTTTCCTTATTTATTGCATTACTTTTGCTACAACATTTTTGCTTTTTATATTCTGGTTCAATAGTATAAATTTATTATTCTATTTTTTTTCTAATTAATAGATGATATAATGCAATTGTTAAAAATATATACACACATGCACATAAGTATAGTACATAATAAAATTTTGAAGATAGATATGTCTGAAAAAAAAAAACAGTTGATGTTCTAAGTTTTTATCAGTATCAGTAAATAAAGAACAGTCTCTAGATTCATATGCTTTTAATTTAAAGTTAGATTAACATAAGGAAGGAGGGAATCATATGTATAAAACAGAATATTTCAAAACAAAATAAGTTATAAAAAATTTATTTTATGTATTAAATATAGTATATACACTTTGTTGAAATATAGACATGTTTATGTTTACATTTGTATCTAATACTAAATATCATTTGATGATGAAACAAAGGCAAGTCACAAAGATTATCATTATTACAATTCTCAATTTGTACAAAACAAATATAAAAAGTCATCTAAATTTTTATTGCTTGATCAAAATAGTCAATTGTTCTTTCAGGCTTTGAACAAAGAACTTACAGTATGCCTTGCTTTAATATAAAATTGCAAGTCTCTTAAGTACTTTAAGTTCAGTTAGAACATCATTATTTATAGTTTCAACAGAGAAATAAACTCATTCCCATAAACAGAGCTGATATGTAAAGTTTCTTTCTATAAACAGCTTTCTGACAACTCTTCAAAGATCCACATGTAAATTTAAGTTCTTTAATTTAAGATCACTAAAATAATTACTGTTTATAAGGGATCAAAATAAAATAAATGTTAAGTATATATATATATATATATATATATATATATATATATATTTATATATATTTATTTCATGAAAATGTTATATATATATATATATATATATATATAACATTTTCATGAAATATGTCTTAAAAGTAAGAATAATAAATAATTTCAAGAAAAATAATAGTTTTATGATTCTAATATTTTTAATATATTTTAATTATAACACAGTAACTTTTCTGACTTTTAAATTTATTTAAATTCCATATTTCTAACATTTTACTTTCTATTGACAAATTATTAATAAATAATAAAATATCTTGTGGAAGTAGTAAAAATCCTATAATATTTTTTTATTTCTTCTGTTGGAAAAACATTCAGCAGTACCCAACTTATTGGTAATGACATATATATTCTTAGAAAAAATATATAATTGTAAAATAATAAAATAACTGACTACTATAAATAAAATTCAAACTAACTTTGATTTTTATTTTAAAAACATAATACAGACAAAAGTTTTGAAATTTAAAAATCATGCTGGATTCAGAACTACAATTGTTATTTTGGATAAAATTAAATTTCAATTCTTATAACTAAAAAGAGAAACCAAAAAAAAAATACAAAATTTTATTTACAATAAAGAAGATAAATCCACATAAACAACTATAAGCATTAAATAATAAAATGACAAAGGAAAATGTTTGCTTTTACTCAAGCAAATGTTGAATAAAAAATTTCCAAATTATATATAGATGATCTATTTAAAGTTCATATAACAATTTAAAATAAGTAATTTAAAAATAAGTCATGCACCTTCCTCTCTTTAATAATAATGCTTGGAGCATAATGTTGTAAAGGACTGATAACTTTATTTACATTTTTATGCACACCCAATCTTCACCACATTGAAGTTGGTTATTATCGAAATCAAAGGTCTATAGCATGATATTTTTAAGTTCACTACTTTTAAATTGGATTTGATCTGTAAATAAAAATATTTTAATTAAATCCACAATCTTTTTTTTTAATCTCAATTAAAAGTACACAATGTATTATGTATATATTGCATTAAATAAAAGATATAAAAATATTTTATAATCAATGTTGTTATTTACTTTGTACTAAAATAATAATTGTTCTTCAATCACAATTGAGAGGAGAATCCAGAAATTAACTAAGTCAATCCCTTTCTGGATCTCAACCCTTTTATTTTAAGTTAAATCTAAAAACCTCAATTATGGTTAAAAGAACAATTCTTTTTTTAATGTAAAGTAAATAAAAGCACGATTATAATATATATTATTATTTAGTTTTTAGCATTGTCTGGTCATTTTCTTACATTCTCAAGCTGCTATTTTTAAAGTTATTTTGCCAATTTGACAGTTGTTTTATCAACAAAATTATACTGACTAATGCTGCCATCTTTAGAGTTTATTTACAACTAATGAATCAATAATATTTAAATTTAATGGTATAACAATGATGTAAGCACTGCCTTTCAAAGTGCTGATTGATTGTTTCTTCTGTTCTCCACCAGAGATTGCCTATCAATAAATTTTGACAATCATTCACTTTTCCATTTTGATTTTTTCAGTGAAATTGTTTTAGAACCTTTTTTTATAACCACATTTATGATTTAAATATATGTGAAATATAAATTATTTTAGAAGAAAAATTCAGATTTTAATAGAAAATATTTACTTTTACATGAAGGCAAATTGGCAAAGAAAAATCAACAATGTAAGGTTTCAATGTATAATTGGATAACAAACAGACATTTTATGTTTACTGCTATAGATTATTTTCATCAATTATAAATAGAAATTTATTTATTTTAAAAACTTTCATTTATTTTAATAATCTAATGAATTATTAATTTGTATTTTAAAAACTAAACTAAAACAAATATAATTTTAAAAAATAAATATATTTTTACAGCTGATTCTGTAATTGACCAATCAAAAGTTTATAACTTTAATTGAATCTGCCAATAAAGATTTTGTACTATGAAAGAGTTAAGATTGTAATCAAATATTTGTTTTTATAAAATTTTAATTGATGTTAAAATATTTTTATAGTTGAAACTAAAATCATAAGTATTAAATCAAGTTTTTACAACATATTTTTGTTCATCTACCCATTGCTCTGTATTTAAAAAAATTAGGTTACTTACCTAAATATTTTAGTGTCATATTATATTGCCAATGAATTATAATAAATGTATCAAATTTGAACAAATTATGTTGAATATAAATATATTAAACCTCAATTTTATTCCAATTTCAATAAAAGCATTTAACTATAACAAACCACCAAACAATATATATATATATATATATATATATATATATATATATATATATATATATATATATATATATATATATATATATATATATATATATATATATACTATCCTCTCATATGCATTACTGAGAACTTATTGAAGTGATAATAACATTTTAATTTTGATATAAAACTAATTAAAATTTCATTTACCCATTGTTCTGTATTTAAGAAACTAGATAACTTACCTAAAATATTTTAGTGTTATATTGCATTACCAATAATTTATATCAAATGTATCAAAGTTTAACAAATAATATTGAATATAAATATATTAAACCTCAATTGTAAATTTTTATTCTAACTTAAATAAAAAAGTTTACAAACAAATAAACAAACAAATTAACAGTTTTTATAATGTAATAAAAATATTTAATAGTAAAAATAGGTATTTAAAGCAGATTTATATTGTCTGAAATAAATAGAGTTGCTAAAAAATTTCTGATACTGGTTTCTGCAAATCTCTGTGCACAATAATTAGTAAAAATTATATAAAAAATTAATTAACATTTGTTTAATGCATTATTAAAAATGATTTTTATTATTTTATAACTTTTTTCTACAGTCATTTTTAATTATTATATTCAATGAAAAACTTTTTGTAAGTAGGGCCACAAAGCTTTAAATATATGATAAGCTCATAAGTGACATATTAGCTAGCAATAAAATTTCTAATATAATTCCTAAATAATAAAAATAATTTGAAGTCATACATATAAAATACTCCAGTGCTTTAACATATATATAATATTTGAGTTTAAGATTCATGCCATTGTATAATAAATATTTAAAACATTCTCTAATTCAGCATAAGCATCTATTCTTGTGCCTTATTTATTAATATAGAGGTTTGTCTTAAACATTTAGCTTAGAAAGAATGAATATTTAAATCAATCATGCAAACACCTAAATATGTTTCAAATTGAAATATAGTTAAAATATTTATTATACAATAGTATGAATCTTAATTTCAATATTATATATATCAAAGCACTGGATGTATTCTATAACATGTTTTTATTTGTTTGAATTGTTGTTTAGAATGTTTAAATTAAGAAAACTATCAGACTTTTCAATTATTGAAAGATATCAATTTGAAACCTACTTAGATGCATTGCATGATTGATTAAAATATTCATTCTTTTTAATTTAAGGATATGAGATAAACATTTATATTAAATGACACAAGGATAGACATGTTGCTCAATTCATGCTAATTATTGTCCTATGCTGAGTTAGAGAATGTTTTAAAATATTTATTGTACATGGTAAGAGTCTTAATTTCAAATATTATATATATAAGATTTTTCACAAGTTTGAATAATTTTCTAAATATGATGTAATGAAACAAAATACTGATTAAAAAGTGACATTTTAAACAGAAATAACATCATGCTGTAAATGTATTTTGTCTGAAATTCATAAGTCAAAAGTGAATTGCTTTTAACATTGATAGTATAATAACTTTCTAAACATTCTCATAAATATATAAAGATCTCTATGAGAAAATATATGGTTCACATAGAATATTTTTACAGGTTTTATAGATTCAAATGGTAGAAAATTAATAGGTTTTTTCCCTTGTATTTTAAATAAGTTTTCCCATTAAAAAAGCAAAGTTTTAATTAAAAATTAACATTGCAAACTAAAATTATAACATCCAATAAATATATTTTGTCTGAAATATTTGAGTCAAAAGTGAATCAATCATTTTAAACTTATTATCTAATCTTATATTAGTTATCATACAATATAATTGATTGAATACAAGTATAATTTATATACTTGAAGTTTTAGATGTAAATTATAAAGGACTTGAATACAAATTTTTAAGTTTCTCTCAGCCATTCACTTTATCTCATGCAACCTATAGCCATGATCACACATATCTGAAAAAGATAAAGAGTCTTCAATATACATATGATCAACTGATGAGTTTTGGTTCTGCATAATATATATATTAAAGACCATTTATCTTTTTCACATATGTATATAGGTTATATGAGATAGAGTGAATGGCTAAGAAAAACTTAAAAGTCTGTGACCAAGTCCCTTATAATTTACATACAATATAATTGTATACATTTGGATAATGAAATTATAACAACTTTCTAAACATTCTCAAAATTAAATAAAGCTCTCCTATAAAAAAAAAAAAAAAAAAACCCATAAATTTGATGTAGATGATTTTCATAGGTTTTTATATATTCAAATGGTAGAAATTTAAAGAGAAATTTCTGTGTATTTAAAAAAAAAAATTCCAGTCAGGATATAATGAAGAAAACTCAGAAAAACTGGCATTGCAAACTGAACTACAGTCATCTTATCTTCTTTTTTATTTAATTATGATGATATATAAAAAGTTGTTATAATTCAATATTCAAACATATAAAGTAATATTGACTAATTTATGATACTAATATAAGCTTGAATAATAAATTAAAAGCGATTTCAGACAAAATACATTTATTTACTAGATGACATAACTTCAATTTAGGCTAGTTTTTAATGGGTGTTTTGTTTCATTATATCACACAACTTCTCTATATCATCAATAGTCTGGCACTGAAAATACCTCCCAGATGGAAAGATATGTATTTCTAATTACCCCCCCCTCATCCCACCCACCCCAAAAATCCTTTTGAACCCATCAAATATTAATGAATGACATTGACAAGATTCTTTTTCTTTTCTCAACCCAAAGATTGATAGAAAGTATGATTTGACTCTAATGATATTTTATTCAGGGACAGATTATTGCATATGTAATATATTTTTCCCATCTGAATCTCCTATAATACTTGTCTAAAGTAAGCTAAATGTAAAAAGTAGGAGGAGATTTACATTTACTTTATAGAAGCATTCTATTTAATTCTAAATATTTACAGAGGTTACTGTAATGATTCCTTCTTTTTTTATTTTGTGCTTTCCTTTTATTCTTAATACTTTCTCATTTTAATTCTAACTAAGGATGAACTTATTATCTTGTCACCTAAAAATATTATTTCAATAGAAAGAAATTTGATTCTTCTAATCTGATTCAAAACCTATCTCCCAGATGTATGTTACCACACTATTTACAAAGTTTTTAACAAATTGTTTTTTTTTTTTGTCACATTTTTATATAGGTATATAAGTAAAGGGATAAGTAAGAAATATGGTGGTATAATCATCCTAGGAGACAGTTTCATTCCATGAAGACGCAGAAAGCAAAAATAAGACTTTTTGAATATTTTCAAGAATATATTTTTGGTTAATATGAATCATCAAATTAAAAAAAAAAACAAGTTATAAGGCCCGATATACTAAAATCATCAGTTATCTTAGAGTATTTTTTAAGGTTTTAGACTTTACAATAAGTAAAATGTCCATTTATCTTACTTTTTATTTTAGCACTACAAAGTATTTCGTTACTTTTTAAATTTTTTTTTACTTAATATTCAGTTAAACATTTGGATTGTCACGGGTTTTATTAATAAAATGATGTTTCATTGTTTAAATTATTCCAGTGACTTTAATTAATCTGGAATAGATTTTAAATATTATAAAAGTTGTATTATATCCCTTGTTCACAATAATGGTTATAGAACTTTTATTCTCTTAACTAGATTCATGCATAATGGTCTATTATATAAAATGGGTTTATATTTAGGGTTGAAGGACATCCAGTTAATGATGATCCTGGATTGAAACAAATAGGATACCCTTTAAAGTCCCACATTTTATTTAGTTTGATATTTATTAGAAATTAAGTTTATAGTTGGCCAGTACATTAATGGTACCAGGTGGCCAAATCATTGATGATGATAGGCATGTTTTAGTATCCCAACATTATTGTTTTCAATTGTTATATTCTTATGGATTAGAACTTAAATTTGTGCATCCAAATTATTGTGTAAATAATCTGTCCCAAGCTGGAAAGAGCTAAATTATTAGCCTTGTCTATAGTAGACGCATTTCAAATCCAGGCACAAGATTGACCATTGATTTTATTTTATTGTTGAGCTTTCATGATGATGAATGATTATTTCTTCTCTGTAATACTGGTGAACTTATAATTAGTTCTGTGTTGATCTGGCAATATCAAATGTAAAATCAATAGACCTTGCATTAAAACTGATAGCTAGTTCTAAGGCTATCTATATAAAAATATACGTTATTTTAATCGTAAACCTTATTTTGTGTATAATTTATACTGCAAATCCATTGAAGAAAAACATTTGAAAATAGTTATCAACAGAATTCTTATAATAAAAAAAAGAAAAAGGCAGTGTGACTATATGCTTCTGATACATTAGCTAATAATTCCAATCCTTCTCTACCGTCTGTTTTAAATATCATTTATAACATTTGATTATTGAAGTTGATATTCATTTTAAATTTTATTACTAATCACCTTAAAACTTTTTTCTTCTAAAAAAAAAAACCCGATCTTTAGAACTCCTTATGAAAATAATTTTTGTATAATAATGTATTTTTAAATAAAGTACTATCATAGATGTGATTATGCGATTATCTTTTTAGATGCTTATTTAAAATATTTATACCGTACCATTTACAAATATTTAAAATATTTATGTTAGTTTTTATATACAAAGAGTTAAATAAATTATTAATAGCTTTTATAAAAGCTTTAATGTATTGTATTTATAAAAATAATAACACATTAATAAAAATAAAAAGAAATAATAATTGACTGTTTTAAACGCAGTTGCTTAAAAAAGTTTATATAAAAACAATTATTTAGTTTTAATTTGGCTTTATATACGTTTCTGTAATGGTGAAAATGTAATGATAAAAGTATAGTGATAGAATAACACTAAAAGAGTAGAAATATTACTCCTGGTTAAACTATATTTGTAGAGCTTTGTCTAATAATTTTTTATCTGCCATAAAACAGATTTAAATGAATTAAAAAATAATAATAAAAATACTATACCCAAAAAGTTAAATTTAATAATTAATTTTTATTAATAAAATCAAACTATAGTTACTGATATGAAGCATTAAAAATATATTTAGGAGGTAATGTGATGTGATGCACTGTGACGTCTCCTTATACGGAGTCAGGAATCTTTCAGCAACTATGCCCAGAGAAATTTGTTAGCCACTTTACTTTCTCTTTCCATTCCCTGCCCTAAGTTTTTCCATATCCTGCTTTATTCCATTTCCACAACATAATCTTTGTCAGCTCCATGGCTTTTATATTTAAATCCCCTTTATCTTTTTCCAAACCCAGCATAAAAGCATAAAAAACAATAACCCACTTTCTGTATAATCACTTTGTTTATATTTATTATTCCATAACTTCATTATTTGTACCCTTTATGCTTTCAGGCATTGCAGACTAAATCATCATCCCTCCTGTCACACCAATCACAAGATAAAGACTTTGAAAAAATAAGAATTACAGTCTTATTTTTAAACTCAAATACACTTATATTAGCTAATCTTAAGTGTATGGAACTGGGAGTGTGAATATATAAATCATAAACTTTAAAACATTTATTTTTAGTAATCTTATTAACACATATGAAATATTATAATTTATTTAGTGCTAATATTAGAAGATGTTAAATTATATAATAATCAATAAATTTTAGTAGCACAGTGTTAAATTGTAATTATATTTAGAAGGTAATCACTTTCCTCACAAGCACCATTAAATAGTGATGTTAACTATAATGACACTCTCACCCAAGTTATAAAATAAAGACTTTGAGAAGATAAGAATGACAGTCTTATTTTCAAACTCAAATACATTTAACATCTTCTAATATTAGCACAAAATAAATTATAATATTTTATAAGTGTTAATAAGATTATTAAAAAGATAGGGATTTAAAGTGAATGACATACGTTTACACTCACATTTCTATATACTTAAGATTGTCTCATATAAGTGCATTTGAGTTTGAAAACAAGTAAGTCATTCTTATTTTCTCAAAGTCTTTCTCTTATGCCTGAACTGAGAGTATCCTTCCAGTTAACATCAATGTTTAATGATGCTAGTGAAGAGGTGTGACTATCTCCTAAATATAATTACAATCTAACACTGTGCTAGTAAAATTTATTGATTATTACAGAATTAAAAATAATAGAATTGTTTGTTGCTTGGGAGTATATGTGCCATTGAACACTGGAAGTGACATGTTGAACTTTGATCTCAGTTTTTAATTCCCAAAGGCAATGCATACATTAGACTTTACTAGCAAGATTTATTATTTGAAATTAAATTATTAATTTAGCTATCAACTATTAATTACACTATTATATCCCAATTTAGAGATGTTACAGAATAAGGGTGAAATACACCTGAATATAAAATTCGAATTTGAAATGAGATGGGTGAATAAGTGGCCAATGTCAAATATAAGATAAGCATGAAATAAATTTGGTCAAAGAAGACACTGTAATAAATGTAAATATTTTAAAAAGTAAAACTAACAAAAATATTCAATGTAAAATGAATAAAAATTATAAATATTGAGTGAAATTTTGTATTCTAGAATTAATTTATACCTATTGGTAAAATGATTTAATTAGCATTTAATGTTTGTTATTATAAAAATAAATTAAGACAATTTTATTCATCTTTCATTCAACCATCTTTTATTATATATAACAGTATAATTGAGGCACTCATATGTTAAAAATAAATAAATAATGATAAAAATATGCACTAGTAATATATAAAATTGCAGAAGTTTTAGATATTTTCGTGATAATAATTAATAAATAAACTTCAGTATAACAATTATTTTTAATATTTTAAATGATATTAAGACAATGTGCTGAAGGTATTGCAATTAGGCTCAAAATACTGTCAGTGGCAGAAATCCATTGCTATATTTTAAAGTTAAGAACTTTAGAAAATGATGTTGAATGATTCTAATGGCATTTTAAAACATAATAAACAAAAACTAATTTACTTTTAAAAGATTATCTTCTGAGTTTTAGATAAGAGACTACCTTCTCAAATAATTTCTTTAGTATATCTTACAATTTGTTTGAATGCCCAAATTCATCATTTGATACTTTTTTTTTTAACTTTCAGTATAAAATATTGAAAATTAATATTTTCTTTAAATTAGTTAACTACCTAACTAATAATCATAATAAGATGTCTCCCATCCATCTTTTATTCTTTTGTGCTTGCCAAAATTATTGAACAAATTTGAATTAACAAAATGAAAATGTTCAAAGTCAAAGAAAGTTAAATTGAATGGTATAATATAATATTATTATCATTAATATTTTTTATCAAATATAAAATAACATAACTGATAGTATTAATAAAAGAGAAATTTCATAGCATACATAAAATTAAATACACACACATATATACATATATATCATGAGAATTTATGCATACAATTTAATCACATGACCCCAAAGGTTAGACAGCTAGATGGAAAAATGAAACATTTTACATTTGCATATTTAAATTGTAAATAGATGACAAATCACCTATTAAAACAATAAGTGAATACTTAAATAAACCAAAAATGTAAACTTTATAGCACCACACTTGATTACTCTCTATTTTTTATTTTCAGAGAAATATTCATTTCTAATATATTTAATAACCTTGTAAACCTTCTTTACTAATAACAAATGTATCAATGCATAATACTAAATTGATATTTTTTAAAAACAGATATCACAACAATTGAAATTTTCAATTTAATCAATCAGCCTCCTATTTTAATGGTGTCTGATTTATGGTCATTTATAAGGGTTAGATAGAAAGTTGTTTATTTTCCATCTTGTAATTTGGACTCTCTCTATAACAGTTTTTGGTTTGATAAATTAAATTGTATGCAATATCTATTCTATATTTATAAAATAATAAGTGAAATGGAAAAGCTGCAGATATTAATAAAATATCTGGAGAAATTTTAAAATATAATGATATGTTAAGTTTCAAAAATATTGGAATTTTTTAAAAATATATCGACTCCATGAAGTTATGCTGTTTGATCTGAAGGATACGTCTATTGTTCCAATTTGAAAAATAAAAAGAATAGGCAAGATTGCAATAATTATTATGGAATATCATTATTATCAACTACGGCAAAAGTATTTGTTGAATAGATTGCTTCCACTCACTTATAAATGGTTACTAGAAATTTGGTGTAGTTTTAAAGAATGGTTTTTGTTGCCAGGCAAAGGCAAAAAAAATTGTTACAAAAAAGACATTTATGTATTGCTTTTATTGATTTGATTAAGGCATTTGACTCAGTTAATCAAACAGGTTTATGTCATTGTTTGAAATAAGTTGACTATCCATCAAAAATTTATTCATATTATACAACTTCTATATAATGGAATGAGAGAAAGTTTTATTACTGCAAGTGGATAAACTGATGCATTGAAATGAAAACTGGTATTAAATAAGATGTATTTGCTGCAACATTATTTTCAATTTTTATGACAGTTGTTTTTAGAACTGTTTATAAGTGGCTTAATAAATCTGCAATTTTAAATTTGAATTGATTTTAAACAAAGTAAGAACTTCATCATTTTGGATTCTGAATTTACAATATGCCAATGATTACACTGCTATTTTATCCACTTCAAAATATCTTTATAGAATGTACTTAGTATTTTGAATGCAACATATAAAGATTTTGGTATAATAATTAATATTTCCAAAATTTAAATTCCTTATCAACCAGTGATAAAAGAAAAATTCATCACAACATTTAGCCTGGATGATTATCAATTTAAGAATGTAAATTAATTGAAGTATTTTGGGAATTTTATAAGTAGAAAGATGGATTTACATGTTGAGGTGTCATAAAATTTAATGTGCTGCTCCTGCTGCATTTAAAAAATTAAAATATGGGGTATTTCATTACAGAAAAACAACTAATTTATGAAAGTAAAATTTGGACAGCCTGTTGGCACAATATAAAAGCATTAGAAAAGTTTTATTTAAGAATGCACCATAAAATTGTAAAAATACAATGGAAAAATCATAAAATCAATCAATATATTTTTCAGCTTGCTGGTGTGATACTATTAGAGTTCACTATTATAAAATTACACTTCATTAAATTGCAGAGGTAAACAAATGAACAGTGAAAAACTTCCTAAATTTTGTTTGGTTTTTAAATTAAAAATTATATTTATTAGTGAATGTAAATAGAGTAAATATTAAAAATTTTTTTATTTTTTAAAAGAGATTTTTAAAATATAAACACACCGGGGAAAATTAAAAAAAAAAAAAAAAAACTTACCCCCTTTTTTCAAAACATGTATATAATATTTAATAAACATATATATAACAAGAAGAACAAATCTATTAAAAGTAGATAGAAAAATAAATATAATCATCATAATCAACCATTATCAATCCACTGCAGGATGAAGGTTTCTCCAAGTTTAATCCACCTTCTCAGATTTTTAGCTTCTCTTCTCCACATCACCTCTGCACACTTTCTTATTTCATCCATCCATCTCACATGTGGTCTCTTTCTGGGTCTTTTACAATCTCTTGGAATCCAGTTTAAGATTTTAATTGTCCATCTATTATCATCTCTTTTATCTCAACTCCACTTCAGTCTTTTAATTTTTTCAATGAGATCAGTAACACCTGTTTGTTCTCTTATCCATATATTGTGTCTTCGAACTCTTCTTGTTACTTCCAACATGCATCTTTCCATACTTCTTTGAGTGGTCTGAAGTCTTTGTATTGCTCTTCTATTAAGTGTCCAAGTCTCAGATCCATAAGTAAGAACTGGTAAAATACATTTATTAAAAACCTTCCTTTTCAAACACATAGGCATATTTCCTTTTAGTATCAAGTTATTATTATTTTTTTAAGAATAAATATAATATCACAAGTTATTTATTATAGATTACAAAGTGTACCGAAGATCTTATCACAAATATAAATATTTAGCCATAATGAATATTTATTAATTTAAACTAGTAGATATTAATTTCATATACCTTTGCTTCTAGTTTTGGGAATAAATTCTTAGGCTTAGAGAATACATTTTATGTGTTTTATTTGCAACCCTAGTAATTTTTTGCCTGAAGGTTTTTAAAAGAATAATTTAGACCAGGGGAGTCTGTATAAAATTGCTCTAAAATCGCTTTTACGTGTAAGGTGGTGAATTTTTTCTCAGGAGCACAATCTTGATTGCCACTTTTTGATTCCTTTACTCTGAAATCAAAAAATCAATAAAAAAAATTAATATATTTCTTTTTAAAACTAAAAAAGTATTTTACAATTATTAATTTTTCTCTACTTCTTTTAGCGTTTAGACAGACAGAAATGTAAAACAATAAATAATTATTTTATAAGAATTTTCCATATAATTTAACTTTGAAGAATGTTTATAAATTCTACATCTGCAGCTTTTTACAAAAATTATTATCAGTTAAAAGACATTGCAATACAAAATTACATATACAAACTTTTTGCTTATATATATACATAGTAGTTTTCTGCTGAAGAAATTAAAAGACAACATAGCAAAATATCAAATAAACAAAAAAATTGACAAGCAAGTTTAGTTCACAGATTGGTTTGTATAATCACCACAAACTCATTTTGAGAACAGTTTCTTTTAATTATTTCCTTGGAATTGCAGTGATTATAATCGTTTGGCAGTTTCTTAGCGCTAGGAAGTAAGAAAAGTTTCAGTGCAGCTATGAATATGATATCATAACGAAGATATCGAAAGTGCTTTGCTCAAATTTTAAGATTCGTCTACACTGAAGCTTTTTTTGACTTAACGTTCCTAGTGCTTAGAATTTAATTATAATTTGTTTACGAAAAGTTTATCAATTTATATAATTGTATATACTATATTTACAAATTATTCTTCAATATATACAAAGCTCAGACAGTCTCCTGTTCATTCTTTTGATCAAAACTTGAAATAAATTTTACTTTTTAAAGTTAATATTATCAAATAGATAAATTATCTGCGTATGTAAACAAAAAAAAACGAGCTTTTGATGGTTTCTGTTATTTTTTAAAGTGTATTCTTCTATGAAAAATATGTTATTAGTTGGTTTATCTGCTGAATATTAAATCTGATATTTGTGAGAGATTTTTTTTCCCTTTTGATTTAAGCAAGATAAATCGAACGTTTTTTTTATTTGCAATTGAATGATTGCGGATGTTTATTTTAAAATAATTATTGGCTTGAGGCAATTTTATAAAAATCTGTGAAAGTATTGATGTTTGATGTTATTGACATTCTGAACAAACATGTGCGATATATATATGAACCAACTGATTATACAGATGATCTTTTAAAATACAGCATAGCATAGTCCAATGATCAATAAAAATATTAAGCAACTTCAATCTCACGTGCCTTATTTGTGTTATTAAGCACACACATTAGAAAAGACTTGAAAAGTTTGAATCTAGCACTATATATCATCTAAGAGCTTGAATATAAAATACATTAGGATAAGGTTCTGAAACAATCAAATTACACCAGATAATAAATCACCATGAAAAGCAAATTGCCATATAGAATTTAATAATGTTATATTTTAAGTTAGCTCCAATTTTGTTTATTCCATATAAAATTATATTTGATATTATACATGAAGCTATCTGTTTAGGATGGAAGCTAATTTAGGATTTGAAAGAAATAATAAAATAATTATAGTACTAATTTTTTTTAAAAAAACAACAACATTTTTTCCACTTCTATATCAATCTTCTTTCATGATGAAAAAGTGGTTTGTGTGTATACATGTTACAAAGTTGATTCAACAAATCGTACAAGCTCGCACATTTCGAATTTAAATATTAAATGTCATCATATCAATGATTCAAAGTTGATTCAACAAATCACACAAGCTCACACATTTCTAATTTAAATATTAAATGTCATCATGTCAATGATTGGTAGAATCATTGTAATATTTTTAGGATCATCTAATGAGTTTAAAACAAAATACTGGATAGTGGTGATGTAGTTATTAGTTTTCTCTATGCACAAACATGGGAAGTAGCTATTTTTAAATGCTTTTATTTAAGTTAGAATCTCTGTATGCTTATTTGTTTGTTTCTTATTAATTTGTAAGTACTTTTATTTAAGTTAGAATAAAATTTTTAAATCAAGATGTAATATATATATATATCTTATAAATCACTGCCAATGCAATATAGCACTAAAAAAAATTTTAGATAGGTAAACCAATTCTTTAAATCCAGTGGAGGAAATTTTGAATATTTTGATATAAAATTTAAAAGTCATTCTTAGAACATCAATATGTATTAATATAGGGTATATGAGCACAGACTTTCACACCACCCACCTCTCTCCACTCTATCTAATAACACTGATACACCTAAACACATTTATGCTGAAAAGATAAATAATCACCAATATACGTATTTCATGCTAAACCAGCAATCATCAGTTGGTCCAGACTATCATCTTTACACACATATATAGTATAAGTGCTCAGATATATATTAAGATATCTTTTCAGAATGTATATGTTTAGGTATATCAGTGTTATTAGATAGAGTGGAGAGAGGTGGGTGGTGTGAAAGCCTGTGCTCATATACCCTATATTACATATATATAGCCACAGGTATATAACAAGCCTGTGTTTCAGTTATTTCAATATGTATTAAGTAATGTGCATGAGAAGGCTGTTATAGATTTTTTTTGATTCAATTGAAAACTTGATGTAAATTATAATGAAATTTTAAAATCAAGGCTTAATAGATTGAAATTCAGTATAATTTGTTCAATTTTATTTTTATTACATAGAAAACATTATCAATGCAATATGACACTAGAATATTTTAGGTAGATGACTTTGTTTTCTGAATCCAGATCACTGGAGGTACAAATTTTTAAATATTTATTTTTAAGTATTAAAATTTAAAGGAATATCATCCATATTAAATAAAGTAATTTTTTAAGCATTTTTTTAAAAATCAACTTTTCCAATGAAAAGAAAAAATGTCAAACACTTTTCACAAGAAAGGATGTTTTTATATTTTAAGTTACTTAATGATTTATTATACACATAATAATGTACACATGTTAAATCTGATATATACAGAAGGAATGTACATAATTTATTGCAGAAATATCAAATGAAACATATATAAATTATAAATATCAAATCAATTTAAAGTAAAACTATACATATTAAATGAAGTTCCTTTATCTTATAGTTTTGGTAAGCTTTTTTTTAAAAAAAATCTAATCTAAAGCAAAAATGGTAAACACTTTTCACATAAAGAGATATCTACATATTTTAAGTTGTTTAATGATTTATTATACATATATATAGTTGTGTACAAATACTAAATATCATATATACATAAGTATATATAGTAACATACTGTGGAAATATCTAGTGATATTTATATAAACTATAAGTGACAAATCACTTTAAAGGGAAATATAGTTTTACATTTTTATTTACTGTGCCAATACTAAAAAGTTAAAAGTAAATAGAAATAATAAATGTTTTTATATTAAATGCTTTTATTTACCATGCATTAAAATGCAATAATAATAATAATAATTTTTCAACCACAATTGAAGTTTTTGTGTTTAACTTGATGTAAAAGCACAAGGATGAGGGTCCAGAAATTTAGTCAATCCTTATTTTTTAGATTAAGAGATTGACATAATTAATTTCTACATTCTCTACACATTTATTTCCAATTGAAGAAACAATTGTTTTTTTTCACTTTTTAGTGCATGGTAAATAAAAGCATTTAATATTAAATTTTTATTTATTTATTCATTTACATCTTAGAGCATGGTTTGATTAACTACCTTGGTTATATATATATATATATATATATATATATATATATATATATATATATATATATATATATATATATATATATATATATATATATATATATATATATATATATATATATATATATATAAAAAATAATATAAGTCTTTGATGTATAACATATACCTGAGCATGTATTTAATACTTACATTGTATATATGAAATATATTGATAAAAAGTGCAGTAATATCTTGTCTTATTAAGTTTCACCCTGATTGTTTGTGTTATTCTGAAACACCATCTATTTCAAATCTTATCAAAAGATGAGAAGTGATTCCATTTTTTTATCTGCTTGCAATAAAGACTTTGTAACCTAGGTGGCAGCTGGACATTTTATAAAGTTAAGTTTAGTGAAGTAAAATCAAAAGTAGTGATGATAAATGCTGAGGAAAGAGAAGAGAAATAATTTTTACTGGGTGATAAAAAGTTAAATGTGGTGAATAGGCATAAATATTTGAGAATCATCTTAAGTAATCAGAAAAATTGCTTGGATGAGTAGGGAAAAAATTAATATATGAAGTAAAGAAAAAAAAGAGACTGGTAAAGAAATTAACAGTGTTTTCATATAATAAATATGATGTAGCAAGATGGTAGTAGCAGGGTTACTTATGGTAACAATGCATTATGTGTTAGTAAAGGAGTATTAGATTACTTTTAAAAAAGTACAAACAGAAGTAGGAAGACATACATTAGATGCAAATGTGTGGTCAACAAAGAAGGCAATTCAAAGAGAAATGGGATGGTCAAGTTTTTATATGAGAGATGCAAAAAGTAAAATGAAAATGTTTGGTAGATTGCAATTTATGGATAATAAGAGAATAACCAAAATAGTATTTAATTGGATTATAAGTAAAGAACAGTTCACAAGATAGGTGAAAAAGGTAGTATGGTATGCAGAAGATATGGATAAAGACTTTATGTCAGTATACTTATACAGAAGGTGGGATGATTGTGTTAGGAAAATTGTTGAGTATTATAGTGGCAAGAAATGGGATGGAAGAATAGATGCATTAATAATAATAGAGTGTTGGAGAGATGAAAAAATAGTATAGAGAGTAAAAAGAGTTTAAGTATATATAGAAATAAACAGAATATTGAGTATTAGTCAATTTGTGATAATAGCAAGGAAAGTACTGTTACTGTTTAAGGCTTGAACAGGATCATTAGCAATAAGGGAATATACACATAAATGGATAAATGTGGGTCATTTACTGCAACTTATGTATGGGAGGCATAGAAAATATTAGGCTTTTGTTAATTGAAGGCTAATTTTTACAAGCAGAAAGGTTGCAAATACAAATGATTATACAGAAAATGGGTTCTTGATTTTTTGGAAAAAGATAAGGGAAATTTAGATATAAAGGCCATAGAGTGGACAAAGATAATGTTGTGGTATTGAGATGGAGCAGGATAAAGAAAAATATGGGAAAAAATTAAAATGGAGAATGGAAAGGAAAGGTGGTTAATAAGTTTCTTTGGACGTAGTAGCTGAGACAGTCCTGATTCCGAAAAAGGAAAAGCCATATCGCATCGCATTGCAGTAAACTTCAAATAATTGTTGTTGTTTTTTTATAAAAAATATTTATTGTTAAATTTATTACATTTTGTTACACAACGAGAAAGCCAGGAAATATTGTCAAATTTGGTCTGTTATGAAAGTTACTGTAAGCCTGCTGGAACAATTAGTTATTCACACTTGAATATCTATGTTTGTGAACAAATAATTGTTAATAGTATTATTCATTAATTGTTTATGTATTTTTATGGAATGTAATTTTTACATTTTATTATAGTTTAAATATTTTTAATATGTATGTGCAAAAATTAAATAATTATTTTACTTTAAAAATTTTAAACATTATTAAATAGAAATTTTTTAAAAAAATTATTGTTTTCTTATTTGGCATATTTATATTTTATTCACTTATTTTTATTTGGCAGTATATGTATCATCATCATCAATCATTATCAATCCACTGCAGAATAAAGATTTCCCCAAGTTCAATCCATCTTTTCCAATTTCTAGCCTTTCTTCTCCACATCACACCTGCATACTTTCTTATTTTATCCATGCCTCTTACATGTGGTCTCTTTCTGGATCTTTTATAATCTCTTGGAATCCAGTTTAAGATTTCAATTGTCCATCTATATATATGGCAATATGTCCAGCCCAACTCCACTTTAGTCTTTTAATTCTTTCAATTATATCAGTAGCCCCTGTTTGTTCTGTTACCTATGTATTGTGTTTTTGATCTTTTCTTATTACTCCTAATATGCATCTCTCCATACTTCTTTGAGTGGTCTGAAGTTTCTGTATTGCTCTTCTATTAAGTATCCAAATTTCAGATGTATAAGTAAGAGCTGGTAAAATACATTTATTAAAAATCTTACTTTTCAAACACATAGGCATATTTCTTTTTAATATTAAGTTTAATTCTATCCATTAATTTTATGCATTATGTTTCATCAGTAGTAATAATCTCACCAAGGTATTTGTAGTTATTAATTTCTTCTAATTCATCATAATCAATCTTTATTTTCATCTTTTGAGAAAATCCATTGAACATTACTTTAGTCTTTTAATATTTATATTTAGTCCTAGTTTCTTAATTTCATCTGATAACTCTTGCAACATTTCCTGAAGCTCTAAAGCATTATTTACAAAAACAACTATATCATCTGAAAAATCTAAATGACTAAAATAATCTCCATTTACTTTTACTCCTTTAGTTTCCCATTTTAATCCACAAAATACTTCTTACAGCACTGCTGTAAAAAGTTTTGGAAATATGGAGTCACCCTGTCTTACATCCTTTTCAATGTTGATTTTCCTATTAACATTATGTAATCTAATTGTTGCTGTTGCATTTTTATAAATATTCTTTAGAATATAACAATATCCTGAGTCTATATCTTGATTATCCAATGTTTAGTCACTGAAGAAATGTTTATAGAATCAACTGCTTTTCATAATCTACAAATCCAAAGCATAATGGCAACTCATATTTCTTGTTTTTTTTCTATAACTTCTCTCAATACTTGGATATGATCTACTGTACTAAAACCACTTTTAAATCCAGCTTGTTCTTTTGGTTGGTTGAATGTTCTCTGTGATTGAATTATAATTATCTTGGTAAAAAATTTGCATAAAACTAATAAAAGACTGATAGATCTGTAATTTTTAATATCTTGTTTATCATCTTTTTAAAATATGAAACTTTTCCAATTATTTGATACATTTTTTATCATTTAGATATTTAGTATATAACTTTGCCAAAAAAAATTCTATTCCTTCACTTGCTTCTTTAATATATCAATTATAATTCTATCATTACCTATGGCTTTTCTCTTCTTCATAAATGTAATTGCCTGTCTCACTTCTTCATTTAAATCCTAGGCAATTCAGAAGATATAATAGACGTAGGAGATATTTGTTTTTTATTACTATATAATTCTTGATAGGATTCTTCTACCCATTTCATGATATCATCTGTCTTTTTAGTAATGGTTCCATCTTTTTTTTTATTGCAGATATAAGTTTCCTACCAATATGAAAATATTGTTTTACACTCTTGAGACTTTTATTGTCTTCTATAGCTTTCCTTGCTAGTTCACAATTACATTTTCTTATTTTCTTATCAACTCTTTTTTGCACCATTTTACAAAATTAGAGTTATTCAACCCTTAATGCATCATTTTTATACATCTTCATATTCCTTCTTTTTTCATAAATTTTCTAGTCTCAATAGAAATTTTATTGGCCAATTGCTGTTTTTTTCTACCAGCTATCTTTGTTGAAGTTTTTAATCTCTGAGTTTAAGATGAAGAAATACCTTGATCTTTCTTCTCAATTGCCTTATAGGAAGAATGAATGTATGTATGAATGAATTTTTTTTTTAAAAAAAATACATATACGTACAGGAGTATTTTTACATTACATTCTATCATTTTACATGAAAAATGTTAAAATGAATCAACTTATAAAGCTGAAAATTCCATATTGACTTTTCTATGCTTTTGTTGAAAATGCATTTTTTACAGTAACTTAAATCATGAGAGAAAGAATACTATTTAAATAATGGGAAAATGAAGGTAAAATTGTATTTACCAATCATTACTAAAACTAAGATGGAAATTCTTCCATCATTCTGCAGAATCTCAAACTAGTTTTTCTTACATCAGCTGAGGGATCTTTCTTTTATAAAGGAATTAAATGAACTAAATTTTATATACAAGCATTATTATTTATTATATGGATATACAAATCTAACAGATAAAATATTTTCTTCTTTTTTAAATTTAATATTCTTTAGTTTATAATTATTATTGTTTTAAAATATTATTCCTATAAATTACATTTCTAACATTTATCTTAATCTTTGGAGCATTTTATCAATAATATTATTTTATTTTTTGTTCAAATATATTGAATTAAAATTTTTCTCTTTACAAACTTGTTTAATTTTAATAATTTAAACATTTTAAAAATTAGACTTACCTTATCAGAGTAAATGATTGAACTGTGATTTACCCTAGCAAAAAATATTTTGTTAATTATCATCATTCTTAATTTATACTAATATTTTGCTGGTTTTAAGATTACTTGTAAATAAATGATTCATATATATGTTATTATTGTTTGAAATTGTTATTAAATTTATTTTTGTTCTTTATTCTCTTGTTCCAAAGTTTTGATTACATTGATGATAAATGAGTTCAGTAACCAATATTGCTAACGTGCAATATATATATATATAATTTATACTTAATTGCTTGCTAATTGAATTCATTAGTCAATATTATTTGTTGTTGCACCCTTCTTAAACAGAATTGTTTTTATATAGGGTATATGAGCCCAGACTTTTACATGAGCCACCACTCTCAAATCTATCTCATAACACTGATACACTTGAACACATATATGTTGAAAAGATAAATAATCACCAATATGCATATTTCATGCTAAACCAGCAATCATTAGTTGGTCCAGATTATCATCTCTACATATATAAGCAATAAGTGCTCAGATATATATTAAGATAGCCAATCTTTACACTTTAATGGACAGGCTTCAATCCAGTACACACTCCAACTCTTCAACCATATATCCAATTGAAAATCTGATGATGGAACACTCAAAGGCCACTCTGAGGCTGAGGTTCTCATCACACCCATATTGAGCTAAAGTCAATCTGACTCCTCGTGTACAGGACATAATCCATTTCATACATATATGAGGGATAGGCAGATGGGCAGATATCTGTACATGAGGGATCAGATTGTCTTTAGGTCAACATCAGGGTGACAAGAATCTTGGCCTCGGGGGGGGAGAGGTTTGAGTGTTCCATCAACATATTTTCAATTGGATGGATGGTTGAAGAGTTGCAGTGTGAAGTGGATTGAAGTATGTCCATTAAAGTGTGAAGATTGGCTATCTTAATATATATCTGAACACTTATTGCATATATGTGTAGAGATGATAATCTGGACCAAATGATGATTGCTGGTTTAGCTTAAAATACGTATATCGGTGATTATTTATCTTTTCAACATCTGTATTCAAGTGTATCAGTGTTATGAGATATAATGGAGAGTAGTGGTACATGTGAAAGTCTGTGCTCATATACTCTATATATTACATATATTGATACAGGTATATAATAAGCCTGTATTTCAGTTAATAATTGTTTTATAAAATAAAAACTGGTGATTTATAAAGATAACTAGGCATTAATTCTAACATAGTTAAATTTTCAAACCAACTATTTATTAATATTAATATATTTAATTATTCATATTCAGTACTCCAAGAATAAGTAAGATTGATGATGAAAATAAGATCAGATTTTCCAAAAATATTTTTATTATGTAAATTAATCATCAGTGAGTAATCATTACCATTAGCAGTTGACTTTTTTTACTAATATTTAAAGTGCATAAAATTTTGTTTACAATATAGTTTCTTACATAAAGGTTTTGAACATATCCCAGTATTACCATTACAAGAAATATTAATTTGATTTGGTCATAAGATAGCTGTCAGTACTATCAAACACAAAGACATTACCACTGTGTTTAAGTATGCATTAACTAATTTATGCTACAAATTGTTAACCATTTTATGTAATAGTAAAAACTAGCATGTATTCAAAATCTATCTGTTCTTTGAAAGATCTCATTTATATGGTAGAAAATATTATTAATTAAGTTCAATGCTGTATTGATGATACCTCATAGAATATGTTTTTGGAGAATCTAGTTTTACTTAATACTTTTTTTATTTAAACTTAATCTTGGGATATTAAATTTGCATATATAAATATATTATTTTATGACTGATAATATTCTAAAAAGTGGGCCAGTTTATATACAGGACAACTTGCTAAAAACAAATCGTAGTTGCTGAAAAGTAGAAATGTGGTATCACATATATTATTAATAAATTTAAGATCTTAAATTAAAAAGAATAAATAAATCAAATAACTTTGATAATAAAAAACAATATTTAATTAATAATAATAATGCTGTAACAGTCAGAATCGTCTATCTCGCTAACACACTGCAGAATTCAAACCCCAGACACGAAACTGAACATTCTAGGAGGGGTTGCCTCCTAGATATACTAAGTTCGAATCTAAAGCCCAAATTTCACAGTGCCATCTACGTGACAACGCATCTGATGCCACTACTAGTATGACCTTTGACCGGTGCCTGGTGGTCAGGGAGAAACAAAAGACTCTATACTAAAAGAAGTTTGGGTGGCTAATTAACGTCTATGGATTTACAAATGAAATGCAGAAAATATATATATAGACTGAGACAGTGATAGGAATCAAATAAAATAAGAGTTCAAATTTATTTTAAATAATTTCACAAAATTTATTCATATAAATTATATATATAATGCCACTGTCTGCTTATATGAGACAGGGATGCGTATTTAATTATTGTTGGCATTATATTCCCACAACTGACAAAAAGACTTTAAAACAAAGTGATATATTCTATTCCTCAGGCTAATAGCATTACGATAATGTGCTTGACGAGATAGGAACATGTGCGAGGTGCTTTGAGTAATTATACAAGTTTAAGAAAACATTTGAAAATTAAGTGTTCCAAAATATTTATTGATTTCGAGAATAGCACGGACTAAAGCTTACCAAGCAACAAAGTGGGAATGTGATCAAAGCATTTATTTGAGAATAATAATAATAGAGTTGCATTGGGAGGTCAATATTGCTGATAATGAATTTATTAAAGTTGGAGGGTGTGACATGTTTAAGTCATGGATGCTTTGTAAAATAAATATAAAAATAAAACAATATTGAATATCCGGAATGATTACGGAAGGCATCTCGCTGCTAACCCATAGGAAAGTATTTTATGAACAGCCGAAACTTAGCAACTGTGTGACGATTGCGTTTAATTCCCAGGTGTGTCATTTGGGGACACACTCTGCCTGGAAACCACAAGCGTGGCCGTATAAAGAATCCTTGAAAAATTAAAACAAAGCGGTCTCAACAACCAATTCATTTACCAGCAATATGAGACTAGTGTATATAAAAACATACTGAATGGGTTTTACTTGGATTAAGAGAAATGCTCAATCAAATTCCCAGAAATTCATTTAAAAAGGGTCCGCACATTCTCGACGTCAATGATGATCTTTGTTATTAAAGTAGAACACGATAATTAAAATAGGAAAATGCATGCTTGCGGGTTTGAAAAGTAAGTATAGATTTATATATGCAATCATGCATTAAGGGACACATTTAATCATTGACCTCGCACATACTCTCATATTATATTAAAATCAATAACATGTAGATTTTAAACTATGTGATTATATAATATATTTAAGAATAGAATCTCCCTCGAACGAGTGATTTGCAAGATAATAAAATTGGAAAATTATAAATTTAAAATATGCCTTAATAGCGGCATCTTACTTTCAATAAAGGGAATAGTTTACTCAGTCAAAGACGATTCTGACACATTATCATAATAAAATAAAAGAAAGCTTTATAAATAGAAAATATTAACCCAAGGATAGAGCAAAACTGTTGATTATATTTGAACACTTTAAAGAAGTACATAATAAAGTTATGTGAAATAAAAGAAAAACAATTTAGAATAGCTATAGCATGTTAATTAGGAATCACAAGAGCTCTTGGGTTAATTTAGGTTACCTCTGGAGACGCATTTGCAGGTAGATGTTCAGCAGGTTTTATAATTCAGCAGCAAAATCTGGAATGTTCATATTTTTGCAGCAGCAGCAGTTCCGGGGTTCCTTATGCGATAGCTTCCGATGGTCTGGAGCAGCGGCTGGCTAGTCCAAGGGGACATAACCATCTTAACGCCTCTACTCTGTCATGTCAAGGTTAGCAAATTATTAGAAGAGAACTCAGAATGATTTCTCTTAGAAACATTAGAAAACTGGAGAACAAAAGAAAACCCTTCTTTTATAGTAGACTTTAACAATAGAATTGCCCTGGAGCATTACAAAAATATATCGGACTTATCAGCTGTAATTAAATCTATCCGAATGTCTAAAGGAATTCAACATTAATTAATTTCTTTTGCTAATTTCCCTGTCGACATTCGAATTACAAACTAGATTTAATTAAAATTACTTTTATTAATTAAAGAAAACCTTAAGTGGACATCTGCTGTTTTTAGATAAACTTATATAATATTAACTAATTAAACCATTGTCCCTCATTTATTTTAAAGAAATATTTGGAATGACTTTTATTAAATTAAACGAAAATTATTTTACTTTTAACTTGCAATATTTGAATCTATTTACTAAACGAATATTTACTAAATGAATTTTAGTTTAAATCAAAATATATTACGACGGTAATATATTTGTAAATAGATTCAAACAAAATAACTTTAACAATTTATAATTTTGATATATTTTAAAATGCATATCATAGTGTGTGCGCAATTACGACTTATATAACCTACTTTTTAATAAATCAAAATTATGTGAACATATACATAATCTATAATATTTTATTTATTTGGGAATGACTTATATATATAATACGAGCATTGTACTCGTGGTTTAAAATTAGGCAGGATTTTCGGTATATAAGCGTATTGCAGACACACTACGATAGATTGGGGTTCAAACTAAGGTATGAAGTAGGAAATAGGTGAGAAAAGGTGAAACAAAGATCTGCAAAGCAGACCTTACTGTTTCAATGCATACAAGAGATTAAAACCATTGATAATTATTAGAATAGCTATGCAATAAGATATTTCGCTGTGATCTAAGTTTCCATCCTATTATTCTATTATATTAAATGTTTATGTTTCAGATCTATATCTCTAGCATATATATATATATATATATATATATATATATGTTTGTGTGTATGTGTGATTTAAATAGTCATCACATTATTATCTTCAGAGTAATGTTATGACTATGAGATATCAGAAGTAGGAAATAATTATCAAAATGAAATTTCAACTAACAATATATGTGTATGAGAGGTATGTGAAAAAAGAGTATTACAAATTGCCCAGGATTTTAAATGAAAAAATGGCATATGAAATTACATTTATGAAGGGAAAAGCTCCAGATAATGATAGAATTACAATCGATACTTAAAATAAGTGGATGAAATATAAATTTTTTGGGCAAAGTTATATACCAAATGCCTAAATAATAAAGATATATCAGGTGATTGAAGAAATGTAGTATTAATATTAATATTTTAAAAAAAAGTAATAAAGAAGATATTAGAAATTACAGATCTGTCTTTTATCTGTTTTTACCAAAATAATTACAACTTGTTCATAGAAAACTTTGGATTTTAATCAACCAAGAAAACAAGCTTGGTTTTAAAAGGATTTTACTACAATGGATTATATCTAAGTGTTGAGAAAAGTTATAGAAAGGACCAATAAATTTGAGTTGCTATTATGCTTTGGATTTGTAGATTATAAAAGACACTGAAAAGATCCAGGATATTGTTATATTCAGAAGAATATTTATAAAAATGCAACAGCAACAATTATATTGCATAATAATATTAAAAAGATTAACATTGAGAAGGGTATACAACAGGGTGACTCTACATCTCTAAAACTTTTTATAGTAGTTTTGCAAGATGTATTTTGTGAATGAAAATAAAAAAGGGAATAAAAGTAAATAGTGGTTATTTAAGTCATCTAGATTTTGCAGATGATGTAGTTGTTTTTGCAAGTAATGCTTTAGAGCTTCAGGAAATGTTACAAGAGTTATCAGATGAAAGTAGGAAACAAGAATAAAAGTAAATGTTAAAAAGACTAAAGTAATGTTCAATGGATTTTCTCAAACAAAATAAAATAGTGATTGATAATGATAAGCTAGAAGAAGTTAACAACTACAAATACTTGGTCAGATTATTACTACAAATGGAAAAATAATGGATGAAATAACTTGTTAGAAATGCTTTTAGTAGAAATGACAATATTAAAAGGAAATATGCTTATGTGTTTGAAAAAGGCTTTTTAAAATGTGTTTTACCAGTTCTTACTTATGATTCTGAGACTTGGACACTTAACAAAAGAGCAATACAGAAATTTCAGGCCACTCAAAGAAGTATGGAAAGATGAATGTTAGGGGTAACAAGAAGAGATCAAAAACAAATACATGGGTGAGAGAACAAACAGGTGCTATTGATATCATTTAAAGAATTAAGAGACTGAAGTGCAGTTGGGCTAAGATATATTTCTAGAACAGATAATAATAGATGGTCAAAAGCTTAATCTGGATTCCAAGAGATTGTAAAAGACCTAGAAAGTGACCACATGTAAAATGGATGAATGAAATAAGAAAATGTGCTGGTGTGTTGTGAAAAAGAGGCAAGAGATCAGAGAGGATGAACTGAACTTGAAGAGTCCTTCATCATATAGTGGAATGATAATGGTTGAAAATAATGATTTTTTGGGGGAATATAGTATTATGATCAAATTTTCAAACCTAAATCCAATTAATATGAAATAGTTTATTTAGAAATTAGTTGTATATTAGTTGTATTTACATGTTGGACTATTTCCATAATCTAATATGAGTATTGAATGTCTTTAGAAAAATTTAACTTTATTTAAATATTCCAAATACATTCAACTAGTAATAATAGCACACAGGTTAGTATATGCACAACATTTTGAAAGATATTATCCTCCTCTCTTTTTCAGATATTGCTGGCCTGATCAGTGACAATACTAGCATGGGAATCAAACCTGGACTCTTAGATTCTTTGAGTATTGAATTTTAAGGTAATGCTCTAACCAACTGAATAAGCACAACATTTTGAGAAGTATTATTTCTCCCTCTTCTTCAGATGTTGCTGGCCTGACCAGTGTCAGTACTAGCATGGGAATTGAACCTGGACCCTTAGATTTTTGAATATTAAATTTTAAGATAATGCTCTAACCAACAATCTAAACTGGTTAGATCATTACCTTAAAATTGAATATTGAAGAATCTAAGGATCCAGATTTGATTCCCATCTAATACTATCATTGGCCAGGCCAGCAACACCTGATGAAGAGGGGAAAATAATACCTCTCAAAACGTTGGGCATATACTAATCTGGGTGCTATTACTAACAGTTGAATGTATTTTGAATATTCAAATAAAGTTAAATTTTTCTAAAGACCTTCAATAATCATATTAGGTAATGGAAATTATGCAACGTATAAATGCAACTAAAACACCATCATCACAAACCTTCAGGAAAATACTAGTTGCACATTAGTTTCTTATTTTTATATTGCAGTTTTACAATAATAAAAAGATTAATATATTTAATCAAAGTTTATATATATATTGTTTATGTACTTTAAATCTCTTTATATATATACATAGTCATTTTTTAATTGTATATATATAAGATCAACTAAATATAAAACATATAATAAACTAAAATTATCTTAATGAGTTTCAGTAAATTTCAAATAAAAGATAATCGTGATTAAAAATAATAACTCAAATTATGTAAACTGAAAATAAGTTTGCACGCTGGGAAAGAAATTTCAAGCTCCTAAAAATAAAATTAATTACAAATATTGTATAATGAAAGTAAAGAATATAATAACTTACAGTAAATTTTCAGTTTTTTTTTTTTTCATCCTTAGATAAGAAACATCAACTACAAAAAATATTAATAATAAAATTAAATAAAATTATAGTTCTGACGTTTGTAGAAGTAACAATAGCAATAATATTTATAGCATAATTATAATATTTGACTTTAAAATAAAAACAAAATAATATATAGACTGTTCTCAACTGTCATATCTAATTGGTTCCTGAAAGGTGTACAAAAATATACCAAAGTAGAGCAATGTAAAAAAAACCATCAAAAAGTATTTTTAAAATATTTATTTTTTAATGACGTATATTAGCATGTACATAAATAACACTTTATTGGTGTTTTCTTTATAAATTTATCAAAATATAGTTGAATTGTACTCTTCTTTTTCTTTTCTTGATAAAGATTTCTGTAACACATGGTGTGTTTAGCTATTGCCCTTGTATAAAAGTAGAATGTATGAAAGTTGAGGGCGTCCAGCATTTGACTAAAAATAAAAGATTAATTTGATTTATTTAAAAAGTGACACTTAAAAAGAGATTGGAATAAATATAAAAGATTACAGAAAAATAAGTCTATAATAAATGCAATTGTCTATTTTAAAATAAAACAGTTGCCAATAATACAAAATGGAGAGGTGGAAAATATATATTAGTATTAATAAGAAATAAAAAAACGAATTGTTAAATAAATTCCAGAATGGCATTAATGATGTTAAAATAAAATGCAAAAAGTTATATATGAGCACATAGTAAAAAGATATAATTGTTGGCCTGGTACATTTTGAATTAATACAAAAAGTAAGAAGTATTCTTGAAAAAGAACTGTGAATTAAATGAAATAAGAAAGCTCGTGATATTATTATGAAAAAAGAAAATTTGTAGTAAATTGTACAAATGTACTAAAAAAAAAATCTTTATCATAAATTTTATATACTGTATATCATTTTTTTCTTTGAAGTATCCATATTAATTAATTTACTGAAAACCCTAATTTTAATGAGTAAGAATTATCAGAAATAAACATTTAATCATAATCGGTAATAACTTTGGATTTCCTTCCATAAAATTTCTTAGTATAAAATTTCCATAGGTAGAATACTGCTAATTTGAATATTTATTATTCAAAAACTTTTAAGATCCAAATGAAATGTCAAAGACAATTTTTTTTAATCTTTTACGATAAAAAAATTAATTTGTGCCACATTTACAAACGATTTTTTTTAAAAAAAAAAAATTCCCTAAATATCTGTAAATTAATAAGTTCTAATTGAGATGAGCTGGGTTTTTTTGTCTATCTTGATAGTCTATTTACTATATTCACAAACATTATAGATTTGATCAACAGTAAAAATCATTTACATGCAATTAAAATTATTAGTATATAATCAATGCTATAATTACATTTTAAAAAATTACATTAAAGCACTGACCTTATCCTAATTAGACAAGAAATTATACAGAAAAAGAATTAATTATAAAAATAAATTATTGCTTTCATTTATTGTTTAATTACTACTATTAAAATTTTTATATTTATTAAAAAAAGTTAGAATACTTTGTTTTTAAAATTAATATATTATATTTTAATTTTATTTATATAGTATATAAAATATAGAGCATTTGAACTCAGACTTTCAAGCCACTTCAGCCATCCACACTATCTCATATTACTGATACACATGCCCACACACATGCAGAAAAGATAAATAATCACCAATATGCATATTTCGTGCTGAGCCAGCATTCATCAGTTAGTCTAGATTATCATCTCTGATACATATATACAATCACTGCTCAGTTTATATTAAGATAGCAAATCCTTATACTTTAATGGACAGGCTTCAATCTACTCCAACTTCCAACTCTTCAGCCATCCATACCATTGAAAATCTGATGATAGACTTCCCAAATCCCATGTTGATGTCAATATTGTTGTCATGCCCATGTTCACCTCAAGTCATGGATGACTTGAGGTCAACATGGGTAAGACTTGAGGTCAACATTGACATGATAACAATATTGTCATCAGCATGGAATTTGAGAATTCTATCATCAGATTTTCACTGGTATAAATGGCTGAAGAGTTGGAGGTTGGAGTAGATTGAAGCCTGTCCATTGAAGTATAAGGATTTGCTATCTTAATATAAACTGAGCACTGATTGTATATATGTATGGGAGATGATAATCCGGACCAACTGATGAGTGCTGGTTCAGCATGAAATATGTATATTGGTGATTATTTATCATTACTGCATGTGTACGGTCATGTTTATCAGTAGTATGAGATAGTGTGAATGATTGAAGTGGCTTGAAAGTCTGAGTTCAAATCCCTTATATTTAAAATTGGAATCCAGGTATAAGAGTGCCTGGTATTTCAAATCTTATAGTATATAAAAGTATTAATATATAAACAAACTGTAGATAGTAAAATTATTGTTTATTTACAGTTTTAATAGAGTTTGGATTTATAGGAGGAATAAAAGATTTATTCCTGAATCCATAAAAATTCATACATCTAAAAAGGCACTCAACCAGGAATGTGAAATTAATGACATCTATTAAAAATCAGAGATCTCAAAATTTTGAGATAAAAATTTAAGACATATTACTATTTTATAAAGTAAATTCTAAACCAGGTACAGCCAACGTTTTTGAACAGTGAGCTTCACGAGATGTTACTCATCATACATAAAAATAAAAAAATTAAAATGTGTAAAAAGTATTTTAAGTTTAACTTTTTTACCAATATCATCTTTATATGTAGAATTTTATTTTAATAAACTATGTTTTTAATAAATTATTTATGCTGTTTTAAGTTTTATTATAAAAGTGATTATTATCATATAAAAGCACTGAATATAGTTTAAAAATTATATATATATATATTGTAATGATATATAAATATGCCGTTACATTCATTTAAAATAAAAACTAAGTTCGCAAATAAAAATAAATTTATTAAAAATCTAAAAGCTAAAACAAAAATTAAAGAGTTGTAAACGTATATATATATATATTCGCACAGATACAAAACTTTAAAAATATATTTTTTTAATAAATAAAAGTATTTGAACATACTTTGTTATAAAAAAAGTACAAGATTTAAAGATAAGATATTTTTGTAAATGGAAATGATGGTTTATAAATTAATTGAAAAGCAAGCTAGCCCTTGGGCCTATTGTGTAATTAAAAAAATCTGATGAAAAATGGATAAAAGAATAAAGAGAATTTAGCTTGACCAATGGAAGCACCAAGCCTCTCGGACCTTAACGAAAATTTGGATTAGTGACGTCTTTGTTGTTCAATCTGGAGACTTACTATAAAAAGAAAAATATTGAGTTTCCTGACAGTTCCAACTTGATTTGGTGAGAAGAATGATAAGACGCACTTGTCGTTCTCTCTCACTTATTTTAAAAATGAAAAGACTGTGATACCATGAACCAGCTAATGCCACCTCCAGAATATTAGATCGATCTTCCAATGGAGACATTGCGGGAATTAAAACCAGGAACCTGGACTCTTCTACCATGAGCTATGAACTTTACAAATTAACAAAAAAAAAAGTAATTAAGAACTTTCGTCATTGTTTTTTTTTAAAAGATTCAGCTAATCTAAATTTTAAAATGAACTCTTATTTGATTTCCAAATTAATAATTGATGTTTAAATTTATATAGTTAAGTTTGCTAAAATCATTTCCATTTTATTATTTTTATTTGTATTAATATTTATTGTTTAAATTTTAAAATGCATTAAATTTAAGTTGGGTATGGACATTGCATGGATTCATTAGCGGTTAATTATGTTGTGGTTTTCATATTCGATTAGAATATATAAGTCATTGATGTCAATGCGGCATCTTATGATGAATGCCATTGGGTTTCTTGTATTCCCTCTGCAAATGATGTTATTGATGACTTTGTATTTTGATCGGTTGTGTTTATTTTGAAATGTTTTTAACCATGGAATCTATGCAGCCGATCTATACTCAACATTATAAAACAAATTTTATAAAATTAATCTGTGCGAACGTATCTAAATGTTAAATTTAAGTCGGGTGTGAATGGCTATATAGTTTTGTAAAGTTATATTAAGGGAGGGTAATCTTAGGTTATTTGTTTCGTAGTTAAATTAGGTCAATGGATTGGATATATTGGTGTAGTTAGTACATGTAGTATGAGATTCGCTATGTACAGAATCCTTGTGCACACTGCACAAACCCTTTTGCCTATGGATGGGATTGTAAGTCAGCAAAAAAGGACCATGGTCCCTTCCTATGGAGTTTTTATTTTATTGTTCTTCTTGCCATACAGATGTAACATTCCTGTATTGGACAAGAGTCAATGTCTTCTCTAATTATACTGTTCAGATGTCCATTCCTGATAGTATAGTATATTTTGTGCTGTTGTATTTTCATGCTACATTGAATACATTAATGTATCAGCTGGATTGATGTCAGTTTGACTACGAACTTTTGGCCTAAGGTTAAATAAGGGATAGAATATTTTCTTTTCAAATGCAGATCTATGTAGTCTATTCATACTCGACCCTCTAAATAAAATATTAAACTCATTAAAATCTATTTAAATGTAAAATTAAAAGTTAATATAAAAATCTAAAATGTTAAATTTATTCCTCAAAATTTAAAATGATTCAAAATTTATATGTGCGTAAATAAATGTTTGTTTGTTATTTACTGGCAGTGGCTTTATTTTTTTATATATATTTAGGATGCAATTAAACAAGTTATTTATTATCTCTGCATCTCCATGAACTAGTGACATTGGGCTAACAGTCTGAATATTTAAATAAAGTGGAATCTTAACAGTGCGTATCTGCCTACTTTATAATTTTTTTAGGCTTAAATGCCTAGATGGCACCCTTGTAGTGCAGATTACGGTAAGATTCGATCTTCACTTTCATTTGGATCCTTATAATATATATATGGTATAGTATTTACTATATACATACACAAGTATACAAACTTACACATTTTAATTATATGTGAAAAGATGAAATCCTTTCTCTTTAATTACATACATCCTATGCACTTAATAAATAAATTTGAACATTATATAGTTTCTATTAATTCTTAATAGTAATTTTGAAACATTTCATGTATGTTAATGTATGAAAGAAAATAATGGATGCAAAAGTGAACAGAGTAACATCTTCACACTCTCAAATCAAAATGCTTCAGATTGGCCTATATAATTAAGAATTTAGTTTAAAGATAAAGCAGCCACTCTTATCTTTATAAAGTCTCTATCTTGGGTTTGAGTTTGAGAGTTTCCTCTGCACTTAACATGACATTGTTGAGTTATTATATAAATTATTAAGGTACATATGTGAAAAGGTGAAATCCTTTCTCTTTAATTATATTTCTTATAAATAACTTAATAAAATTAAATTGTTTTTTAAGTTATATTGTATAAAAAAAATACTTTAAATTAGTACTTAATATTAAGCTTACAATATAAAAGATCACAAAGAGCACCATATAAGTTATAGGTCATAGATTGTCCTAAATATTGAAGATGATTTAAGATGATAATGCAAATATAAGGTGCTACAATAAACTGTATTAAGTGAATGAAGAGAATCATTACACTATATTATGATGATTATATAACACACTATCAACTGATTAATCTTAAAATACGAAAAACTTTTATGAATTTTCAAAATAAAAATAAGCCTGTTTCTTTGGAGATACATTAAAATGTTGTCAAATTAAAAAAACAACAACTATGACGTGGCACCATTTTTTATGTCTAAAAAGAGTTTCTTTTCAGACTTTATAAATAATTGATTATTTTGTTAATAAAAAAAACCCATTAATAACCAATATTATTTTTACATGTTTCTGTCTTAAAGCGAATGAAAACAAATACTGAAAAATATTTTGCAAGCTTACCTGGTTGTATATTCTATTTAGAACTATTTTACAAAAATAGTCGGTCATATTAAAAATAATAATAATAACAGATACACTTAGTTTGCAAATGTTTTCAAATTTTATTTCAAAATTTGTAATTAATAATACGCTGATGCGTTGCGGTGAAACTTTTTTATATAATTTATAATTTCCAAGCGCTTTCAGAGTTTTGTTACAATAAAATAACTATTTATTTAAAAAAATATAATCAAAATTAACCATTATTATTCTAAACAATATATATGAAATGATAATAGAAGTCTGCTATTAACTGAAAGAGAATCCTTTGATTCTCACCGAATCCTTAAAGAAAATAAGCAAAGAAAATACTTACTGCGCACTGTATATGCTCTTTTCACTGCAATTATATGGCAAAGTTAATATGTAGGTGTGTTCAACAGCACGACACAGTTCAGACTGGAAAGGGTTGCTGATTTTCATTTAAGAATGAACTTAGATCATAAAAACATCATGGCATTTTTTCACAGAAACTCTACAGCTTACCATTGTAATGCTGATTAGATTTCATGAGAATAAAATATAATATGAGTAGATACATATTTGACTCTGGATTGTAATGCATTTTATTCTTGCCTAGAAACTTTCTATATCTGATAATCCTTATCTACATCTGGGACAACTAATGCAACAGTTATTTTACATTAACATAGCAATCTAATATGTTCAGAGATGCTGAAAAGTTTATGAACAATATTTAATTAGTTAATCAAAACTGAAATTTAAATATAGTGTGTGTGTATGAAGTCCAAGTTATTGAATTCTTATCATTAGCCAAATTTTCACAAATTTAATGCTAAATAATTTTGAAATTAATGTTTTATATTTTTACAAAAACATGAATAAAAATTTGATTGAAACAATTTAGTACAGGTTTTATTAATGTGTCCATTGATGACATTAATACACATATATCAACCTCATCATTCATCATTTTTCAAAATTATCAATTAATTGCAGGGTGGTTTCTCCAAGTTTAATCCAGTTTCTCAGATCTATAGCTTTTTTTCTTCAACTCACATTAATGAAACTTTATTATTTTATCCATTCATCTCACATATAATTTCTAATTCTTTTACAATCTTTTGAGATTCTATTGGAAAAATTTTACTGTCAATATATTATCATCTCTTTCAGTAATATGTCCAGCCTAGTTTCATTTCCGTCTCTTAATTCTTAATTCCTTCAATAATGTTTTTTCACACTAATATTTTACTTTTGTTTCTTTTTGTTATTTACAACATGCTTATTTTCATACATCATTAAGTGATTTAATGTCTCTATATTTTTTTTGTTAAGTATTCAAATATCAGATGTATAAATAAGAGCCAATCAAACACATTTATTAAAAAACTTCTTTATCAAACACATAGATATATTTCCTTTTAATATTAAGTTTCTTTTTATCAAAATTACTCCATCAAAGTTTAATGATTAATTTCTTATATTATTTTTCATCTGTATTAATAAACCAACAAAAGTATTTTTTAATTCATTATTATAAATCTTTACATTCTTCTTAGTTTTTTTTTAAATATTTATCTTTAGACCTACTTTGTTGTATTTGTCTGATAACCTTTTCAGCATTAATTGGAGCCCTGCAGCATTATTTTCAAAAATAACCAAATCAACTGCAAACTCTAGATGATTTAAATAATATCTATATATTTTTAATTCTTTATCTTCCTATTTTAATCCATGAATTACTTCTTGTAAAACTGCCAAAAAGTTTTGGAGATATGGAGTCATCTGTTATACACTCTTATCATTGTTCATCTTTATAGAAGTATCATGCAATTTAATCTTTGTTGATGCATTTTGAGATTTTTCAGAATATGATAATTTTTCAAATCTACAACTTGATAGTCCAAAACTTTAATCACTGTAGAAATGCTTATAGAATCAAATGACTTTTTATAATTTATAAATCAAAAGCATACGAGAACTCATATTCATTCATCTTTTTATAACTTTACCAAATACTTGAATATAATCCATATTAAAACCACTTTTAAATCTAGCCTATTTTTTGGTTAGTTTGAATTCAAAGTTTATTATAGATGAATTGTAATTATCTTGGTAAAGACTGTACAGAATTGATAGAAGACATTAGGTCTATAATTTCTTACATTTTCTGTCTCAATTTTCTTAAACATAAATATTAGTACAGCATTGCATCTTTATCATTTAACTATTTGATATATAATTTTGACAATAATTTTTTTTATCTTTTTAACTGCTTTTTTTTAAATATTAATAATATTTCTATATTTCCTGGAGTTCCCTTTGTCATAGATTTAAATACATGTCTCATCTTCTTATCTAAAATATTTGGAAATTCAGAAGGCATACTAAATGTAATGATTAATTTGTTGTCTTGTTATTTATTACCACATAATTCTTTGTAGAATTCTTTTTATATTTCATTATGTCATATCTCTTTTTAGTAATAGTACCATCTTTTTTTCTTATTGTTGAAATAACTTTTTTTGCAATAACAATACTTTGTTTATATTTAAAAGATGTTATTCTTTTTTATAACTTTTATTTCCAATTCATAGTTATAATTTATTATATTCACAATTAATTTTTTTCACCTTTTAAATAAATCATTTCTCAATAAATATTTCTTCTTTTTTTTCAAACATTATTTTGCTTCAATTGGAAATTTATTGTGAATTACTGCTTGGTTATGCCAGCATTTTTTGATGTCATTTTTAGGAGATTGTTATTTATCTTTTTACTGATTTCAGTTAAGTTTGAACTATTTTCAGTCTGTCAATATTTTAAGATGAGAAGCAAATTCTTCATTTCAATTCATTGGAATGTTTTAGAAGGTTAGGAATTTCATAGGTTAATATTATCTTTTTTTAATAGTTTTTGTACTAATAAGTATTTTACATCTCAGTCATTGATAATTATTTCCTATATTGATTCTATTAAAAACATTACAATCTTGAAATGCATATATTAGGCAATATATATACAATTTTCACTGTATCTTCATTTGGATATTTCATGTCCAATTCTGTTTAGCATTTTTCTCCAAAAAAAAAAAAAATTTACAATGTTATCATTTCCAAATTTATCTATTTTACTTTCATCTTTCATTTGTTTTATAATTCTAGCATGAAAATATCTTATGACAATTTTAAAATAGTGTTTAGTGTGATCAAAATACATTGTATACATCCATAAAAATATTCTCTACTTTTTAATTTCAATGAGAACTTGTGGGCAAAAACTTAAATTATCTGCATTTTCTATTTTCAATTAATCTTAACAACTAATTTTATTATTCTGTCTGTTTTATCATCAATCTCAACTATGCTGTTCTACCTTTTTTTTTATTATGAATCTCATTAACACTTGTGCTTTCAATATTTGGACCTTTGTAATAAAATACATGGCCACTTTTCAAACAATTGTCTCTTTATATTTTTTTCTAAGCTCATGAAATACAACAATATTATTTTACTTAAAAGTGTACTACAGTTGTAGTTTCCTAAATAAAAAAATCATCATAGAATAGAGACTGAATCCACAATCAGGGGATTCATAACATCTCCCATCTTCAGCTACCTTGGATAGCAACTTGATAGTCTCTTGGAATAAGATCATAATTTAGTTCTGTCTGTCATGATTATAAATATAAAAAAAACATGATTCATTGTGCTTTCCAAAAAATTCAACATGGTTACCATTAATGACTATCAGGAAAAAACCCTCATAATGTTTCTTATTCTTAATCACAAATAAAAAGCCAATAAACTAACAATGATGAATGGTATGTGTTGGTAAATAGCTCATTCATGATATCATATGAATAATCATGAAATAATTATGACTGCAATAATATCCTATAGAGTGAACATTAAGAATTTTCCTTACTCAATTTCTTTAAGATAAAAGAGTTCTCTTTCCAGTTAAAAGCAAAATCTTTTCTGCAGTTAAACATATATATAACAAAAATAGAAATTACTTATTCATATAAACTGTTTAAAGTTTTGACTAGAGGAATGACTTTCTTTAGAGAATACAATTTATAACATTTAAAATTAATAAAACAATATTTGGAATTTTCTTTAAATAATTTGATAATTTCATGCACTAGATATAATTTAATCATACATCTATTGTACCAAAACCTGAAAATGGTTTTTTAAACAAAAAAATATTTAAAATATCTGTTTTGTGTGTGTGTGTTTAAAATATATGTACATATATAACTGTGGATTCAATGCATTTGGCTTTAGTTACTTTGCTAATAATTTTCTTTCATGCATGCTTTTAATCGTGATAATATATGGAATAATCTAAAAATCAACTTTTTTTTTATTTTAAAAATTAAAAAAATATTTTTATATTTGCTATAAAACCAGTATTTTTAAACATTTCAGTATTTAATATACTTATGCTAAATTCTCTGAACAAAGAATGCTATGATAATTAAGTAATAGCATAATGATCACGTGATAATACTGAACATTTGTAATAGTTTACCATTATTTTCAATCTTTAATTTCATATATTTTAATAATTCAGATTTAAACTATTTTATAAAATAATGGAAAATGATTATTATTATTTTATAAAAATATTTTGTCTATTAGTGCATAAAAGTAAAAATTATCATTGCATTGATGCTAGAAATCATTTATAAAATATTTATTAAATTATATGAGGAATTAATTAGATAATGAATCAACACTTTTATTTAGATATATATTTTTTCTATCACAAGCAAACATAATTTAAATAATTTTAAAATCATTGTATGCTTTTATATAATATATAGGATAAATGAGCACAGACTTTCACATGATCCACCAATCTCCACTCTATCTCATAACACTGATACACTCGAACACATATATGTCAGAAAGATAAATAATCACCAATATACATATTTCATACTAAACCAGCAATCATCAGTTGGTCCAGATTATCATCTCTACACATATATGCAATAAGTGCTCAGATATGTATTAAGATAGCCAATCTTCATACTTTAATGAACAGGCTTCAATCCACTCCACACTCCAATTCTTCAACCATCCATCCAATTTGGAATGCTCAAAAGCCACCCTGAGGCCGAGATTCTCATCACACCTATGTTGACCTAAAGTCAATCTTATCCCTCATGTATAGGACATAATCCATTTAATACATATACAAGGATGGGCACACAAGATTTTATGTGATTCTTTAAATCTTTCAAAAAATTGAATAATAAAAAAATGTAAATATTTTATAATTATTCAAAAATTTTATATAAAAAAGAATAACAGGAAATAAAAAACTTTCTTTTATTTACTAAGGCAATAAACCTAAAGCATGTGCAGTTGAAAATGCGAAGGTAGGGACCTCTACAGGTCTTAACCACAAGCTTACGCATTGGAAGAAAAGAAGGGATTTACTTCAACCTACTTTCTATATAAATAGGTGAAGCTGAAGCAGTTAGATCTGAGAGTGTGAAGCTATTTAATACTTCACTTCAGCTTCACCTATTTATATAGAAAGTAGGTTGAAGTAAAGAAGTTCCTCTCTTTTCTTCCAATGCATAAGCTTGTGGTTAAGACCTGTAGACGTCCCTACCTCCACATTTTCAACCGCACATGCTTTAGGTTTATTGCCTTAGTAAATATTATTTATGTAATCAATGTGCGTTAAATAAATTTATAATTAAAACTTTCTTTTGTAAATTGTTCACTTTTATTTAATGTGAGACTTTAGTTTGTTTTAATATGAATATATTTGTAGATAAATAAAAGTACTGTTTAAAAATGTGTACAATAATGCCATGAACTGTGCTATATTTTGTTCCAAGCTCCCCTCATGTTCAAACATATATAGCATATAATAGCTCATGATTTGTTGATAAACATTGATTAGAATAAAATGTATAGTTTATTAAACTGCAAGTTTGCAGTACTTTATAATACATACACATATATATAACACATATACTTTTTATAGATATAATATGCATATATAAATTAAGGTTTATAGTATACCAAAATTTAAAAAAAAAATTTAGTTACTAATAAATTGAAGGAACACACTTACACATATTTTATTGAATGTGTGTTCACTCATGCATTCTCAAGGCAATAAGAAAAAAAAACTAACATTCTCATTTTTGCTTTTAAAATAAAGTAAATAGCAAAATGTCCATTTATCACCATTATTAAATATTCTCTTGTTGATATTTTTTTTTAAATAATTTTTTTCTCTTATAAAAACATAATAGTGATCTTGTCATCATAAAATTAGAATCTCTCTCTAACTGCTTTGATTTTAAATCATTATTAACTTTTCTACAATTTTGTAAAACTTTTTAGCACTAAGTTTAAAAAATATTTTATTACACAAAATACTGCACATCAAATTCAGAAATGGTAATAAAATAAATATAAAATAAATGTGCTTTCAAAAATAAAACAATTTTTTTTATTAATATATATATATAATCATATATGATGCCTTGAAATGAAAAAACAACTATTTGTCATATTGTAAAATTTATTTACCAATTCACTTTTTTTAAAAATGATTGCATGTTGTATTCAGAGAAGAAAAGTTGGCTGCTTGAATATCATAACATTTGTAAATTTTAATGGATTTTTTGTGTTATGGGTATTTGCAGTTTATTTGTTTGTTTACATTTTTTAGATAGTATATAATTGAAGTCATTTAGTTAGACACAGCATAGTTTCCAGTTTCACTGTATATATATATATATATTGTAACAGGCACAGACGACGTTACATTGTGTTTTATTATTAAACATGAAAAAAATAAAAGTTCGCAAATAAAAATTTCTTTTTTAAGAATTAAAAATTGAAAATTAAAAAATCATCTTAAACTCGTATATATATATAAAATCGCACAGATAAAAAAAAAATTATTAAAATAAAACTTTATTAAAAATAGAAAAACTAAATCTTTCAACAAAAAGATTTAGAGATAAAAATATCTTTAAGTTTGGAAAACACATTAATTAATCAGAAATGGAAATGATTATTTTAATTAGTCAAAGTGAACTAGCCTTTGGGCATTTAAATGTATAAGCAATGGTCAGATAGGAAAACAATAGAAACTAATAGCAAATGAGAGAAATCCATCAGGAAATCGGACCTCAACGGAAGGATCATCATCAACGATGACGTAATGTCCATTGGATTCTAAAGGTAATATAAAAGAAAAAGTTTGGAAATTATTAGTTAGTTATTATAATGTGACTATATGTGTTAGTGCGGAGTTGAAGGAAAAGGGATTGAAAAGATGCACTCTTCAATCCCTTCAGTTTTGTTAAAAAAAAAGAAATGACATCGTTTTCTACATTGAGGACCAGCCAAAGCAAAAGACCTCCAGATGAATAAATAAATCGGCCAACAGAATACCAATCTCTTTAGGACGGCATGGGAATTCACGTTCAAACGGCAAGCAATGGATAAAAGGAACATTTTGAAATCATAAGAACTTTTTGAACTCTCAGCTTTAAATATATATAATTAATGAACATTTCTAAACAATAAGAACTTTACTTCTAAACTTGTTCCGTATTTAAAAAAAAAAAAAAAGAAATAGATTCCTATCTGACCAAACTAAATTATTTATTAATTAGGTATAATTTTATTTGATGTATTTCTTTTGTAAAATCATTTCCATTTATTTTTTTTTTGTTCTTTTAAGTTTTTATTATGATTTCTGTTTTTCAATAAATTAAACTATATAAATATTAAACTTAAGTCGGGCGTGAATGGCTATATAGATTTGTAAAGTTATATTAGGGGAGGGTAATCTTAGGTTATTCATTTCATAGTTGAATTAGGTCAATGGATTGGATATATTGGTGTAATTAGTAGATGTAGTATGAGATTCGCTATGGGCAGAATCGCTATTATATGCTGCACACACTCGTTTTGCCTATGGGAGGAATTATAAGATGGAGACCGCAGTTCCTTCCTATGGAGTTTTTTTTTATTGCTCTCATCATCAGATAGATGTAATATTCCTATCTGATGAGAAGCAGTTTCTTCTCTTAACCTAATTGTGCTGCCATATTCGTATTACATTGAACACATCGATATATCAGATGGATTGAAGTTTGGTTTGACTGCGAACCTTTGGCCTAAGGTTAAACAAGGATTGAATATTTTCTTTTCAAATGCAAATCTATGTAGTCTATTCATACTCGACACTCTAAATAAAGATGCATTAAATTTAAGTTGGGTATAGATGCTTGCATGGGTTTGTTACCGGTTGATTATGTTTTTGGTTTTCATATTTGATCAAAATATATAGACATTCGGTAAATACTGATACCTTACGGTGAGTATCTAAGATGTATTTATGTCGGATGTCTTTTAAGTTATTGGTGTCAATGCGGTGTCTTATGATGAACACCATTGGGTTTCTTGTATTCCCTATGCAATTGACGGTATCAATGACTTTGTATTTTGATCGTTTATGTTTATTTTGAAATGTTTTTTGACCGTGTAATCTATGTAACCGATCTATACTCAACATTAAAAACATATTTTATAAACCCATCTGTGCGAACTTATAAAAAATTAAAGTGTAAACTTATAATATTATAAAAATTAAAATGGAAATTTAAATTCTAAAATCAAGTTAAAATCCAAAGTAAAAATTATTCTAAAATAATGCTAAATTTTATATATGTGCGTAAATAAATGTTTGTGTGTTAATTACTGGCAGTGGCTTATTTTATTCTTTTTTATATATTCTTAGATAAGAATTTATTATAAATATAAATCTCTGCTACTCCCTGAGCTAGTGACAATGGGCTAATGACCGGAATCAAAATATATTAAATCAAAATATATAAAAATTTTTATTTTTTTTTTAACCTACGTATCTGCCTACTTTATAAATTTTCTAGGTTCAAATGCCTAGTGGCGCCCTGTAGTGAAGATTACGTTAAGTAGCTACCTTTCTCCAGATCGTTATAATATATATATATATTGTGTGTCATTTTTCAGATAATTAAAAATCAGCTAAGGAAATATCAAGAGCAAACTTTCAAGTGTTTGATGAGCAGCTTAAATGAGCAAATCTGCTAATGAGGGAAAATAGTAAGTTATATTTCTTGTTATAAATAAATCTTATTTTGTTTTTAAATTAATTTCCAAAGTTTTTTCAGCAGTTGTTATATTTTGATATACAGTTATTAGCAATTTTAAAAAAAAAGGATAATCTTTCACTGATACATTATAGATAGCATTCAGATTAATTTTAGATTATTTCTTAATCTTTTCGCACTGACTTGCTGATACATTCATTCTTCTGACAATTTCAGCTCATTCTTTTGCTGAAGAATAACTCATAAGATGTGAAGGACTAGCAGGTGCGAACTTCACATCCCACTTGATGCCCATGGTTTTTTGAAGACAGATAAGGTTTATTTATTATTTTTTTTTTAATATAATATTCAGCATTTGGATTTATATAACAGAGTTTTAAAACACAAGCCTGTAAATTATAATCTACTGAACATGACATAAAGATAATTTAAAGTTTAATAAATAATGCTTGTGTTCAATTAATTTACTATTGATATAGATGTTTTATGGGTCAAAGACAGTTTTTGTAATATTTATCTCTACCCCCCCCCCCCATGATGCTTTTAAAAAGTTATAGAAAAGTAATTTCAAATTGGGAATACACCATTAAAAAATACAAATGCTTCCTGATTTGTAAATTATAATGTTATGTTATAACCTCTGTATTCGATTAAAAAGTGATTTATAATGCCTACTGTGATGAATATATCTTTATTGGCATTTAAATTCTTATTGCAAAAATACAGCAAAAAGAACAAAAGAAATAAATATGAAAACGAAAGCTTATTTAACTAAACATATCTTTTTTTTTTTTTTAAGTGTCATAGCATCGGCTGGGACGCGAACCCGCAACTGCCTGCAAGTGCAAGGCAGTCGCGCTGACCTTTCGACCACCAATGCAAGACAACTAACATATCTTCAATGCTACAATTAGATTAAACAATCTATTAGTTCTATCTAAAATTTTGTACTGTCTTTGATATCTTATGTTATGAAAGAATGTATTAAGTCTATGAACCAAATGATATTTACATGTTTTGTACATTTTACTTAAACTTAGCATAAAAGATTTAGAAAAAAAATTTAAAAAAGAAAAGAATCTTATCTTTTCTATATATATATTTAAGTTTTATCTGGAATTGTATATGTGTTTGTGCAAAATTCATGTTAATAGTTAAACGCCCAATTTTTAACATGCATTTGTGTGTCAGGATTTATTGGCCTTGTAAATTTCTATAAAATATAATAATATTTGTAATATATAGGGTATATGAGCACAGACTTTCAGACGACCCATCACTCTCCACTCTATCTAATAACACTGATACACTCAAGCACATATATGCTGAAAAGATAAATAATCACCAATATACGTATTTCATGCTAAACCAGCAATCATCAGTTGGTCCAGATTATTATCTCCCACACATATATATTATAAGTGCTCAGATATATATTAAGATAGACAATCTTCGTACTTTAATGGACAGACTCCAATCCATTACACACTGCAACTAACTCTTCAACCGTCCATCCAATTGAAAATCTGATGATGGAATGCTCGAAGGCCACCCTGAGGCCGAGATTCTTGTCACACCCATGTTGACCTAAGGTCAATCTAAACCCCACATGTACATGACATAATCCATTTAATACATATGCAAGGATGGGCAGACATCTCAAGAATGTAATAACTGAAACACAGGCTTAATATTTGTATAAAAGCCATTTTTATAACATTTAAGAGGAAAATACTTTTGTATTATTGCTATACTTTTTTTAAATTGTTATTATTATCAAAGTGTCACGATTTCATCATAATGCAAATCTTGAAGGATTTGACTACAGTTTCAGCACTAAAAAAATAATATATAAAAGGTGCAACACAAATACTTCCAAGAGATTTTTAGCTTTTCTATCTACATTTAAACTTACATTATAAACAGTAGTATAATTATGTAAGGGAAAGGGGATATGTAAATATTTTAAAATTACAAATCAAGATGTAGCAAGATTTGATTTTATTAAAATTTTTGCTTTTTCTTTCTTTAAAATTAATAGGGGGGGGGGGGAATATTTTTTAAAATTCTTAAATATTTATTAACATATGAATTTTTTCTAAAGTACAGGCTTTTTCATACCTGCACTCCAATATGTAATATATAGGGGTTTGAACTCAGACGTTCACACGATCTTCGTGTTCAAACACCTATATATTAAATATTTATTATGCTTTGTGAAGTTTATATATGTATTTCTTGTTTAAAATAATAAATCTATAAATACATATACAGTCAAAATAAAAATAAAAATTATAGACAGATTGTAAAGTTAAAAGCTATACAAAATAACAGAAAAAAAAAACATATTTTAGAAGATAATTAAAAATACTGCAAAACAAACAAATCAAGTTTGTGTTGAGAATATTTACAAAGCAAAACATTAATTAAAATCGCAGTAAAAAAATTTCAGCTTATGATTGGTGTAAAAAAAATGAGAGAGAGAAAAAAAAATGTAAATATTTGTTTTTGAAATAATTAAATAAAAATTACATAAAAGGGAGGGGTAAAAAGTGTCGTGTGTGACATCAAAGAAAAACACATTGTAAATTCTTCTTTAATTGTATTTTTCGTATACGTGTTTTAAATTTTTGCATTTTTTTTTCTTTTTAAAATAAAATATCGACAGCAAATATTTATAATTTATTAAATAAAGTAATTAATATGGACTTGAACATGTATATATACAAACACATTAGATCTATTGTATTATTCACGCACACATATAGAATATAACCGTGTACGTATAAATAAATATACGTTGTGGAAAAATATTGAAAAGAGAGGAAAAAGTATGAAGAAGAAAATTTAAAGCTGCTCACATGACAATGGTAAATAACCTCATAAATCAATCTAGTGAGACAATGCATAATGTCTGGAAGCCACTAGTTAATTTTGTTCTTATAAAAAGTGGAGAAATCAGGCGAAACCTCATAGATAAGTACCGTATATAAAATTTCTATTAATTGTTACCTTTTGCAGAGCGACTCATTTAATTAGAACGTTATCTTAAAATTCAATAACCAAGAATCTAAAGGTCGAGATTTATTATGCTAGTGATGTGATGTATTTGGCTTCTCCTTAAACGAAGTCAAGAATATCTCAGCAACTATGCCCAGATAAACCTGTTAGCCACTTTATTTTCCATTTCCCACTCTAAGTCTTCCCATATTCTGCCCCATCCCATTTCCACAACATAATCTTTGTCAACTCTTTGGCCTTTATATCTAAATCCTCCTTATCTTTTCGCAAACCCAGCATAAAAACTAATAACTCATTTTCTGTATATTCACTTTGTTCATACCTATTCTCCCATAACTTCATTATCTGTACCCTTTCTGCTTTCAAGCATTTGCATTCAATCAACAGATGCCTAATATTTTCTATACCTTCCTTACCTAATTTGCACACTAAATCACCCATAGTTTTCCATTTACATATATATTCTCTTGTTGCTAAAATCATTGATCAGGCCAGCGACACCTAACGAAGTGAGGAGAATAATACCAATTGAAACATTGTGTGTATACTAACATGTTCACTATTATTATCAGTTTAATATAATTGAAAAATTTAAGTAAAGATTTTTTTTTTTTCTAAAGACATTTAATTTGGATAATAGAAATAGTTTAACATATAAGTACATCTAAAATGACATCATCATAAATCTTCAGGCAAACAGAGAATGTAATTATTGTTTTTATTAATTCAGACTACAAAACAATAAAATGAGAAAAGAGTAAATTCTTATAAAAATCTACGGTAATAGTTAAACTGAGCTTAACAGTGCGATAAACAGCAGAATATTTTACGTTTATACACTGTATGTAAATAATATTTAATTTGTACTCAAATATATTTATATTGAACAGACAAATTATGTTTATAAAATAAATCAAAAAACCTCGGGATAAATTTATAGTTTAGTAGAAGATTTTCTTACTTTAACATATGTTTAAAATGAAGAGTGGAAAATATTTTTAGAGACAGATTAAAGCCATAGGCAAAAATATTTGAAGCAAAATTATTGAAAAACAGGAAATGATCGTAGCGTCTAGAATATCAGTTTAAAAATTAATAATGATAAATCATTTGGTTCTTTAGCTTGAAAAATATATGATAAAAAATAAGCGCAGAATTCTAATTTATTGCCTTAATATGGTAATCTTGAGTAATCAATCATTATTTATGCTAATGCATTTAATTTTTGATCTTCACAATAATTTCTGGATTTTGTCTTTATTCAATTAGGATTTGGATTCAAAATTTAAAGAAAAAGCTGCTTCCATTAAAAAACACCCACACACACAGTCACATTACTAAAATAATAGTTACTGATCCAGAATTAGATCTACTTAACTATTTACATAAATTTATTTGGATTTAAAATGTTAGAATCTTTTAAATTTTAGACTTTTAGTTTGAATAATAAAATAGAACTAAAGGTAAATTGCAAACTACCTTTAATCCCGCTTTAAAACTTATGCCCCATTTATAAAGGCTAATATGAAAATTGTTCCAAGAATTTAAATATATATCCTACTAGATAATTATAATTTCAGATTATAATAGGTGACAAAAGTAGGGAAGTATTTTTGGTTAAGTTATATAGATACAAATACTGTTATAATCTGTATATTTCGTTCAAGCTTTACTTTTGGGGGACATGAACGTGTCATTTATGTCTCATGGCCTCCAAGATCATTGAATTAAATATTATAGACTATTCTTAAACAAAGAATGAAAAGTCACTAACTCTTTTCTTTTTTTAGAAAGAATGGTTTATAATATTGTGAAAAAAACTATTCTTTTCTCTTGCGCTAGAATTGATATACACTCTCTCCCGTCAATAATTATTTTAAAACTATAGATGGGTTAATATTTTTTAACTGTTAAAATGATAATATTAATAAAGATATTATAGGTGTTCCTGATATTTGATTTAAACTCTGTATATATGCAATCTTTTCTTCTTCTTTTTTTTTTTTTTAAAAAAAAAAACATTTAAAAATAATCTATTTTGAGATATAAATAAATCATATTTAATTTCATTTTGGTAAGGTCAGTTTAATTGCTGCTGCTACAGATTTTGAATCAAAGATAAAATCTCACGTAATATACCTGTAGAGAAGGAAATTCATTTAAATTCATAGAAAATTTATCATTCTTCAGAATAGCGAAAGTCTTACAAAGTAAATATCTATTTGAGAAGACAAATGAAAACTAAGAAGAAATATTTGAACAATCCTTTATACTTGATTTCACTTTAAGTAAAGATGATTTTATAATAAAAATTTTATTTAAAAAAGACTTAAGCATTTTATCACTTATTAGAAATAACGATCATTTAAATAAAAGTTTTTTTCTCTCATGTGTCATAGCATCAGCCGGGAAGCGAACCCGCTAACCCAGGACAACTGCTGTGTAAAGCAGCTGTCGCTGACCTCTCGACCACCAATGCTTGACTAAATAAAAGTTTGTTGTACTAAATAGTTGCGCCAATAGCACTTTTAACAATTCGTTGTTTAAAGGATTGGTCTTGGGATAAAATAGTTAGCCAAAAACTACAAACTATTGTAGTTAATATCCTGAAGAAAGGTAATTAATTTCACACGAATTTTAATGAATTTGCTTCCTCACTGATGTCAGCTACGAATTTCATTTTGCTTAAATGAACAATACCAGAATTAATCTAAGTATGATTTAAAATTTATTTATTAGTCTAAAAAATAAATTCATTATTTTTTTAAATACAGGACTTTTTAAAATACCAAACAAATACAAAATGAAATAACAAAACACCTGTAATTCCAATATTAAAATTTATGATTATTATTTACCTCAAGAACTACTTATATTCTCTATGCATTTGAAAAAGTGGACTAGTTATAAATCTTTGTGATTAAAAATTAAATAAGTTTGTAGGCTTAAATATTTACTATAATGTAAAATCTACACCACCTCTATTCATTGATAAGTGCTTTTAATATTCAAAATCAACGTTCCTAAATTGGAGCTGAACCTGCCATTTCTGACAATCAAATATCATATTACCTCCTGAGCAACTAATCTTTCAATTATTACTTTTTACTTTTTATTTTCTACATGCTTAATTATAATCATGTAATATATAAAGCCATTTCAATTCATATTATTTAGTAATATTTTAATTACTCTAAAACACTTTGATGTCACAAATTACTCTCAATTTCATTGACTAAATTATAGAAATTAAACAACAGAATCTAAACAAAATAACTATTGGAATGGCTTAGGAGCTTAAAGTCTTATTAATACTCAAAATTTAGTGCTTTCAAATATATTTTTATTTCATCAATTGTTTTTAAACATAAAACACATTTTTACTACAACACCTTTTTTTATTATCTTGAGCACAAAAGTACAAGCCAGATATCACTATTTTCAAGATTAGTTTAGAATTAAAAAAGAATATAAGATTACAATATTTAATAAAATATTTTGTGGATTGTTTCATTTATGGATTATGACTTTAATATTTAAGCTGCTACCTTAAGCAATATTCAAATTAAGCAATTTAATGTATTTTCTAAAATTTTGAATAATCTGAGTACTGCATCAGAAACAGATGATCATATTTGAAACATAATTGTAAAATTATCATATTATAAATAAGTATATTTAAGTATTTACTATTACTTCATTATTTAAATAAAATATGAGATATTACATAGGTTATTAATGAACCAATAAAGGGTGTTTAATAACCCATTTATAATGTTATATCTCTATTATGAATTAACTACATAATTAGTTATTTTTATAAAGTATATGTTATTTTAAACATCATATTTTTAGTAACAGAATTTGAAGTAATGACTACTTAAAATTAAATGAAAGAAATGTATTTCTTGTCTTTTCTTTATGTAATTATTCAACTTTGAATTGAGCATGACTAAAACAATATATATATATATACACCAGATTTTCAATGGTGTGGATGGCTGAAGAGTTGGAGGTTGGAGTAGATTAAAGCCTATCCATTAAAGTATAAAGATTTGTTATCTTAATATAAACTGAGCATTGATTATATATATATGTATGGGAGATGATAACCTGAACCAACTGATGAGTTCTGGTTTAGCACAAAATACATATATTGAAGCAATTAAGTTTCATGGTTCTTCATACTTACCAAATTACTAACCCATGTTTGAACCTTATGCTTCCTCCTGCTCCTATATTAATGTATATTTATTTTGTATATGTGTTTGAGATGTGCACGTAAAAGATTATAAAATTTAACTCTTAATATTTTTTACAATTTTTTATTAATTCTTTTATTAAGTACAGCTCAGAAATATATATATATATATAATGGGAGCAATTATTAACACTATATTAATTTTACCAATATTGCTTTTAAGTTCGTAAAAAATATAACTTTTGTTTAAATTTGTTAAAAACTATATTTTTCTTTTAAAAAATCCAAGATGGAGTATGCAACTGTTAATTGTCCAAAAATAACTAAAAAGGTGGAAATGTTATATTATCTAATTTTGGGAAATGATCTTTAATTAAAATGGATTAAAAGTAAAAGGGAAAATCCAATTAAGAAGTTATACTATTGCCATTAACATTTTTTAGCAAATCTATTTCTACTCTGGAAATAGATTTGATTATATTTTTGGACAAATTATCTAATGGTTGCATCTCCAAAACAATAGGTAAAGGAAATGAAATTTAAAAAAGGAATACTAAAAGCATTCCTCACATACCTGAGGGCTGTATATAATGGGCTGATTTTTGACTACCTAGGAGAGAACTAGTTTTTAGAAAAGCTGTTGTAAAAGAACTCCACACTATTTTTTTTTTTTCAAAAATGTTGGAGTAGAAAACTAATCACCTTCCTTGTCTTTTTGCTGGTCAATCTCAACTCGAATAATCATCTCACTGATGCCCCATCCTATTAATTTTGCCATGCTGGAGCCGAACTGTTAAAATGGACTCTTTAATATAGCAAGGTAATTAACCTAAGAATCACCTATGAACTTTACATCTTAATCCTTCCAAATTACTCTCAACCTCAGCTATCTGGGTGTCATTTTAAATTGTTAAATTAAATGTTTTTTTATAACTATTAATGTAAATTTGCTTTCATACTACTAATTTTTCTTTTACACATAAAGTCCGCTCTTATTTCTTTAATCTTGGTGTAGTTCCTTTCTTAATTTTAAACTGTATTATTTTATTATTTTTAAGTTGCCAATCTAAACAATCTTGTGAGCCTAATATATAAAGTTATTTTCCCTATCTACTTAAACCTCCCTGAGTCGAGGTTAAGAAAATCCCCCCCCCCCTTTTGAATTAGATTTACATACTTTCTTAATTAATACGATCACCAGATTGTTTCTCAGGTTAACCCAATTACATGATTTTCTTTAAAATGTCTTTAAAAGAAATATAGATATTCTTTATGTATAATTTTTAAATTACCAAAAAAATTAACACTATCAAATATTTTTTATGTCATGCATTTAATTCTGAAAAGGTGATTTTTTTTCCTTATTATTGTTTTTATATCATATATATTATAAAGCTATACTCTTAATATTTCAAAGACTTGATTATTTGCAAAGTTACAAAATTCATGAGGGTGGGATTTCAGTCTGTTAGATAACAAGGAGGGAAAGGAGGGGTAATTTTTAAAACCTATTTAGTATGAATTAAATCATTCCCATATATGGTACATAGCATAGTGTTAAATGCCTAAATTATAGCATTCAAGTGAGGTTCTTGGGTTTTAAAATAGTGCTTTCCATTTCATGTCATTAAAGACAATAATATGTTGCATTGCTGATATAAGGCTTTGTTTATTAAATATTATGTGCTTCTAGCTTGGAGGGTTCCGATGAATTTGGACCCATAGATTTTCTTCACGCCCTATCCTGTGGGTAGTTGACCTTCCGGGGATCATTTTTGTATAACAGGCCTCTAACATCAGTTGTCCAGGGAACCCTGGGACCATGCCAAGCCTAATTAAACTTCTCTAAGCAGTACCATAAAAAAGGCACTCTCAGCTCCTTCATTTTTTCCATTTGAAAGCATGACATCACTTCGGATTCTTCTACCTTTATATCAGCCCTGCTGCTTTTCCCATTAGTATTAATTTATTTATTTAATAACCTCATTTTGATGCTGTAATCATAAAATTGTGCTTTGCTTATGTATATATATGTCTTTCCAATAATCATGATTAGTTTAATTAATATTGTTTTTCTTATTTTTTGTAAAATCCCACCATCGTAATTCATCCTATTTATTTAAGAGTATACATATTTTTAGAAAACAAAGCATTCTTTTCTCTTTTAAAATCTGAATTTAAAAAATGGTTAAAATTATTATGTTCTTTAATAAAAGATACTTGATTTAAATGCATATTGTTTTGCTAAATCCTCACAAATGTTGTACTCCATGATTAAACCATTTTTAAAATATATATTTTGATTTTCACAACCAAAATGGTGTGAAAATAGTTTGTATAAAATGTATAATGATTCCTAGAATGCTTCATAAATTTGTACGCTCATCATCACCTTTCAGAGCCAATGTTAAAGCATTAATTTAAAAATGTGTAAGTTGTTTTGTGATCAGATGATTGGCTCCTTAACCTAACCCATCAAATACATTTATTGACATATAATGTATAATTTATTCATAAGAGCATTCAACTAAATATCTAAGTAATTTACTGTTCATTAAATGTTTTATTAAATATTTTATTATTATTCAAGTCACTTATGTAGTTTGAATTATCTTCTCTCCATTTTCATACATTCCAACATATATGTGCGTTCTCATTGAATATGTCTCATTGTCTCTTCCACTCTTCTAGTGGACTGGACTTAAGAATTAACTCTCGTGTGCCATCACTATTATGTTGTTCATTAGGTGTTTGATCTGGGGCTTGTGGAATGGATTCAAATCTAGGTTGGTCCCTGATCTAAATCTCAGGCTTGACTGGGTTTCAAGTACATTTCATTGAGTTCCAGCTCATGTTAGATGGATCAATGTATTTTGATCGGTACAATATTGGTGATTATTTATCTTTTCTACATGTGTGTGGTGATAGTTGAAAGTTGTTTGAAAGTCTGAGTACAAATCCCTTATACTTACAATTAAGTTCCAGGTATAAGCATGCCTGTATTTCAAATCTTATATATTAAGCCTGCATTCTGCCCATCCCTCTTCTATATATTTAAATGGATACTGTCCTATACCTTAGGGGTTAGAGTGACTTGATATATATATATATATATATATATATATATATATATATATATATATATATATATATATATATATATATATATATATATATATATATATATATATATACACATTTCTGGAATAATTTGAAAACATGGTATAATTCATTTTAAAATTATTACTTATAATTTTTTAAAAACTATATTAAAAATTTATAAAAATATTATTATTTAATAAAAATTTATTTCATAAAACTTTTTTGAAAATTCACCAATCAAAAAAAGACTCAATCACTGAGATTCTCGTTTTACCTATAATACAATTGTACTAAATGATTGACATGATTTTATGTTTTTATATCCTTTATGATAGAAATCATTAATGGAAATAGGATATGAGTATATTAAAACTGGAATCTATTAATAAATATCATATGATCTTCCCTATTTATTTTCAATTTTGCAATTGGAAGCAGTAATTCATTCTAATCACTATTCTCTAGATCCATTTATTGTAAGCCTGAGTAATCAATGAACATTTACATTTTATGTCATTAGCATGAAGAGTAAAAAAAAATGTAAAAATGGCAGATTTACTAGTAAATATAAATCCTATTTCTCATTAAAGATGGTCATACAAAATCAAGTTTGGGGGTGTCACTATAGTACTATCATCTGAATTCATTAATTGCATACTTCATTTCTAATATTGAATAAATATTGTGAGACTTAGTCCACTAATTCCAACTGTTAATAAAAATATTCATTACATTAGACCAGGGGTGGGGAAAATAGTGGCCGCCAAGACAATCAGAAAAATTCACCTTGAACTGAGATTTCCTTCCTGTGTGCAACCGAAGATTCATCTTTTATTTCCATTAGGATGTCCATGTCAGTACACATGAGCAGTGTAGATACAATGTGCAGTGTTTTTCCAGTTGATTTGGTTAATTTCAATTTTGTTTTTGTATTAGCAAATATATACATTTCCAACTTTAATGAAACCATGAACCCTCCGAAAAAATGTAAAATCGGTGATGAATGTCGTGTGTTTAATGAAGAATGGACAAACAAATATTTCATTGGTAATACAGGGAATAAAGCAGTGTGTTTATTGGGTCATGAAAAAAAGGTGTGGCCTTCTGCTAACCTTTGCTTCCATAAAGTGGCCCCCGATGCAGCCCTCCACCAACCTATGTGGCCCCTGAGCCAAAACAATTGCCCACTCCTGCATTCGACTGTGGGTTTATTGAAAGTCATCCAATTCTAATGACTGCATATTTATCTTTAAAAGGTTGAACTGATGCAGTGCCTATTGTTAAGATCTTTTTTAATTATTTATGATTTATGATAGACTAATGAACTCTCTATCATAATAGTGCTTGTAATTTATTAATGTTTTTAAAAAAATACTCTTTATTACAGCTTGTTTTAATAATGCATAGCCAGGAGGAATCAAACATCATTATCTTAAACAAAAAAAAATTTTTTTTTTTTACTTATACAATTGAATATTAAAATTGCCATATTTTTTTTTTTTTAAAAAGCTGATCATCAGTATTTATTATCACTTATTTATTCTTTTGGTTTTATGTCTTTGAACACATACTAACTATTTCATTATCAGAATTTTTTGAGTGAATAAAAATGTCATTACTAGATGAAAGTAGAACAAGTTTGTTGACTGTCAATAAATGTTTTATAACTGTTATACTTGATATTATTCATTTTTGAAGTCCTTTAATAAAATAATAGTATGACGGCAGGATGACAAACTTAACAATTAAAGCTATAAACAGTGAGGATTGCCAATTCCTCTACAAGCTTTATGATAAATGCTTAGCCAGAGCCAGCACTTAAAATATCCCTGTCAGGAACCCCTCCCCAAACCCCTGACAATGTTTTCGTGCTTTGGCACTCCTCAGAGAGGTGTCAGGGTAGGTTCAGACACTAGATCTAAAAAATACCAACCCAAAGCTAAGCACTTAGCTAAAAGTTATCTATTGAGTGGAAAATCTGAAATTTTCAGACATCTACATGTCTTCAAACCCAACTATCCAACTCAAATATCTATGACTCTTATTTTGACTGTTTAACAATTAAAGGTTTCTGTGCTGATTCTTTAATTTAAGGAAGGCACAAATAAAAATCTCTTAGACAATTGAACGAATTATTGAGTTCATCTTATCACTTTGTTGCTAGAACATCACATTGATCTCCAAGATAACTATCCATACAATTAATGCAATTGTCTTTGCTTATATATGTATTTAATCATTATTTTTTTATAAGGCAAATAATTTGAATATTATATAAAAAAAATTATTATTTCTACAAAAAACTATTGTTTGAGCGATTTATTATTGGATTTTATATTACAATCTAATGTCAAAGTTTGAGCTTTAGAAAATGAAATATTAATAGATTTTTAACAATATGCTAAAATGTAATCCACAATTATTATAAACATCCAATTAAAAAAATGAAATATATATAAACTTTCACTGACATATCATCTTGTAAAAACTTTCAAATAGTAATAAAAATATTCCTTTACTTATTTAATAAATATCAAATATTCCTTTATTTATGATAAATTGGCAGAATCTTGTCAAAACGAGATAAATTTTTTTTTTAATAAATAGATTATCGTTTCGAACACCATTTTAATTATTACACATACGTAAAAGAAAAAAAACAGTTGTGGATTCATAAATTCAAAAGATTTAAAGTTCAGAATAATGTTAAAAATATTTCCAGGTAATTTTATGATTATTATCCGGAGGGTATTTTTTAGCTAGAAACAAAAGACAGATAGAAAAAGAATATTTGTTAAAAATGATGCAAATAATATATATATATCAATCTTTTTCAGCTGGATAAAATTAATATATATATAAGATTATACGGAATTACAATATTTAAATTTATGATTTATAAAAACTTCGAGATTCCATAGTGAAGTACCCAATTCAATCTGAAAATGATAAAATATAATATACACAAATGCTTCTTTGATTATAGACACGTCTTTTACACCCCATTTGTGACGTGAGTAATGAATGCTTAAAGTAATTTTTGAATTTAATTTTAGAAAACAAAATGCAGATTCAGAAACTTACATGTTATCTTATCTTATGATGCTTCATGTTCTTAGAAAAAAAAATTTTTTTTATTTATAAATATTCCATATTTGTAAAAATATTTACACATATAATAACGAGATAACAATTTTCACAAGTAAAAATGATATTTTATTAAATATGATCCAGCCAAAACATTTGTAGAATGCTGATATTAGCAATAAACAAATGTTTACATGAATAAATTTGAAATAAATATATTTTAATAACTTTTAATAATCTGTTAAATAAACAAAAAATATTAAATATGATAAATAAAAATATATTAAGGAATGTACAAATCGTAATAATTGTCAAGTTAGACTTACAAAAGACCTTTTCCCAAACTTATCAACTTTATCATATCAATTCTATCTCATTAACAGGATAAAAAATGATCTACTTTTATATAATTTCTATATTGTTATATGATCAATAAATCATTCATTGATAATCAAAGGTATAACATTTTATAATAATGTTAGCTTTGCAAAGTATTAATCAAATCAGCATAGAGTTTCAAATAACATTTAAGATGTCAATTCTAATGATTTTAAAACATCACAAATCTTAAATGTTATTTGAAACTGAAAGCTGATTTGATTAATTCATTCTGTACTAAAACCATTTTTAAATCCAGCTTATTCTTTTGATGATTAAAATTCAAAGCTTGCTATAGAGGAGTTATAATTATTTTGTAAAAAATTTGTATACAATTGATAAAAGACTGATCTGTAATTTCTAATATCTTTTTAATATTTTTAAAAAAAAAAATTAATATTAATACTGCAGTCTACCAATCACCTGGTACATCTTTATCATTTAGATATTTGGTATATAACTTTATTAACAGCTTTTCTATTTCTTCATCTCCTTTTGTGATATCGATTATAATTCCAACATTACTTGGAGCTTTCCCTTTTCCAAACATGTACATATATACCTTTATCCCAGTTAGAATTGAAGTTTTATGTGAGAATTCACCACAGTAGTTATCATGAATTTGTATATACTATTTTGACTTACGTTCAGTTATTTTATATTGCAACTTTTAAAAAAAATTAAACATTTTTGAAGGAAATTCCAGCCATTTTTTTAAGATAATGGTCAAAAATGATTGTCATTCTATAAAATTGATGATTTCGTAGAATAGTGACATTATTAAATCTACATATTTTGAAAGTAAAATGACAACATTCACACTAAAGTACATAGCAGAGTTTTGTCTTTATACAGTATACCATATTGTTTTAATTATAGAATTAATATATGATTTATGCACTTTAGTTAACTTATACACAGTGATTTAAAATAAAAATGATTTTCATCTTTAATGGCTCCAAAAAAAAAGTCATTTTCATTCAGCACAGTGAGTAACATACTTTGGTCATGTACAACAACAAATTGTATTAACATGTCATTTAAAAATAATTAAAATTACTCCAAATTCAAAATTAAACAATACTAGCCAAAGAGAGGGAACTCTATAACATAAACAATGGTTTCTTGTCTAAGCAAACTTCTCAATTACAAAGGACTAAAAACATGTCACCAATATATATTAATTATATTTTCCACAATTTCCAATTACATACTACCCACCCTTAATATTAAAAGAACTCTTAAACTAGTTGCTTCAGAATTATAAATTTTTAGTAATAAAGATTTTTTAACTCTTTATTTTATTTCTTTTAAAGAGGATAAGGTTAGCTTCATCAAATCTAATAATATGGCCTATATCTCTTTCATGAATATATAAAGCAGAATTAATATAGTTATTTCTAACCTTACTTTTATAAACTTTTATTCTTTCATTTTTATTATTAAGTTCAAACTATTTTGACCTACATATAACTTTTTACCAAAAACAAGGGATAATATACACTATTCCAGAAAAGATGTCCTATTAAAATCTCCTTTATATTATTTAATAAACTATTCAAAGTAATAGCCTTTTTCTAAGTTTGAGCTTAAATCAAAGAGTAAAAGTTCATAAAAGTGAAGTTAAAAATAAATATCTTAATTCTACTTTATATATTCATGAAAGAAATATAGCCACATTATTAGATTTGATAGGACTAATGTTGTTGTTTTTAAAAGAAATGAAATAAAAAGAATAATTAAATAATCTTTATTATTAAATAAATTATAATTCTGAAGAGTTAACTTGTTTAAGAGTTCTTTTACTATTAAAGGTGTGTGAGTTGTAATTGGGAATAGTGGCTAATAATAGATATTTGGTGGTATATTTTTAGTCCTTTGCATTTGAGAAATCTGCTTTCAAAGGGAAATCATTGGTTATGTTATAAAGTTTTTTTTTCTTTAGATAGTATTATTTAATTTTGAATTTGGGGTAATTTTAGTTATTTTATTGACTAGTTTAACTCTAGGTTTTTAATATATTAGCTAATATATATTCATTCACTCAGTTTTAGAGATAAAAATTCTTAAGAGCATTACTTTGCCTGTGGCAAAGATACAATTGATCAGAATAATCTTTGTAATTGATATTTATTTTGAGAGAAAAAACATTTCATACATGGTGCAGCTAATAAGCAATTTTATATGATGAAAGATTACTAAACATAATTTTATAATACCATTTACCCTTTCAGTTTTAAGTCAATAATTTTGTAATTTATTTAAAATATTGTCCTGTTTTATCTAAATATAGATAGACACACAAAAAAAGATTTAATCATATACATACATTTTTAAAATTATAACAATTATCTGAACATAACATTTTTTGCCTAAATTTTATTTAATTTCTCTTTATATAACATAAAAATATACATGATTTAAAAAAATAATAATAAAGCTGCAAAAAAATTGGACTTATTGGTTAGAAATTACAAAAACAAAAATTTTAGTAACTGAACATAAAGCGCATGAAAAATAAATTTTAATGTGTACATTGCGTTAAGTTAATGTTTTTATTTAATTTTAGAATGTGTATTGTAGTTAGTTTTTTTTTCATGCTTCAAGAAATATCATTCAGCATTTACATAAGCAAAATGGTGGATTTTTATTTAAAAAAATTTATTTTTTTATTCCTTTAGAATTATAGCTACCAAAATGTTTTTAAACAATATATATATATTGTAACATAATTAAAGGATGGTTCAAATATTCTTTTACCATATCTGAGTTGTCTACAACATATATAAGATCATAATATTTAAAATAACGTTGGATTTCTCAAGATATCCCACTATCAATAATTATAAACAAATTATCAATAACAAGTATTATAACTCAGGTATACAGACAGTAGATCTTATCCACTTTCATTTCTTGGTTTGATATTAAGTGCATGTTTAAACAAATACTAAGTGAATATGGTCTAGCAGGGCGCCACTAGATTATTTGAATCTAGACACAGTTATATCTAATAACCTTTTCACATGTACCAGGTTTGAATCCCTTCTTGGTACTTTATTTCTAATAAAATGGGAGATTTTGCTTTTTGAGCCATATCACTATACGCACTAATATTTAGGTAAAAGTAAAACATCTATAAACCAAAGTGGAGTATATTAGACATAAATCATTTCTCAGATCTTAGCATAACAAATGTGTTTCAATATTTTACAAGTTTACTAGCTCAGATTATATACAACTAATTTAGGATGGCAATTCACTCATCCTTGCATGAAATAGATGATGGGATGTGGTTATAATAATACTAAGAAATCACTAAATATTATAAAATCAATACTTATTTATGGCCTTTAAACAGTTAAACAGCTCATTAATTAAAACGTTGATGATGATGATGATAATAATGATAATGACAAGGGTTTCAACTACAGCTCTAGGACTAAGCCTAAACATAAAACTAATTTTTATAAAGAAATACATAATTATTGCTTAATTTTAGCATACTTACTTATATCTTAAATAACTGATATTCAACCACTGATGATGATGAATAATCACACTTAACAAAGACTACACTTAATGAAATATATACGCCTCGTTTAATAAAACAAACTAATATTTATTACTGCATTTCTAACATATACATAAAAATTTCTAGATAAACATGAAAATTGATATGAATAATAATAATGATAATAATTGATTATATAACAATCCTCAGATTAATTTCAAGTTCTTCCCCCTTTCCCTTCAAATGTATTTTGTATTAAGATGGATGTCACATTGACCATGATTTTCATTCCATGAGAAAAGTATTTCAAGAAAAAAAATATTATCTGCTCATTAGCACACATACTTTATAAATCTAACATGTAAGTAGAATGTTAAAAAAAATGTTAATAGAATTGAAAGAGCAAGTTTTAGAAACAAGTTTTAAATTATTTTCTCCCCCTCTCTTCTACCTCTGAAATGCTATACTTAACTTGAAACAAAATAATCTAATATTCTAATATTACTTGTTACTTCACATTCACTCGCAATTATACACATATAAAAATATTATTATGTATGTGCGTGTTTTATCCCATAATAACAAAATATTATTTAAAACCAAAATAATAATATATTAGTTAAAACTAAAATCATAATACCAAAAAAAAAAAATTTGTTTTACACATTAATATTTCAGAACTGTAAAATTAATAAACAAATAATTTTGCTACATTCAAGATCATTTATGAAGCTCAAAGTTATTATTAGTAAGACATTCTTGTTTTTAATCGATCTGAATAGTCTTTAAAAGTTCTTTAAATAAAATATACCACTTTATTGTTAAAATGTTTATTAAGACTCTGATATCATAAAGAAAATAGATATAAAAAGTCATATTACTGATCTTTTGTTTGTGGTGAATTTCCAAGGGTTCAAACTTGTCTTGTATAATGTCTATATTTCTGCAGCTACCATTTCCATTTTACGTGGGAACAATCTCTTTCTTGAGGTGTATAACTATTTGATGATGATGACTCTATTGAGGTTATTTGCTTTAGTGGACAATTTGGAAATCATTATATTAATTTTTCTTCTCTTCCTGTCAAGCATGTGGATGAAATACAGCAGTTGTTTTCACATTTATAAATTTTCTTGAGTTTAAAATCAGTTGTTGTAACAATTAATTGGACTTGATGATTAATATTTATCAGTAGATTAATTCATCTTCTTTGAATGCAGGTGAATGCTTTCTTCCTTCTATTAAAAACATCTTATTTCTCTGGTCAGTTGAAAGGTGTAGAATATTATTTTAGACACAACATCTTTTCTTTCCTATGTGATGTGCAGCTTCCCCAGATGGTCCGGCAAAGATGGGACATACATATAATTTTTCTAGCCAGCCATTTCTTATATTTTCAACATTCAATTTAATAGTCTAATAATCTGAATCATAATCACAATAATAATAATTATTCCAGACAGCTTTTTATATCCAATTTTTAGCTAACTTAACCAATCAGAGATAGCGTCACTTGCTATTTTTGGACAAATTCGTTTTAATTAGATCTCTAATTTATTTTCAACTAAATTATTTTTCAACTGAAAAGTTTAATCCTTTTTCCAGACACTTTTGTTTTAAAAAAAAATAGACTTAATCCTTATTTCCTTTCTTTTTTTACATCTAGGTAACATTTCAAATTTTTGAGCTTCCTTCTTTAGATCTTAAGATAAGACAATTTCAAAATTAGATTAAGCTCCCAAAGTGACAAACAATCATTTACAAAAACAAAATTGCTACAAAAATAGATATCTGATTCAACAGATTTCCTCTTTTAACATAAAATTGTACAAAAAAAAATAATTTGACAGATTTAATCCTTCCTTTTCTTTCAATATTTAATAAATGTAAATTTCTGTATGTAATGTACACACATACTTCCTTATTTCAAATCATTCATAAACTAACATTGAATAATATAATTGCTAGCTTAGTAATTATAACCCTATTATTTAATTAAATCTGTAACTTTTAAATCCCAATTACAATTATAGAAAAGAAAATAGAAGTATAGAATAAGATATTAGAATTGATCAAGCATAAGTTAGTTTTAAAGAAAGTTAAAATGTTGAATATTTGAAATATAAAGCAATTAAATAGCTTACACATACACTGCCTATACGTATGCATTATAACTTTGCTTTTTAACAGAAAATTTAAATATTAAATGTGCGTGCTGCTCTTTTTGAGATTTATTAACACACAAACAAGTAAAGCATATAATTGCTGTCCCACTCACTTTCTGTCTAAAGCGTTTAAAATTTTGATCTGGTAGGGTTTGAACTTGGATGCCCTACAGCTTCATTTATTGTTATATAAAAATGTGATGATGATTTTGTTTTACATTTTCTTACATGCACATTACTATAAATTTGGCTAGTGACCAAATTGTAATGGCACAATATATATATATATATATATATATATATATATATATATATATATATATATATATATATATATATATATATATATATATATATATATATATATATATATATATATGCAAAGTAAAATGTTTATGTATTAATTAACACATTTTTCAATTTTAACTTTATTTTTTTTTAATATTTTTTTAATTTAAACTAACAAATTAATTTTTTTTTATAGGAACTCATTTATTTACTATGTGAAATTTTACTTTATGAGACATTTTGGGGTACCAATTGTCATCACTGAGTTAAAGGTCTATATATATATGTAGAGTAGATATTTTTTACATGCATAATAAATATACATATATAAAGTAAGATTATAATATAAAACAAAATTTAAAAAAATATAATTATTAATAATAATTTGAGAGCACATTTACTGTTTATATTTTTATTCGTTTATAATCTTTCAAAACATAAAAAAATTGTAGATGGTGAATGAAGAAAAGACCAACTACAATAATAATACAATCTGAAAAACAAAATAGATAAAAACTTAATAATGATATTTATATATATATTTATTTTTTAAAAATAAAGTGAATAGTGAAACATCATATTTTTATTTTTATCACAATTAAACATGCTCTGGATGACATTCTTCATTTCCCAATAATCTTTTTGCCTTATGAAAGCAAAATAGAAGTCTCATAATCAGCAGACCCTTGGCCTCTACAATTATTTTAGTGTATTAAGTCTGCATCAATTTTAGCATTTATACAGATATCCTTTTCAGATTTTCAAGTAAAATTTTTAAACTTTAAGCTTTCTGATGCAAAACAAAAATATTATTAAAATTGTTTTTTTTTTTGCCACTATTAAATCAATAACTTTCATTTTATACTGAAGTGAGACACTTTATGAATTACTTTAAATTTCATAACTTGTAGCTTTACACTTGAAAATCATTTTAAATATGTAAAATATTGTATATTGAATTAGAAAATGGTAATATGTGCTTTGAATATAAGCTGAAAAAATGTTACTAATAAATGTGATTATGTTTGACACTCTGAGACAAAAAAATGACTGCTGGCATATAAAATTGATTAAATTTCCAACTTTTAATGTTATTTTTTATTTGTTTACTTTTTTTTGTTTATTTATATTTACTTTTTGGATAGTAACTGAACTAATATGTACTGATACTCCACATATAGTTCCTCTGTGAAAACCAATAAGTGAATTCTAAAGACATTCACATAAAGTATATGCTAGATCATTATTTTGCATATTAATGATTTTATGATCCTGTTTTTTTAACTTCTGCAGAAAACTTATTTCTGAAATATTTCAATTTTATATATAATTGTATTTTTCAAAATGAAACAATTAAAATTGCACTTTTTTATAATATTTTTGAAATAATATTTATAAAATAAAGTCTATGTTTCCCATCAAAACTATGCTCATGTTCATTATAAAACATCATTTTAAGATATCTTATATTGTTCATTCATTTCATATGTCCAATCTAAAGAAAATGTGATTTTGACAACAGCAAATTCTGCAGTATTATATCTGGCAAGTTGAAAATATACTCAGTGTTATAATCTTGTCATAGTAAATTTAAAGTGCATATCTGAATAAAAAATTTCTAATGACTTTGTTACATTAATAAGGTGTTCAACTCTCACTTTTGTAAAATAAATTAGGTAAAATAATAGTTCTACATATAATTAATTTAATTGCTGTAGTTATTTCACTGTAATGAAAATTCTACCTTTTAACTTCTTAAAAAAAATGGCAGCAAACAGGAGTCTGGGCACATGTCAATATCTAAGTATATATTCTACATGGATATTTCAGAAGATACTATGAATATATATATATATATATATATATATATATATATATATATATATATATATATATATATATATATATATATATATATAAGAAAATGCTTTGAGGAAGGTACTTGTTATTGTACCAAAAAGTCAGCTATTTAGCTATTTTACCACATGAAATATCCTGAAAATAATAATAATATAAAATCATATATATATATATATTGTTATAACTGAAATTTTGTGTAATGTTGGAATATGAGATAAGATCAAGCATAATTTTTTTTCTGGATAGTTTTAATAGATAATGCATTAATCTTTAAGTATTGAAATAATTGCTAAGATGACAAAATGTTAAAGCAAGGAATGTGTTAGTTATTATTGCTATATAAATTAACAAATTAATTCTATTTGTTTACGATACACATGTAAATAATAAAATTTATAATCTTAATAAAATTATTGTTTCTTTATAGTGTGTATTTTCATTTACTACATTCATAAATAATCAATTATAACTATTGCAAAAAATTATTTAATGTTGTAAGTGGGTATGTTATGTTTATGTTATATGTTTTTAATATTTAAAATGGATATATATATATATGACTATAGATGGCGTTATACCAAAAACACCTTCAAGCGTTTGTTTACATAAACGTCAGAGCGAGTATTTCACTATCTCTAACTTAATTTCCACTTTCATATCATGATTTCAAGCTATTTGCTATCGTCAGTGAAGGACAGGATTAAGAAACTAGATCTAAAACACAAACTCTGAGCATTTAAGAAACAATTTCTATTCAGCTTGCAAGCGTGAATCTTTTAGACACGTAATGTCTTCAAACTCAGCATAGCATGCCAGATAGCTACATGGGTCTGATATCAGTTCAGCATCAGCACATAGTAGAAGCCTCTGCAATATATATCATTGCAAGAAAGACCTCAAAGGTACATTTATGAAAAACAAAAAACACAAGTTAGAAACTTGTATACGCTTGTATTTATGACTATAGATGGCGTTATACCAAAAACACCTTCAAGCATTTGTTTACATAAATGTCAGAGCGAGTATTTCACTATCTCTAACTTAATTTCCACCTTCATATCATGATTTCAAGCTATTTGCTATCGTCAGTGAAGGACAGGATTAAGAAACTAGATCTAAAACACAAACTCTGAGCGTTTAAGAAACAATTTCTATTCAGCTTGCAAGCGTGAATCTTTTAGACACGTAATGTCTTCAAACTCAGCATAGCATGCCAGATAGGTACATGGGTCTGATATCAGTTCAGCATCACCACATAGTAGAAGCCTCTGCAATATATATATATATCATTGCAAGAAAGACCTCAAAGGTACATTTATGAAAAACAAAAAACACAAGTTAAAAACTTACATACGCTTGTATTTATGACTATAGATGGCATTATACCAAAAACCCCTTCAAGCGTTTGTTTACATAAACGTCAGAGTGAGTATTTCACTATCTCTAACTTAATTTCCACTTTCATATCATGATTTCAAGCTATTTGCTATCGTCAGTGAAGGACAGGATTAAGAAACTAGATCTAAAACACAAACTCTGAGCGTTTAAGAAACAATTTCTATTCAGCTTGCAAGCGTGAATCTTTTAGACACGTAATGTCTTCAAACTCAGCATAGCATGCCAGATAGCTACATGGGTCTGATATCAGTTCAGCATCACCACATAGTAGAAGCCTCTGCAATATATATCATTGCAAGAAAGACCTCAAAGGTACATTTATGAAAAACAAAAAACACAAGTTAGAAATTTGTATACGCTTGTATTTATGACTATAGATGGCGTTATACCAAAAACACCTTCAAGCATTTGTTTACATAAATGTCAGAGCGAGTATTTCACTATCTCTAACTTAATTTCCACCTTCATATCATGATTTCAAGCTATTTGCTATCGTCAGTGAAGGACAGGATTAAAAAACTAGATCTAAAACACAAACTCTGAGCGTTTAAGAAACAATTTCTATTCAGCTTGCAAGCATGAAAGACACGTAATGTCTTCAAACTCAGCATAGCATGCCAGGTGTTTTTGATATAACGCCATCTATAGTCATAAATACAAGCGTATGCAAGTTTTTAACTTGTGTTTTTTGTTTTTCATAAATGTACCTTTGAGGTCTTTCTTGCAATGATATATATTGCAGAGGCTTCTACTATGTGGTGATGCTAAACTGATATCAGACCCATGTAGCTATCTGGCATGCTATGCTGAGTTTGAAGACATTACGTGTCTAAAAGATTCACGCTTGCAAGCTGAATAGAAATTGTTTCTTAAACGCTCAGAGTTTGTGTTTTAGATCTAGTTTCTTAATCCTGTCCTTCACTGACGATAGCAAATAGCTTGAAATCATGATATGAAGGTGGAAATTAAGTTAGAGATAGTGAAATACTCGCTCTGATGTTTATGTAAACAAACGCTTGAAGGTGTTTTTGGTATAACGCCATTTATAGTCATAAATACAAGCGTATGCAAGTTTTTAACTTGTGTTTTTTGTTTTTCATAAATGTACCTTTGAGGTCTTTCTTGCAATGATATATATTGCAGAGACTTCTACTATGTGATGATGCTGAACTGATATCAGACCCATGTAGCTATCTGGCATGCTATGCTGAGTTTGAAGACATTACATGTCTAAAAGATTCACGCTTGCAAGCTGAATAGAAATTATTTCTTAAACGCTCAGAGTTTGTGTTTTAGATCTAGTTTCTTAATCCTGTCCTTCACTGACGATAGCAAATAGCTTGAAATCATGATATGAAGGTGGAAATTAAGTTAGAGATAGTGAAATACTCGCTCTGACGTTTATGTAAACAAACGCTTGAAGGTGTTTTTGGTATAACGCCATCTATAGTCATAAATACAAGCGTATGCAAGTTTTTAACTTGTGTTTTTTGTTTTTCATATATATATAAAGTATATATTTATAATGCAATTTTGTAGAGTGTAATATAAATTGTTTTGATTTGTGTTAAGAGTATCATTTATATTTTTAAAGTGTAAATATTTTTTATATGTAATCATTATGAAATATTTTTATTTCTATTATAAAAGAAATTTTAGTTTTGGAATGCAGGATGAATTTAATATTAGAGTTAAGAATGAGTGTAACTTTAATTTTTGATGACAAATATGATATCAATTATACAAGGTTACAAATAAGATTGAATGATTCGAATTCACTCTCTAACAACTTGACTTTTATTGATACAAATCCTAATTCTTTTATACATTGTATTTTTATTTTATAAGTAACTGCTTGATAATTATAAACTAATGGAGTAGAAGGATGATATTTATCTATGAGACCAGCCAGTTTCCTGAATACTTGTTAAAAGAAAGAGAAAAAAAAATTATAGCATTCATATTCATCTTAATATTTCTCTGCTGAAGAAGAATTGACACATATAAACAAAATGTTTTCATTATGAAACATTAAAATCAATAATATATTGCAATAAACAAGAATTGTTTTTACCTATGGATATCATTTTATAATATTAATGGAGTATTTTAACATAGGATTTGAACTGATTTATTTCTAAATCACATGAGTCCTAAATGGAGGTCGGAATCTGCTTATTTATAATGCTATTACAATTCTAAATGTTTTTTAAACAGAGAATAAAATATCTATATAATTAAGAGTGTTGAAATCTGATAAATATACTTCATATTTGGATAACTATTATAATACATTTTACTCTGTTTAAATTATTGGATACCATTGAATTATTTAAAGTTTATGGAATAGACATTTCAGCTGTTGGGTTTCTTTGAAGTACCCACATAGAAAAACTGGATTCAGGTTGTAAATTAATGCACTTTATTTATATATTTATTTGCATTATATTTTATTAAAATTATTGATTATTGCATTATAAGATAGTTAATCATTTGTTTATATATGTAAAATAGAAGAAAATTAAGTTTAGTTTAAATTAAAAATTTATATTCTAAATTTTAATGGTTAAAATTCTAATTTGAAATATCATATGTTTATTTCTTTCCCATCATTTATTTTAGTATACATTTTGTGAATATTGAAGATTTGGAATGATTGTATTGCAATAATCATTTATTGATATTATATTTTAAAAATAAAGATATTTTACAAATATTAATTTAGATGAAAGATATATTTCATGATATTTAATTAAAGTTTATGTCAGGAATGTTTATTATTAATTTGTCTTTTTTATATTTTATTGCTACTAAGATTATATTAATTAAACAAATGAAATTGCTTCAGTCATCATTTCAATTATTGCAAACCTATTAGTTAATAAAATTTTAATACCTAATGGCTATGTCTTGATTTACATTATTATATTTTAATAAATGAAAGTTTGCTAATCTTTCACATGTGTAAACAGTTATTTCCCAGACAGCCAATCATATTTTTTAAACAGCTTTCTCTTAAGAATGATCAGGCTTTGACACACGACAGAGATTTTGACAAGAAAAGGTTGATACCAACCTTTTCTCAACTTAACTTATATATATATATATATATATATATATATATATAGTTATATATATATATATATATATATAAACCAGACTTAAGCATCTTGGCCTGAAAGCTTGAATATATAAACATATACATTTATCATTCATTGTGTTATTAATTTAAGATATTACGGCACGAAATCTCAGATTTACTAAACCGCAATTTTTAGATGTTAATATAATTTATCAGCAACGTCAAAATCTCTGTCGTGTGTCAAAGCCTGATCGTTTTTAAGAGACAGCTGTTTAAAAAATCTGATTGGCTGTCTGGGAAATAACTGTTTACGCATGTGAAAGATTAGCAAACTTTCATTTATTACTAATTTATTAATAATATGCGATTTAAATAAATATTAATATATTTTATAATAAAAAATTATAAAGTAGTTCCATAATCAAGTGGTTGGATTAGTAAGCACATATATTGCTTTGCATTACATTCTTTCTTATAAATTCAGTATATTATTATTACATGATTATGTATACATTTTACATAATAACAGATTGATTAATTTATTATGGCTAGAGGTTTAGTAGTTAATTAAAGGGTAAACATAATTATTTTAATAATTATATATTTTTATTTCTGATAAAAATCCATATTGGAACTAGTCTCATAATTCATAAAGTATAAATACTTTAATTATTTAGATGAAACAAAGACGATTATAATTGGGTGTTATTGCATTATTTTGAAATATTATTTACTGGATGTGTGTTGCAATAATTTGTTATTTAGTTAGAAAGATGATAATTTTATGATATTATAAAATTGTAATTGTATGCATTGAAATTGCTATTTTAATCACATTAATAGTTTGTTTAAATATGAAGCTTATCGATGTAATTTATACTTAATTTAGATATTAAGCTTTTCCTATTCATATCCATTTAAAATAGAATACTAATAATTCTAGGCATTTTAGGGTAGTTATAATTTATAGTTTAATGTCTAGATTTTATTGATTTGAAAGATAACTTATTGTAAATTTCTAATCGCATTTGTAGGGATATTAAATAGGAATCGTTCATTTATTTTGTTTTACGATTTGAGTACCATAATTTATAGGATTATTTGAAGAATTGGTTTTCAGTTTATATTATTATAAGTTGGTATAAGTTGTGAGGTATCTTAGATAAGTCGATATTGTATATTTTGTTGTAGTTTTAGAATTTTAAACACCATTATAATTTGGTGCTTCAGTGAACAGAATAATCTGAAGTATTGACTTCTTGCATTTTTAGCCCATTACTATTTGATTCCTAAATCTGTGGGGCATTTAAAGAGAAACTTTTATACATTTTATTAATTATATGTTGTGACAGTCAGAAAATGTGTGACTCGTAAACATAGTGCAGAATTCGACCACCATACAGAACAGCAGCACCATCAAGTAGCGAAGCCACCTGTGATACTGAGTTCGAACATAGTTTATCGGTTCCACGAAACAACGCATCTGATGCGACATTAGTAAATATTTCCTTAGGCACGGTGGTCAGAGATATGCAAGAGACTCATGATTTTATTCTCGAGTTAGCCAATAATCAAACTAATATTAATTAAACATTCATATTTACATAATCGAGGAAAGATTATATAGAATGGGTATCGAATAAATGAAACGTAAATGCAGACGTATAGTTTAAAATTATTTATTAACACATTTTAAGAAGATCATTTACTAATAATATTTTATGGACTAACAGCTTCAGTAGCGGGATTTGCAACATGATTATATTTTAAAGAATACATTATTTATTTGTTTACAAAAGGAATTTATTTATTTGAGGGCGTAATCTAGCTACCTAAAATTCTCGAGTAAGTATTTCTAATGCATGCCTGGAGGGATTTATACCTTTGCAATGCAAGAGTCTAAAATATGGGTTATAAGAGTAATGGCAGACATATATTTATTTAATTAAAATATTTATTTGTAACTAAGGGCAAACATTTATTTGAGAGTGAATTATGAAGATAATGCAGAGGCAGAGTGATATATAGAATAATAAAATTAAGTAAAGGAACACGTGGTATGCTTTAGAAAGGCAATATGGAATGGCAGTATATTGAAACTGCAATGCCACGAATGAGTTTATAAGAATGTCGGGCTGGTCTCTGCCTCAGCCCGACGAAGTAAGGTGTCACATAAGCATAACCAGGGACAAGCGGACCATGTCACAGTTTGCCGGCTGGCTGCATGACATTGTCAAATTCTACAGGAGCACCCATTATGCCCGCTTGTGTAGGACGACTGGGGTTAATTTCAACCCTGAAGAATCCGGAAATTTCATGGCGGAATGGGTCATCGCATCTCTACAACGTAACACATGTATACTGTATAAACGATTATGATGAGGTTTAAATAGATTTCTGACTCGGCCCTACATTACCAACATTTACTCAAGAACTCTGGCGACTCTCAAAGAAATGTGATTTTCTAGAATTATTCATTAGATTTAATAAATACAAAACATATATAAACTGGGAGTTATTACAACTAATATGCCAGCCATTTGCAAAGTAGTAGACCCTGCATTACAATAAATGATGCAGTGAATGCGTGTCGATTTATGTGAAAGTGAAGTTATTAAGGAAATAAGAATGTCAGGCTGGTCTCTGCCTCGGCCCGACAAAGTACATATTAATGAAAATGTGACACGCATTCACTGTTTCAAATGATCATAGATTTAAACTTTGAAAATTGAAATAATTATGAGCATGCAATAATTAAATAATAAATATAGATAAAATGTAGATTTTAAAAATACGCACCCAAGATAGAATGAGGTAAGCTAGATTAGTAGAGAAATTTACACATTAAGTTAATTATTCAGTTTTAGTTATACATATGGTAGTTTTACATTTTATAATTTAGATAAGTAGTATGAAGAAGAGCTATAGCATATTATTAGAGTACTCTAGAGTTTGAACACAGACAGGTACCTGTTTTATAAGAAGTTTTCTGATTCCATTAGTTTAGCAGCAAAAAGTTCACGAGTGGCAAGTCTTTCTTGTATTTAGATAATTCATTTAATTTCACGGCAGCAGCAGCTTTCTCATTCATTTCAGGCAGCAGATCTTTATGATGAATTTATGATGGGCAATGGAAAGTTCGGCATCCGATAGGCCATCTCCCGATGGAGAATAATCTAGGTGCTTTACTCGGTCATACCTTGGCAGGAACCAATTATTTTTATATTTTTGGAGACTCTCAGTGATCGAGAGCAAAGCTAAAGTTTAAGTGAATGTCTCCAGCAAGTCTAAGATGGCCTCTTTTTTTTATCTTGATCTTTCACATTTTTGTTAAGGTATTTTTAGGTTCTACTTAATCTGCCCTGAGGATAATCAATGCATTTTGGTGGTTTTTTTAATTAAAGAAAGCTGCCGTTCTATTGTTTACATTTTACATTTACTAATTACATTTTGGGGAATTTTTCTTTAATTAATCTATTATCTATCATCTGACCAATGCTTTTAAATTTCAAAGACAAAAAGGGAACATAAGATTATTTTAACTTTTAATTAAATATTATATCAGATTTTTTTAGAATTATTATTAAATGAAATTTAAACAAAGCAATAAATACGAACTTTATAATCCAAAATAAATGATTAAAATTATACAAAATTATATAACTAAAAGAAATCTAAATTATATTATTTTATCCCTATTGCGTTTAATTTGAGATCGAAATGTGTGCGTGTTTATGCTGAATTCTATTGCTACACACACAATTCGATACCAAAAAGTTTAAATTTGGGCGGGATAGACTGGTCAGTGAGAGACGACAGAAAAAGGTGAAACTTAAGATTCGAATACGAATCTTACAGTTTCATTTACCCGTACTTCCCGTGAACAATTAAGGGAAAACAAAGGAGGCAAGAAAGAGAAAAACAATTTTACATTACATAATTTAAAGATGAAAACATTATTATTGTTTTTACAGATATATTGAAATATAGAAAGCAGAGATTACATGAAGCAACGAGCAATTAATATACCCGGATCAAGAATTTATAGTTTAATTAAAATGGCCTAATTTGGCCGTGTCTGGTAGAAATCATAGTAATGTTAGTTAAACTGATTATATTTATATAAAAAAAATTCTTAGAGTAAGGTTAGTTAATATAATATAAAAAAAAAAATTTTAAGAGTAATAGTAATTAAAACAATAATATATATATAATAAAATTTCTATCTAAAACCCTATTTGACTAAAGTACAATCCATTCAACCAAGTTCATTATATCAAGTTCATTTTAATATTTTCATATACGTTTAATCCGTCCTAAGAGTCTAATATGTTTACAACCCCAGGTCGGATGGATAATACCGATCTCTCGTCATCAATGACTGCGGCCTTGGGTTTTCTAATCGTTGCCTTTTATCGGGTGGTTCTTTGGCCCAATGGTTCAAATCCAAGGTAGTGAGAAATTCAACCATTTCTCCTATATTTTTTATTTGACTGCCTGCCATTAATTGTTGAATGGTTAGCGGCATACTATGCTGGATGGTCCCTATGATGTATGAATCCGAAAAGGCGAACATTGTAAGGGATTTAAACCGGTTCGCTTGGCGGAGGAAAAACTATGTGTGCATCTCTTGGGGTATTGTCCCATATTTTTCCTGGCAGAGTGTATTGTAGATACTGCTTTGACGTTCATTGCTCCAGTATTGCTTCATTAATGCATCTTTGTATTTTTCTATGGTTTTAGGCTTCCATCTCACCATATTCCACCAGTCCTTGGCAGATCCCTGTAGATGGTAACTGGCTATCACTATCTGCTCATCTGGCCCTGTCTTATGAACTTGGAAGAACTTTTGCAAGCTCTCTAAGTGGGCTTGAGAATTTTCTCCTATCTCCCCTCTAAAGATTTTGATGTGGATCATCTTGGCTAAATAGCTTTGGTGTCCAGTGTCCATCTTCGTCTCTTCTTTAATGCTGACTGCCTTCTCCGGTTCTTGTGGGCCTTCATTGGCTGGAATGAGGTTTCTTTGCTCATCACACTTTTTCATATTTACTACACTACCTGCTTGCCCTTCTACTATCATCGGTTCGTCTGATCTCTCTGACTTCCTTTCCTTTTCCATATCTTTAATCTCTTCTTCCTTTTTACTAGCTGGGGATATTCCAAAATGTTCCTTTATGGCTTCTAACTCTCTCCACATAATGTCTTTAAATTCCTGATATTCTCTAACTTTTCTCTTTTCTTCTTCTTGTCTCTGTTTTGATTCTTCTTCTCTTCTTTTTCTCATTTCCTCCTCATACATTTTCTTCATTTCTTGCATATTCTGTCTGAGTATTTCCTCAATGAACTTGAAATTAAAGTCCATTGATCCTCTGTATTGTTGCGGAGCTTCCCTTCGCTCGGGTGTCAACTCCAAAGCTTCAGATAAATCTTCTTGCTGTATATCAATATTTTCTGATTCCATTTTATTAATATGATTTATTTATTTTATACCACTAGCATTTGACTACTCCCCACCGGTATATTGGCCCTATAACACTCTTTCGCTGCCCTCACCTACTCTACATTGCCCTATCTCTATATTGCTGCGTTTAACATATTTAACATATATATTATAGCGAACTACTGGTTACGCGTATAATAAGCCACTGCTGTCTATGATATATATATTTGTACTTTAACAAAATATTTACTGTTAACATATATAACAAGCTTCTGCTGTCTATGCTATATATATATAACGGTGCTTTAATAAAAAAATTCAATGCTACTTGCTTTCTCATTTAATGACTGATTACTTTTTTTTTTGACATATATATATATATAAAGCAAAATATTTCATTAGATCTGAGTATTTTCGTTCCTTCTTAAATTGCACACACATCCCTGCTTTCCTTAAATTTGTTATTACGCCTGCTGTCCTTTCATTCACTCGACCCACATTATTTCACTCGATTTACTTTTTTTCATTATTTTTATCAAAACAAAATCGTATATATATAGAATAATTAGCTAACTCGAGTAACAAACGCTAAAAGAAATTTATATGCGTTATATTTTGCTCAGGGTATATATGGGTTTTTTGTATCGAAAGCTCCACGTTGGAAAGCGCCAAATGCTAAAAAAAAATTAAACTATGTAACAGTCAGAAAACATGTGACTCGTAAACATAGTGCAGAATTCGACCACCATACAGAACAGCAGCACCATCGAGTAGCGAAGCCACCCGTGGTACTGAGTTCGAACATAGTTTATCGGTTCCACAATACAATCCACGAAACAACGCATCTGATGCGACATTAGTAAATATTTCCTTAGGCACGGTGGTCAGGGATATGCAAGAGACTCATGATTTTATTCTCGAGTTAGCCAATAATCAAACTAATATTAATTAAACATTCATATTTACATAATCGAGGAAATATTATATAGAATGGGTATCGAATAAATGAAACGTAAATGCAGACGTATAGTTTAAAATTATTTATTAACACATTTTAATAAAATCATTTACTAATAATATTTTATGGACTAACAGCTTCAGTAGCGGGATTTGCAACATGATTATATTTTAAAGAATACATTATTTATTTGTTTACAAAAGGAATTCATTTATTTGAGGGCGTAATCTAGCTACCTAAAATTCTCGAGTAAGTATTTCTAATGCATGCCTGGAGGGATTTATACCTTTGCAATGCAAGAGTCTAAAGTATGGGTTATAAGAGTAACGGCAGACATATATTTATTTAATTAAAATATTTATTTATAACTAAGGGCAAACATTTATTTGAGAGTGAATTATGAAGATAATGCAGAGGCGGAGTGATATATAGAATAATAAAATTAAGTAAAGGAACACGTGGTACGCTTTAGAAAGGCGATATGGAATGGCAGTATATTGAAACTGCAATGCCGCGAATGGGTTTATAAGAATGTCGGGCTGGTCTCTGCCTCGGCCCGACGAAGTAAGGTGTCACATAAGCATAACCAGGGACAAGCGGTCCGTGTCGCAGTTTTGCCGGCTGGCTGCATGACATTGTCAAGTCCTACGGGAGCACCCATTATGCCCGCTTGTGTAGGACGACTGGGGTTAATTTCAACCCTGAAGAATCCGGAAATTTCACGGCGGAATGGGTCATCGCGTCTCTAAAACGTAACACATGTATACTGTATAAACGATTATGATGAGATTTAAATAGATTTCTGACTCGGCCCTACATTACCAACATTTACTCAAGAACTCTGGCGACTCTCAAAGAAATGTGATTTTCTAGAATTATTCATTAGATTTAATAAATACAAAACATATATAAACTGGGAGTTATTACAACTAATATGCCAGCCATTTGCGAAGTAGTAGACCCTGCATTACAATAAATGATGCACTGAATGCATGTCGATTTATATGAAAGTGAAGTTATTAAGGAAATAAGAATGTCAGGCTGGTCTCTGCCTCGGCCCGACGAAGTACATATTAATGAAAATGTGACACGCATTCACTGTTTCAAACGATCATAGATTTAAACTTTGAAAATAGAGACAATTGTGAGCATGCAATAATTAAATAATAAATATAGATAAAATGTAGATTTTAAAAATACGCACCCAAGATAGAATGAGGTAAGCTAGATTAGTAGAGAAATTTACACATTAAGTTAATTATTCAGTTTTAGTTATACATATGGTAGTTTTTACATTTTATAATTTAGATAAGTAGTATGAAGAAGAGCTATAGCATATTATTAGAGTACTCTAGAGTTTGAACACAGACAGGTACCTGTTTTATAAGAAGTTTTCTGATTCCATTAGTTTAGCAGCAAAAAGTTCACGAGTGGCAAGTCTTTCTTGTATTTAGATATTTCATTTAATTTCACGGCAGCAGCAGCTTTCTCATTCATTTCAGGCAGCAGATCTTCATGGTGAATTTATGACGGGCAATGGAAAGTTCGGCATCCGATAGGCCATCTCCCGATGGAGAATAATCTAGGTGCTTTACTCGGTCATACCTTGGCAGGAACAAATTATTTTTATATTTTTGGAGACTCTCAGTGATCGAGAGCAAAGCTAAAGTTTAAGTGAATGTCTCCAGCAAGTCTAAGATGGCCTCTTTTTTTATCTTGATCTTTCACATTTTTGTTAAGGTATTTTTAGGTTCTACTTAATCTGCCCTGAGGATAATCAATGCATTTTGTTGGTTTTTAATTAAAGAAAGCTGCCGTTCTATTGTTTACATTTTACATTTACTAATTACATTTTGGGGAATTTTTCTTTAATTAATCTATTATCTATCACTGACCAATGCTTTTAAATTTCAAAGACAAAAAGGGAACATAAGATTATTTTAACTTTTAATTAAATATTACATCAGATTTTTTTAGAATTATTATTAAACGAAATTTAAACAAAGCAATAAATACGAACTTTATAATCCAAAATAAATGATTAAAATTATACAAAATTATATAACTAAAAGAAATCTAAATTATATTATTTTATCCCTATTTATTGCCTTTAATTTGAGATCGAAATGTGTGCATGTTTATGCTGAATTCTACATATATTTATACATTTTTAATATTGCTACACACACAATTCGATACCAAAAAGTTTAAATTTGGGCGGGATAGACCGGTCAGTGAGAGACGACAGAAAAAGGTGAAACTTAAGATTCGAATACGAATCTTACTGTTTCAATGTTAATATGCATAAATTTTTGGATAACAAAACTTTTTATTACCATTATAATTTGTATTGCTATTTTACTGATGCTGTAAATTTATAAGGTATTTAGAGAGAATTATATGTGTTGTGATAGTTGTAGGCTAATGTCGCAATATTGTACATCATAATGAATCTTTTATCATTAATACTTTATATGTTTTTGTATCATTACAATTTGCCATCTCTAATTGAGGGTTTAAATATGGGCTAGTCAGCAAATCTTGCACACATTATCATCATTACCATTTTATTTCATTACAACTAGTGTTGCAATTTGTAGTGTGTTATTAAACTAGGACTATTTCCTTAGTGATCATTTTTAATCCATTACAATTTGCCACCCAAATAAGAGACTATCACATTTTTATTTCATTACTATATATATATGTTGATATAAAGATTTTTACAGGTTGCAGATATAAAAGACATATTTTGCGGGTTCATCCGTGTTAAAATATTTTAAATATTGATATACTGACGTTTCGACTTGGTAACACAAGTCATCCACTGAGTAATATATGTCTTTTAAAATATGTCATATATATATATATTGTGCCAAGCCAAATTGGCACATGTATATAAAATAATTTTGTCTAAAAAAATTATTAAAATCTTTCGTAAAAGAGAGTGAAATAAAAGTTATAAAAATCGGAAGTTTCTTTAAATGTAAATGCAGTTTGTTTTCGTGAAAATAAGATTTAAAAATCAGAGAGTTCTTAAAAATAAAACTTACAATTAAAGGGGAGAGGGGGAGTTTTGTTTAGAAAAGATAAAACTCAGAGTTCATAAAAGTTAAAGAGTATTTTTATTATAAATTAAAAGTTTAAAAAAATATAAAAATCTCTTTTCATTCCAGTTTATTATAATAAATTATATATGTGCATGCGAATGTAAACAAAAGTATGCATGTTAGAATAATATAAAAAAGAAAAATATATATAAATGAAAGTTAAAAAAAAAAATTATATTTGGAAAACACAGTGATGGCTATTAAGTTAAATAAAGACAACACGTTTATGAAAATAAATATTGAAATGAAATGTATTTAAAAACACAGTGGTGAGCTACTAATTAAGGATATAAAAACAACACGTTTTGAGATAGCTAATTAATCAATCGTCAAAAACACGTTGTCATAGGATTAGTTATCAAGGAATTTTGACAACACCTATTGCACTTATTCCCGGAGAATATAAAAATGAAAACAATTCACAGATATAAATAGCTAGATTTTATCGGACATTCAATTGGAGTTTGCAATTCAGTCTAGTTTCCAGTGACAGTTTGCTTCAGTACAATTTCTATTATGTATACAGCAACCAACATGCACTGTTGAGCATCCTTGGAAATATACGCTTGTGCTTCAGCCTTTTGAGTCCAACAAGATCATCATAACCTGCCTGTGAAATAATGTCGGCATAACAACTCGGAAACCCTCCGTCAAAACGTGCAGCTGTCTCCAAGAAGAAATCAACGGATTACCATAAATTCTCTTCAATAAACAAAATCTAACCGGTTAGATATAATCCATCAGAAACAGCAGAAGTAGCCAACGACTAGAAAAAAAATCCTAGGTATATGTTTTATTATTATCATTTACACGTAGTAGTCACCACTGTAATCCGTAAATATTCAAGATGCAAATTATATGAACTCTATCATACATAAAATGAACTATTGATATGTGTTCATGAGTTTCAAATGCTATAAATGCTTTATTATTATGTTTGTGAATGTGAGATAATTTAAAATGTCTAAGATTATTTTTGCTTTTTTCATAAAATATACTATCATGTGTTAATTTAAAAATGTGCGTGTGTTAAAATTGGATTTATAAAATGTTTATAATGCATTTATGTTAGTTAGTAAATTATCTTTAAACTTAATTAATGTTGATTAAAATAAATTGTCTTTAAATTTAAACTTTATCTGTCGGTCAATTCTTTTTATCAATCTCTTCTTACCAATATTTTATTACTGATTAAAATTAGACGGGGCTAGTTAAGGGAATTGTTTTGAGCGCTGGATTATGAGCCTACTGCCCAAATATGTTAGTCTTCAAACTAGATGGCACCCTGGGGTTTACCCTGAAACAAATAAAGTATTTGGATAGTAGGGGTTTGAATCTAGCAGCCGAGATGGGCCATTGTTGATAGTTAAAGCTATCAATAAGATCTCCCATTTTGCTCGAACGTGCCGGTTCGTTCACGTAACCTTTATAAGATTATAAATGTATTATGAAGGAGTTTGAAACCGGCCAAAACTTATATATACGTATAAGTAGGTGGTTTCAGCGGTTTGACCCGGTACAATATATATATCATAATGGAATTTTACTCTTAATCCCCATGTGGTGACTGTCTAACACTTAATTTAACCTTTCAAAATAGTAACCAATAAGCAAAAATAACTGTCACATAAATAGCATCCCCTACGGTATTATTACATGCAAACAATATTTATATTCAATCTCAGGGTTTATTCAGCAGGGTGGCCTTTGAGCATTCCATCTTCAGATTTTCTATTGGATGGGCAGTTGAAGAGTTGGAATGTGGTGTAGATTGAAACCTGTCCATTAAAGTACGAAGATTGGCTATCTTAATATATATCTGAGCACTTATAGCATATATGTGTAGTAGAGATGGTAATCTGAACCAACTGATGATTGCTGGTTTAGCATGAAGTATGGATATTGGTAATTATTTATCTTTTTGACAGATATGTGTTCAAGTGTATCAGTGTTATGAGATAGAGTGGAGAGTGGTGGGTTGTGTGAAAGTCTGTGCTCATATACCCATATATTATATGCTAATACATTTCTAATCACTAACAATAAAAAAAACAACAAGATACATATGACAAGCATAATATTATGAGTATCAAAATAATATTTACCTACATATTATTTAACACTATCCAGATAATATGACTCTTAACTATCAGTATAATATAGTTTTACAAGTAATAACTGAATATTAATGGGAATTTTGGTATTGCATCCAGCACATACTTTAGCATATAAAATGAGCTGCAACAATAGTGCAAATGCGCTATAAGACACTGTTAATGTAAATAATATTCACTTATAAAAACTGGAATAGAGTATAAACAATTTTATTATTAAAATTATACTATTATAATTATAATGATATTATGACCAGGTGGAGAAATTTAACGTGAGAGTAATGATGATGATTAAAACGCAAAAGCTATTATTTAAACAATAATTAAAACAATTTATTAAACAAAATATTGCATAAAAGTAGAATAATAAAGTATATAAATAATTAGATTAATATTCTATAATGCTCTTATTTCATAAAGTACTTTATATAAAGTGCTGCTAAATAAAAGATTGCAGGTATATGCACTGATGTTTATACAAACTCACAGATCAATAAAGAAGTTTGCTTGTGGAAAGATTTCTAAGATGTCCTAAGTATTTTAAAATTTACTAAATAAACAAAGATTAATCCATGTTTTATAAAACCCAATATTTCTCATACTCATAATAAACCGTTATATTAGTATATTATTAATCCTTCTTTAGGAGACATTTATCTTTCACTAAATAAGTGCAATATCCACATGGCTCATTTATTCAATATTAAGGCCTCAAACAAAACATTCTCCTCAGCCTGCAGCCATAGAATAATTATCAGCTATTAAACACAACGTATACTTTAAATATATAAACAGAATATCATTTATTCTTTTCTATAAATGTGTACACCCTAAGATATCATCAAAATACATTAATAAGATATGAAGCATATAAATCAAGAGAATCTCGTATCCAATAGGACAATTCAAAATATTAATATATATTTAACTTATCACCGCTGTTAACAAACTTTTGGACCGCAATAGAAAACTTTTTTTCTTTAAAATATATGTCTTATAAACTATAATGTTTTTTTCATTGAATCCAATCACCTTATATACTCTCCTTCTTTTCTTTTTAACAACTTTACTTCCTATCAACCATTCACAATTTTTAACACCCAACGTTTCGACCACCTTTTTTCTGTAGTCATTTTTAAGGCTCTATAATATTACATATTTATATATATTAATATTACAAATAAAATTAATATATAAAAATGTTTATACCCTTATCATAAAAACAATAACATTTTCCTTTTATTTATCAATACATCTTTATATATATTACATCATATAATCTACATTTATTTACTTCTTTTTTCTCTCCAAACTTTTTCCTTTTTTTTATTTTTTTTTATTTTTTATTTTTAAGTGTCATAGCATCAGCCAGGACGCGAACCCGCAATCCAGTCGCGCTGACCTCTCGACCACCAATGCAAGACAACTTTTCCCTTTTGCATACTCATTTCTTTATATACACAAAAAATACCAATGTTAAAGTCTCAAAGGAAACACTCTACTCGACTTGTACCATGAAGTAATTATCATTTATTAAACTTAGCAGTATTATAATAAGTACTCTTTAAATATATAAACAGAATATCTTTTATTATTTTCTATAAATGTGTAGACATTAAGATACCATAAAATATATTAGTTAAGATTTTACTTCATTAACGCTTAAATAAATTAATATATATATGTGCTCTGCGCACAGTTAATGAAGCTATTAATAAATTGTCAAAATTTTTACTGCCAAGCGCTTTCGGGACAGTCTACAGTCCCATATTCATGGCAAGTTATTCTGTTAATAACTGTAAAACCATGCAAATTTTATGCAAATTTATATGCAGATGTTACGTGGACCATTTACAAGATAGGGAATAGCAGGCCTCTCTTCTGTTGATTGCCGATGGGTCAGCCGCAATGAAGTAAGCTTCCCTAACTTTATGTTTGGTGTCGTTTGTTTCAGAGCAAACGACACTGGCTGTGGTAGGTAGAAAAGCATGTCCAGAGTTTCTTTCGTGTTCGACAAAAATCGAATTACCTTCATACTTTGTTTTGGTTTTATTGTAAAGGTATCGGTGTTGAACTACTCTGGTGGCAAAGTTAGTTTTGGTCTCTCCATAATATGTTGCCATGCAATTTCTTTGGGGGCAGGTAATTTTGTACACAACTTGAGGACTAAGTTCAGGTTTGATCCTGTCTTTGGCATTATTTATGAGTCTATTGGTGTTGGGAGGTGAACGGAAAGTGACTTCAAAGTCACATGATAGTTGATTGATAAGGCTTTTAGCTGTAGAGTGAACATATGGGATTAAGATTCTTGGTTTGTTTTCTTTCTTGTGGTTGTGGTTTATTTTATAGAAAAATTTGTTGACTTTTCTGTTGATGGATGAATAAGTGTGTCCAATTTTCCTTAAATCAGTTATATAATTGATGAGATTTTTTCTTTTATCTGCCTCATATTTGCACAAGTTATGGTTCCTAAACATGAATGAAGAGAGGGCTGCAAGTTTGCCACCAGAGTAGCTCAACATTGATACCTTTACAATAAAACCAAAACAAAGTATGAAGGTAATTCAATTTTTGTCGAACACGAAAGAAACTCTGGACATGCTTTTCTACCTACCACAGCCAGTGTCGTTTGCTCTGAAACAAACGACACCAAATGTAAAGTTAGGGAAGCTTACTTCATTGTGGCATACCCATAGGCAATCAACAGAAGAGAGGCCTGCTATTCCCTATCTCGTAAATGGTCCATGTAATATCTGCATATAAATTTGCATAAAAATTGCATAGTTTTACAGTTATTAACAGAATAACTCGCCATGAATATGGGACTGTAGACTGTCCCGAAAGCGCTTGGCAGTAAAAATTTGGACAATTTATTAATAGCTTCATTAACTGTGCGCAGAGCACACACATATATAAAATATATTAATAAAATTAGAGATAAATAAAACAAGAGAATGTCATCCAATAGGATAACTCAAAATATTATCTAAAAGCTATAATATTAAAGGAACAATAGAATAAAAACCTGTCTTAAAAAGACTGAATTATATAAAAGTTAGATTAAAATAAAAACAAATTTAAAATGGTATAAAAAAGGGTATTGTTTTTAAAGTAATTAATTAAGAATATAAAAAGGACAAAAAGAAAGAAAATTATTGGTATTTTTTATGTACTTAAAGAAATGAGCAAAAAGTTTGAAGAAAAAAAAGAAGTAAATAAATGTAGATTATATAATGTAATATATATGTAAAAAAGATTTATTGATAGATAAAAGGAAAATGTTATTGTTTTTATGATAAGGGGGTATACACATTTTTATATATTAATTTTATTTGTAATAATAATAATATATTATAAATATATAATTTTATAGATCCTTGAAAATGACTGCAGAAAAAAAGTGGATGAAACGTTGGATGTTAAAAATGTGAATGTGTATATATGGTTGATAAGAAGAAATAAAATGTTTAAAAAGAAAAGAAAGAGAATATACAAAAGGCAATTGGATTCAATGAGAAGAACATTATAGTTCAAAATATTATTATCCAAAGGTTTTGATATTAAAGGGACAACCTATCTTTAATATCATATACTGTATTCATTATTACACTAATTTGAATAAAGGAAAACATATTACCTGCTCTTCTTATGATGAACAAGAATGTTAATTAATCCTAAATCCTTACTAACAAATTTTATTATATACCACCAAAAAAAATAACAATTCATACATACAATGGTTATCACACACAAATGTTTATGAATAGTTTTAATCCATGTCAATGCGCACATTTTTACTCTTCCTCATAGATTTCATATTAACAAATTCCTTCAGATAAACTCGATTATTATATTTTAAATTTTGAGATTTGCTTTATAGCAGATATCAAAACATTTTGTTATCCATTTTAAAGAATTCATTTTCTAGTTGAGATGAAGCAAAACAATATTATTAGTATCATAAATCCATTCATAGCATGGTGTTTTTGTTAAAAATACTGAAAACGTTGTTTTCAGCAAAAATTTCTTTAAATAATCCATTAAGAGGGTAATTAAGCTGGTGATTCCTTAAGCAATTACATTTTCTTTTAATTCAAATTAAAGAAGCAAGGTATATTGCATCATTTTTATACTCCCACAGTTTTCTGGTTTCTTTTCTGAAAATCAACAAACATAGATATTATATTACATCAATAGTTTTACAGGTGAGTTTGAATAATGATTTTGCAGAAAATTGATAAATACAATAAAATCCAGTCCAATTAAGCATAGCAGTTAATCATTAAGTAGTTTTATGAGATTGAAGTCTTTGATTATAATTCAAGTGTATCAGTGTTATGAGATAGAGTGGTGAATGGTAAATCATGTGAAAGTCTGTGCTCATATACCCTATATATTACATATATTGATATAGATATATAATAAGCCTGTATTTCAGTTATAAATTTAAATAATTCCATTGTTTTATTTAAAAATAATAATAAATTGGTAAAAAAAATTCTTTTACATTTTTATCAGCTCCAGATATTAAATAGCAATTTAAATTAATATTGTCAAATCATGTCAATGATGAAGATCAAGAAGTTTATACCCACCCTGGAAGGCAAACATTCAACAATGTCCTCTCAGTCAGCCATTATGTCTTTAAAGTGGCATAATTAATAATTAAAATGACAAAATTAAGCTTCGTTCATTCAAGCAAAAGAACAAGAGAAAAATATGAACTGCACTTCATTGATACTTGTTTAAATAGTGCTGAGCATGTGATGAAAAAGTGATGTGAATTCAAACACGTTTTTCACTTAGTTGTACTTAGTATGTGAAAATGGTACTAGGTCATTTTGGCAACAGTTTTCTTTCAGATGATATTATTTTTCTTCTTGTTCTTATTGCAGTAAATCAACCATATTTATTATACAATTTATATAAAAGAATTATTTCAAATAAAATTATTATCACAACAAATATAAGCTTATTTATATTTCTTTTTATACAGAATGATAAATTATTATTAATTTTACTAAAATCAATAAGATTAAAATTTCTAAATTAACTGTTCTTATATTTTATGTTCTTATTTGTTATCTCTTTCACTTTTCATATATATATTCTTACCTTTTGAAAAACAGTTTTATAACAGTTAGACATATAAACAAATACATACATGCACATTTAAGTGTTTTGTGGTGGTAAAAGTTTGTCTACATGTATTGTACACTGAATACAATTCACCAAAATTATCACTATTTTAATTTATTTGTTTTATTATGAGATATTCAACTATAAATTATATCTCTATATAATGCGGGATTGATAATCTAAATTATTTAAAGAATGTTTTTACTTGATTTTAAGTTTGGTAGCATTTTTTTTTAATTTAGCAACATCTTTTATCAGGTCTGAACTATAATCATCATTTTGGTAAACCATGATAGTGCTATATTTATAATTATACTAAAATTGAAAAAGAAAATTAGATTTTTAATTTTTTTTTTTTAAGTTGGGTTATTATAATGTTATTAAACTAATGGGATAAGTATCACAATATATAGATATTGTAACCTTATAGTATCACTGTAAATTGGCTATTATAAAATTAAAAGTGTAAAAAATTTATTGGCTTTAATTTTTATAGTTAAACAAATATATTCATCACTGTCATTGGTTGTATAGCATAGAATATAATCATTATCATGTTTAAATACTCTCTCATATTAATGGTTATCAGAAATATATAATTTTATAAAGAATTTTGAATGGCTTTCCAAACAGATTTTTTTTGATAGACTTATTGTAAAAATATAGGGGATTTGAACCCAAACATTCAAGCATCCATCAACTATCCACATTATCTCATACCACTGATAATCATGACCATACACATGTAGAAAAAATAAATAATCACCATTATATGTATTTCATGCTGAAACAACACTCATCAGTTAGTCCAGATCATTATCTCCCACAAACATATCTCACACACACATATATAATCAGTGCTCAGGTTATATTAAGATAGCAATTTTTCATACTTTAATTACTCCAACCTCCAATTTATCAGCCATCATACCATTGAAAATCTGATGATGGAATACCCAAATCCCATGCTGATGGCAATATTATTGTTATGCCCATGTTGACCTCAAGTCACTCAACCCTCATGTATAGGATCTTAGTCATTTAAATACATAAAAACTCCAGGTATATAAATAATGCCTATATTCAAATATTACACATTAAGCTTGCATCCTGCCCATCCCTCTTTTATGTATTTACATGGATAAGGTCCTATACATGAGGTTTCAAAGTGACTTAAGGTCAATATGAGCATAACATTGGCATCAGCATGGAATTTGGAAATTCCATCATTAGATTTTCAATGATATGAATGCCTGAAGAGTTAGAGATTGGAATAGATTGAAGCCTGTCTATTAAAGTATGATGATTTTCTATCTTAATATAAACTGAGCACTGATTATATATGTGTGTGATAAATGATCTGGACCAACTGATGACTGCTGGTTCAGCATGAAATATATATATTAGTGAATATTTATCTTTTTTATATGTGTGTCAGTGGTATGAGATTCTGTGGATAGTTGAAGATTACTTGAAAGTCTGTATTCAAATCTTCTATATTTACAATTAAGCTCTAGGTATATGAAGAATGCCTGTATTTCAAATATATATGTATAAAGAAAATGTACAATCGTATATTTCGTTGTTATTCTTATTAAGAAATAAAATTATCGAATTGGATAAATCAAAAGAAGTACTCCACACATAAAACCACTAATTTCATATAGAGATAAAGAATAGAATTATAAATTTAACATTGCCATACTGAAATATTTTAAAGTAAAGCAATTATATTTCATATTATATTTTAATAAGGGGTAGAACAAAAAGTTCTTACATTTTATATTTTGTGTGCATGTATGTGGAAGCAGAAACTTACATGTTTAGATATTTATTTAGAAAAAATTGATTTCGTTTTCTAGAAAATTTATTAAACAATAAATTATTTATTAACAGGTTAATTTAAAATTAATTGCAATAAATGTCTCAGAATTTTATAGATTTGTGATTGATTTATTTTAAATAAATATTTGTAAAATTATTTTAAAGTCCAAAAATAAAAGAGAAGCAATTAAAGATTGAAATTATTTGCTTTTTTTTTCTTTATTTTTGAACAGTTTCTTAAGTTTTACTGACTTGATTAAAACATTTTACTTCTAACATTTTGACCAGCAGTAATCCTGATGTCTTCTTCCAATATTTTGCAGACAAATGAAGGAACCTCAATGCATTATGGAGAATATTCTGTAATTCAGATATCCAGTGATAACTGATATAAAAGCCAAAGTTTGAAAAATCCAAACAGTCTTTACAAATTTTCATTGCATTCAGGACTAAACAGCTCCAAAATTTTAAATAGCCATTTTGGTTTCTCATCTACATGATGATCAACTAGACGAAATAGCTAGGTAGTTGCCATTGCTAGTGAAATGGTTTCTTCTTGCCATTCTAGGAGAAAGATTGATAACAACAAATAAACCAGCAACCATCATTAATTAATTAATTAATTTTTTATTTCAAGAAATCTCATTTATTCGAGTCAACTGTTAATGGAAAAATGGATAGATTGTGGTCTCATTATTTCAACAATAAATTGCTGGATTTCTTCAATTGAAAGTAATGGTAAATAGCTGATAGATTTGGAAGAATGTATTTACTAACTTCAAATAAGTAGTTGATGTTTATTTTCAAATTATAAAAATAATTATTTTCTTCACTACAAGAAAGAATTGTTTCAATGTTGTGAATGATCTTATCCTTAATTATATAATAAAAAACTTTAAACAATAATTTTTCAACTCAAATATTCCTCTATAAACTTGTTTAGAGAGAGGAACTGTGAATCAAAAAAATAATGAAAATCGTTTTTTTATGAATGTTAAACTATTTTTGTTTTATCAGAGATATGATCAAAATTACTTGAATAATGGATTAAAGATCTATAAATGAATAGATTAATTTTATATCTCAAATTAAAGAAGTATTGAACTCTACTCTTTTGGATAAAATTATAGCATCTGTTCAAATGAATAAAATCGCTGCATGGAATAAACTGAAATAAACTATGAAATTGTATCGAATGTTTAATGAGTTGCATTGTGGATTATCAATACTAAATACTTAAAAAACATTCGATGGATAATGGATTAGGAAAGCTTAATATTTAAATACAATTCCTAAATTGTGGATTATCAAAGTAAATATTAAATATTATGAACATACAAGTTATACCAATCTTAAAAACGGATTAACACTTTTGATAAATGGAATTTATTAATCATTAGGTTATGTCCAGAAAGGATTATATTATAAAGTAAAATTATTTGCGTGTTATATCATCAGTGATGATGTTATTTTAAAAATATAAATTCCCAAGAACTCTGAAATATTTTGCCTGTAGCAATATTTCATTGGAATAATTTTTAAATCGTAATAACCTTTGAAGATTATTTAATGCATTTGCTTCATAATTGTTTTTTTCCTAGTTAATATTATCATCATCATTATTATTATTATTATTATTATTATTATTATTATTATTATTATTATTATTATTATTATTATTATTATTATTATTATTATTATTATTATTATTATTATTATTATTATTATTATTATTATTATTATTATTATTATTATTATTATTATTATTATTATTAATGTAATAAAGTTTCTCGGATATTACTATGCCGTGTACAGATATTGTATTTAGTATTATTATTATTAGTGATATTGAATGGGATTAAATGTAATTAACCTTGGGTTTAGGTTGTATAAACGTAAGTAACTATTAAACTTATATAAAACTATGCTATATTGCAAGTATCGTATGTTTTATGGGTTCTTAAGTTCAACCTCAAAATTAAAATGGAATTAAATATCCTTTTGTAGATGAGTAAATCTGTAAAGAATATTTTTGTATCACTCTTACATATTGGTGTTAATTTTCCACTGTTATACAGTATTGTAACAAAGCATCCTAATGATCTAATTATATTTTATTAATGGAGTAGCATTTCTAATGTTTAAGCCTGCAAACAAATCCAGTAAAAGATCTTGAGGCAAAAATAAATAAGCGCAATGTGGTAAATATCATCTTGGTATGCTAACCAATGATTTGTACCTGTTATCTTAAAAGAGTGAAAACTTCTCTAGCATTATTAAGTGAGGTTGATTAATAATTGATTAGTTAGTAAAACAAACTAATTAAGAATGATATTTATCTTTTATGATGATAATTATTATCCTCCAATATTTAAATTGAATAAATATTGTTTTGAAATAATAAACAACTTATTGATAACACACTTTCCATATCCCAAATTCAAATTAGATTTAGGAAACAAATAGTAATATTTATTACATATTTTATATAATTTTCTTATTGTTATTATTTGTTTTTATCATTTATTTTATATTGTGTAATAAAGTCATTGTTAATTTTTAACATTTTTCATTTGTTATTATTAAAGACAAGTAATCGTGCATATTCACGATATAAAAAAGGGTATATGTGAAATATTAGATTACACATAAAATCTATTTGGATTAAATACATTATTATTGTACTAATGCTATCTTAAATATAAAAGTTATTGGATAAGATGTTGTACATAAAATCCCTTTTACATTGTCATATCCTAAAATGCATAAACATACTTTATATCCATGCATTTATTTTTCTTATAATCCTGAGATGAATCATTAATCAATCTTATATTTAAAAATTGCTAGCCTTAGTTTTAAAACACAGATTGAGTTATTCTTAATTAGTTCCTATAGTAAGAAACAGTATATTTGTAAGGATTTTTTATTAAATAGAATAAGATTAAGAGTGCACGTATTATTATAAAACTCTGGGAAAATTTATTATTTTATTGAATTAATACATTGTACAGGCTTAAACCTGCATTTATATATGTAATATATTCGGGATTTGAACTCAGACTTTCACACAATCCACTACTCTCAATGCCAGCTCATATTGCTGACTCACCTGATCACACATATGTTAGAAAGATAAATAATCACCAATATATGTATTTCATGTTAAACTAGCAATCATCAGTTGGTCCAGATTACTATCCTCACACATATATACAATCAGTGCTCAGCTTTATATTAAGATAGCCAATCTTCATAATTTAATGGACAGGCTTCAAACTATTCCAACTCACAACTCTTCAGCCTTCCATTTCATTGAAAATCTGATGGTGGAACTTTCAAAGCCCTTGTTAGTGCTAAGGTTGTCATCCTACCCATGTTGACATATTAGTCATTCTGACCCCTCATGTACAGGAGAATAATCCATTTATACGTACATATGTGAAGGATGGGCAGACCTTTTACACACTATTTATATAAATTAATACATTGTACAGCCTTAAACCTGCATTTATATATGTAATATATTCGGGATTTGAACTCAGACTTTAACATGAACCACTACTCTCAGTGCCATATCATATTGCTGTCCCACCTGATCACACACATGTTGAAAAGATAAATAATCACCAATATATGTATTTCATGTTAAACTAGCAATCATCAGTTGGTCCAGATTACTATCCTCACACATATATACAATCAGTGCTCAGCTTTATATTAAGATAGCCAATCTTCATAATTTAATGGACAGGCTTCAAACTATTCCAACTCACAACTCTTCAGCCTTCCATTTCATTGAAAATCTGATGGTGGAACTTTCAAAGCCCTTGTTAGTGCTAAGGTTGTCATCCTACCCATGTTGACATATTAGTCATTCTGACCCCTCATGTACAGGAGAATAATCCATTTATACGTACATATGTGAAGAATGAGCAGACCTTTTATACACTATTTATATAAATTAATACATTGTACAGCCTTAAACCTGCATTTATATATTTAATATATTCGGGATTCGAATTCAGACATTCACACGACCCACTACAATAGTGCATAAAAGGTCTGCCCATCCCTTGCATATGTACGTATAAATGGATTATTCTCCTGTACATGAGGGGTCAGAATGACTAATATGTTAACATGGGTAGGATGACAACCTTGGCACTAATAAGGGTTTTGAACATTGATCATCAGATTTTCAATGAAATGGAAGGCTGAAGAGTTGTGAGTTGGAATAGTTTGAAGCCTGTCCATTAAAGTATGAAGATTGGCTATCTTAATATAAAGCTGAGCACTGATTGTATATATGTGTGAGGATAATAATCTGGACCAACTGATGATTGTTGGTTTAGCATGAAATATGTATATTGGTGATTATTTATCTTTTCAACATGTGTGTGATCAGGTGGGTCAGCAATATGAGATGGCACTGAGAGTGGTGGGTCGTATTTTATTGAATGTAAATCTATTATCAAAATATAGCTAGTTTTAGCTTATTGGGGAAATATATAAAAACTTGTATGCATAATAATAATTGCAAGCCAAGTGAGGAATAGTAGTCGCATTTTCTTCTTTCACATTATCGACACACCGTCTCAACCGATCACAACGTCTCCACCGTTCTCTCTACATTATTTCCAGTGAGATCACACCCGGTCTTTCTTGTATGGGTTAAATATATATATATATATATTGTAACCTCAACTTTCTCAGCGCATTCTTTCACTTTCAACCTCAATAAACTCTCATTTATTTCAAGTAGCTAGTCAATTGAATTTTATACTAACTTTAGGATCAAATATACCCAGGGCGCCAAATTGCAGCTATAAATTGTAATGCCACCAGAGATCATCATTATTAGCCATATTTAGGACTATAGAAGATATTGGAGAAAGTAATTAAATTGTCTCAAAAAAAATAATAATAATAATAACAATAATATTGATAAAACCATTCAATCTATGTGGTCTTAATTTCAAACCTAGCATTAGTCATGCAAATATTTCATGATAAATTTATTATAAAATTCATAATAATAAGACAACTTTCTTCCACAACTTTATTATAAATATCTGATCTCGAGTGGTAACTACAGAAAATACTATATACAATTCTCATTTATATATGACTGGAAATAAATCAGTAATTAATGCAGAGAACTCATAATCTATGTTCATAATATAAAATTATTATTTAATTTAATACTAGATAAACATTATCACAAATAAATCCTCTCCATTTAATTCCATTACTTTATTTTTCGTTCTCAGCATCTATCACTTTCAAGAGCTACAATTATATTACACGGAATGTCTGTGTTATGTTCTCTTATCTGAGAATCCTTAATCTTATTTCTCTAACACACATATATCTTTCGATCAACTATCAACTCGTGATCCCTATTTTATAAGAGTATAATAATTTTATTATAATAGGCTACTTGGCTTCCAAACTAGCTCTTAGATTAATAATTGAACTGCTCTTTCTCAAGGTCTAGATCTGTCAAGAGGTACCCATATAAGCGATTACATTGTAATGGATATGATCCCAAATATGCTACAATAAATTTTAATACAAGTTTACTACTGTAAATCACTTTAGACACCGAGAGCAGGAAAGGGATTTTATGTCTGCTCCCAATATTTACAACATTTCAATGAATCAAAAGATTAAATTTATTAAACTTAACTTAACTATTCCCTGTTATTTTAATCTATTATATCTAATCTATTGACCAAATTTTAATTAATAATTTTAAACCTATCATATTTTGCTAAATTAAACTATGGAAGTAAACCATGGACATCAATCAAATAAATCAATCAAAATTTACTTGTAAGTAAATTACAAACATAAATCATAAAAACAACTTATGCAAATTAATTATGAAAATAAATTATGTGAAAATGAAGTTTATAAAAGTGACTTAGATAAAAATAAATTATGTTAATCGAATATAGAAATAATCAAGATAAATCAATACTGTAATTCAATCATGGAAATAAATTATCAATATAAAATTAACTATGTGAATCGAATATGGAAACAATATAATAATGACTACTGCAAATCAATCTTGGAAATAAATTATCAATAGAAAAATGAATAATTAAATTTAACTATGAACTAATATTACTTTAAATATAGGTGCTGAATATAGATTCTGGAGATATTTGAAACATCAAAACACAAAACACAATGTAATCTTATAACAATAATAAAATTTTATTACATTAACAATAATGATAAAATTAAATAAAAACACACTTAATTATAATATTGTTACACTCAAATATATGATTCAGATCTATTAAAGACTATGGTTCGAATACATGTTTAAATTAACTGTTTTTCTGGATGACTTATTTATTGTTTCAACCCATTTATTTATCAAAAAAAAAATTAATAATAATAAATAAACACAAACGCTCACACACAGAATCAGAATTTCGTATATTTTAGCTTTAAGAAAACCTATTTCTTGAAAGAGAAAAAAACCTATAAATTTCTACTTCCCCCCTTTTATTGCAAACTTTGTCCATTGGACTATTCCAAAATAATATATTCATTTTAATTATTCTAACTAGTAATGTGAAATAATCATAAATTTCTAAATCATTTTATCAAGCAATAATTTTCACATTTCTAATGAAGAAGGATGATATGCCACAAAAATCTCCTACTGATCTTGCAAACGAGTTTAAATTCAAAACCCACACTTTTACATTCATGCCTGTCAGATCTTTATGTTTTTGACTGTATATATCTTGATAGTCAGTATGTCAATCCAGCTTGATGACCTCAATTTATCATCATTCACAAAATTAACACAGATCGGTTAGTTTATTAAATAAAATCTTTGTCATTCCCCATCATACATATACTTCTGACTGAATCCTTATCCTTTCTGGACAACTTTTTATTTTGTCCCACATAAGAAAACTCTCTTAATATCCCACATCACCATGCAGTATTTATAACATGCACACAGCAGCATCTTAGCAAGAGAAATTTAAAAAAAATAAAGACAACCACTCCTAACTTGAACTGTTTGCTCGAACCAGAGGGAGATCTTTTCTGAAGATCTAGAGTCATGTAAGGAGCTCCTGCCTAGACACCTATTCTTTATATTGGCATGCAAAACATTTTATACAATTAAACAATAACTTTATTGATAATTCCCTATCTTAACAAAGTAAATGGAGTGAAACTCAGTCATCTCCGACTGCCATGGTAAATAAATCATGAGACAGTTATTTTCCATCTATTGGGTGGTAGGATAACTTTACATTAGTAATGACAAGCATTTATAGCTTTATATATGCCCACACATACATCGATTATAATCTAGATAAATGACAATGGCTAACCAGATCCCAAATCAAAACATATATGAATTATTTCAATTTTAAACAGTCAAGCCAACAACATACTTAATATTTATATTAATAACAGATCATCAACACTTATAGCATAATTATGGTTTTTTTACGACCATCCACTTACTCTTCATATTTAATATTAAACACAAATGAAATTTTTGTTAAGAATATAAAAAAATATTTATATCATTTCTCTCTTTTCTTTTAAATTGAAATTTACATGAGCATTTATACTTTAATGGTATCAAAATCATTTTCCTTTCTTTCCTTTAAACATTTTAAACATAAATAAATAAAAATTATTAAATTAAGATAATCTAGTAATTAGACATGTGACATTAAACAAAATGAAATAAAAAAAAACAAATGACATATTATATAAATGAAATAAAATAAAGAATAAATATCAACATTACAATAGTCTCTTTCCAATGTCTTTTCCTTCAATTGTCCATCAATCAATTAATATATTCAGTTCATTTTATTTTGATATAACTATATAGATGCCTATCAGACAGTTATTTTTAATCAAAGTGTATAAAAACGCACAGACAGTCATTTGAATCAAGATAAATAAAAATGTAGATAGTTATTTTAAATCACGATTTAGCTACAGGATAATTAATAAATTTTAAAAGAGTTCTGTTGATTACCTTCCATTTGATGAGTTTCTTCCTTGGTTTGAATTGATTTGTCTCTTTTCTTCTTCTTTTCCATTTTAGAGACTCAAATTATAGACAACAAGCAGCCTCTGATTACTAAACATGAGTTAACTTTTTAAAACATTATACAGAAGTTTGCTGTAGTTCTTCAAATGAATTTTAACCAGCCAAATAATTATTATAATATGAATTGGTCTTTCAATTTCAAAAAGTTTGATAGCATTCAGCATAAAATATCTTATTAAAAGTTGATTTCTTCATAATTGATGTGAGGAAAAGAAATGTGCACCAATTATATATGAATTAGAAATTCATATTTTGGTATACTATAAAACTTAAACACATTGTTAAATTCTGAGAAAGAAAATTTAAAAAAAAACTTGGAGACAACCTTCAGAGATAGATTAATTTTAGAAAAAGTTCTCAATTAGCAAAATCACCCCTCATTCACTTTCCCCAGTCCCTTTTATAGGGTGAAGGAGAAAAAAAACATGTTAATCTCCCCCTCCCACATGTGGTTTTTCTTCAAATCTAATTTAAAAATCTCCACTCAGAATGAACAATAAACTCTTTACCACTTGTTAATTTAGACAACTTTTTTTCCTCATCTTAAAGCACATCTTTTTAGTTAACACATTAGTGACTAATTTATGGAAAAGTAGTCAAAGAAAATCTAATCAAAAAATAAGCTTACTGACACTTTTTGGTCAAACAAAGGTTACATTCATTTGATCTAAATAATTTCTTATTTAGATTTACATTTTAGAGTTAGAAATAATAAATCAAAACAGATTCATTTATTTTTCCCTTTTCACACTTATCATGAATTAATATAGAAAATTATATCAATTTCTATAAAGGAAATCAAACCCACATATTTGTATTACACACACATACATGTGCAGACCATTCAATAGAAAACTGCTCATTCAGCTTACATGAACACAAACATCCATCATAATTTCTTATAATTACAAGCATAAAATCAATTATAATTTCTGATAATCATAAACAGAAATATCCATTATAATTCCCTATAACTTTAAACTTATTCTCCTAAAAAGAAACTGTTAACTAAAGCTACTGACAATCAATTCAATTTTAATTCTCATCAACTTTTTAGTAATAGATATCAAGATTCATAAGACTTTATCTCAGCCATATAAATATTTATTTGTTGCTTAAGGTTCAGCATAATATTCAGAACTCCACCCAACACTAATAGGTTGATCAATAACTCCAAAGATTACATTGATCCAGCGCTCACCCCACATGTGGTGTACTCCATTTCCTGCCCCCAGGCCGGATGCCACGCCACATATTATGGGGAAACGAAAGCCACAATTAAGACCAGGTTGGCTCAACATCGGTACACCTTCAATAGAGCCCAAACGAACAGCAGTACATCTTCTGCATTTTTTGAACATACTAAACAATCAGGGCACAATTTCATACCCGCTAACCCCGTTATTTTATGCTCAGAACCAAACGACTACAGGAGAAAGATAAAAGAGGCATTCTACATTAACAGAGACATCCATGCAATCAACAGAAGAGACACGTGCTTCGACATTTCGAAAAAAATGGGCTACTTAACAGTAACTCATTTGAATATTCTCATTTACATATATCAAGTACATTTTCACGAAGGCTATGAGTATGAGGCACGGTTCCTCGAAAACGTTCAGCCAAATTTATTACTAACTATATTTTTTTCTCTAATAATTTACAATTAAGTATTTTCATTTTTACAAATAAGGAGAAATTAAAACCACATTTATTACATAATAATCGTAATATTTTGGAAAAAAAAAAGAATTTTGCAAGAGACACTAATGGTATATATTATATTAAAGTTTACTGGATGACGAAAAAAAAAAAAAGGATTTTTCTATCTTTTCAGAATTAGTTAAATTTTTTTATCTTTATATATATAATTTAAGTAAATAATTAATTCGACTGCAAATTCAATATTGTATAAGAATTGTTTGAAATCCTTTGTTAAAAAATATTTTTTGAAGCTTAATATATTATCTTGGAAATTAATATTTCCAACGTTGTTACTGTTTAATAATTCAGCAGCTTTGAAAAATTTTCTTTTAAAGCACAATCTTTGCACTGAATTGTTGAGAATTTTTACTTTTAATTAAATAAATAATGCACAAAAGTAATATAATTTTTATCAAACAAAATACATATAGTACATGAAAAGTAAATAAGAGATGCACAAATATATTATAAATTGTGATTGAATAATAAACTCTGAACACTTGAATTTAAATCATTTAGAAATTCATCTGGAAATATATTTGTATCATTTATATTCAATAATCTTCATTCATTTATTTAATTTGTCATTTCCGATTTTATACTGGAAAAGGTCTGATTAATTACCTTATTGTTTGATTTTAGTGTCAAAAACAAATATTGTACATATTTTATTGTAAAGTATTTTTAATATTTATTTAATAATATAACAATCAAGACTCATGACTGGCCTTTTGTGCATGTTTGTGAATATGTATGGCATGCATTCTACAGATACAAAGACTCAATTATTTTATAATAAAGTTCCAAACTCTAGAAACCAATTAAGATTTGTAATACAATTAAAAATAAATGTAAATTGTCAAAATGATGTGAAGTAGTAATAAAATACCACTAATAAAAATCAAAAGGGCTTCATCAGTGAAGACATATTGTTTTGATTGTTGAACTACATTTAAACAGAAAACTTGCATATTGTAATCTGCAATTGATAGGTACCTTATGGCCAATCAAAAGCCAACATACTGACTAAGACAAAATCCATGAATGTAATCTTCCAAAGAATTACCAAATAACCATAAAATAAAATATAGGTCTAAACACTTGGTCTGAATTAATATAAGATCTCTCAGGCATCAAATAAATATATAATCTAAGATAAGTCATCTTATAGGACTAAATGAACAATATGTAAATAAATTCTTTTATGGCTAAGTACCCATTAACTAATACATTATTTATAAGATGTGGATAGACCAATTGTTGATTAATAAGTTTTATTTACATTCTGTAAACAATAATAAATAATAATGTAATAATGATTTCAGTGTTCTTAAATATTAAATAATTCAGTTGTAAAAAATACTAGCTTTACACTGATAATTTTACATTCTTTTAATTAATTAAGAGAATAATAGCAATGAGACTCTTATTTTCTTTAATACCTTATCAACACTTTCTTTATTTAAATGAAGTACAGATTTATCAAAAGATAGGTTTAAACATAATATTGGTTAGCTAAGATTAACTCTTATTTTGGTTCTTATGTTACCAGCTGAATAAAATCAAGTTTTCTTTAAATTTAAAATGATTGTCTAATGATAGCAAAGCTAAAGTGATGCAGTAGATAAAAGGAAATTTTGTTGAACACATCAGTAAGTACTCTAACAAAAACAGCATTAATAAAGTAATTTTATATAAATCTAATTGTGTGTATAATAGACTGCATGAACAGTATTAATGTGACATTTTCAAAATAATATGTACTCTTATATACACTTCAAACACTTTTACTATTTAAATGGATTTTCTAGTATATGGATGTGACAAATGGCAATAGATACAGAAACTTAATTAATGAATAAAATAAACATTTATTACAAAGATTAAATATATTTCTTTTAGTTTACAATTTGACAAATATATATAACTTATTTACTATTATTTACAAAAATAAATTAAAGAAATCTCTACATCAGTTAGATAACATACACATATAATATATCATATTCATGATGTACTTAGATTATACAGATAATGAAAAAAAGAAAAACTTTCTACAGCCTGAGTTTAGCAACCAGATGTACATAGTTGGGTAATTCCCATGTCTGAATGTACCAATAATATAGTTGTAGCTACTAATATAATAAAATATATTTACATTGAAATTAGTGTACAATTTCTTAATATAATTTATAATCTAGATGATTTAACATAAAGAAGTACCAATGTACTAGTCCTAGATAAACAAAGATGGTGGAGTAGAGAAATACAAATTCAATACTTTACTCAACACACAATCATTTGAAAATATATATAATGAGTAGTGGAATATAATCATGAAAATGCCTTTATAATACAAAAACTGGAAGACATAAATATTTATGAACAATGATGGTGAGAAAGACAAGTCTACACTAAAATGAGCAAAGCAATATCAACCATTGATACACATATCCAAATGCCCCCATTAGTATCTGCTACTAACATAAGAAAAGGTCAAATAAATAATATCTAAGCAAAGTGAGAAACCATCCATATAATTGCCTCAATAAATACATCATTAAAAGCAAAAATACTAATAATGAAAGGAAAGGAATTGGGATAACAATTAAATATCAAATCTCAAACCATATCTATTTATATTCATAACATATATAATAAAATTATAATCTAAGATCAACACAAATGTATATATGAAGATAAATATGTAGATAATTTTAAAGTTATAACAATAATAATGGAAATTATACACCAATCTAAGGCAAAATATATAACATACACTAAAGTAGTAACTATATGCTTATAGATGTTTATAAAACATACATAAATTCTCTGTTGTGGTCTTTCAAAATGATAAACATTAGTAAAAACATATATATATATATATATATATATATATATATATATATATATATATATATATATATATATATATATATATATATCACCTTTAAATACATGACTATATGTTAAATATACCAGAATAAAAAACAAAGTAAGATGAGATTAACAATATGCTGAAAGTGTATAATATTTCAAATATCATAATAATGATAAAAAATATACAATATTTTTAGAACAGTTTCCTCTTCTCCAGAGTGAAATGATTTTCCACAATTGCTAATTTGATCACTTTAACTGTATATATTGTTTTTTATTTAAAAGTGCATTTCAAGAACTATTCCAAATGATTATATATATATATATATATATATAACCCAGCTACTGTTACAATATATATATATATTGTAACAGTAGCTGGATTCAAATACAAGAGATAAAATAATGTAGAGTGTTAATTGCGAGTGTTGATATGAATTGATTGCGTATATGTGAAAAGATGTATAAATAGTCATTCGAACCCTGTTACAAAGAGTGTGAAAGTAATACGTAATCTGTTAAAGGATGGACTGTATGCTTGTATATATATATAGTTGTATGTGTGTTATTATAAAGTGGGTATAGGTATTAACGGTTATATGTGGGATTGACAAGAGGCAACTATATATGGAGTTGCATAAATTTATTATTGATTATACATATATATTTTGTTGTTCATTAATGTTCTAAGTTCTACATTTTAATAATATTGGCGATAACATGTGTTTCTTGATGAATCCATTGGGCATATAAAGCTACAGAAGTAGAATGAATTAGTTGCTGTGGGCAGCTTAAGTTAATGACTCTGTCTGCCAGAAGTCTTAGAACTGGTCGAGTTGGTATTCTGAAACAATGAAGGATCCGGTCTGTGGCATACAAATAGATAAGAGAAAATGCAAGGTTAAAGGGTGTAAAAGAAAAGAACTTTTTTGTTTACAGACAAAAAAAATAGATAGTGGTTATTTGGGAAGGAAAGAGAAAAGGGACGGTGCACGGATTTTGGATTGGATTAACGTATAATTGATTAAGAAGTTTTAGTAATATGCCCAACATAATGTTGGAGTAATTAAATAGTGTGAGTTTCGTTAGACCAGTCCAGTGGATTGTTATTATAGGACTTGCCTGAATCAGATTATGAAATTTGCTGCTTAAATTCAATCAAGTAATGGCGATGAAGCACATGCAGCTAGGATCTCTTAAGCGAGTGAAATCATCTACTCCACCTCTATGATAAGCTACTTGGTGTATCACCTTGCGTACTGTTTACCATCCTTAGGATCAACAAATATCAAGAATGCCAGTATTTCTTTAGGACTATAAATGTGTGGACTGTTAGCTGTGATCATGTGGACATTCGATCGTAATTAAGGTAAATTAACCTTTGCTCTATATATATGTTCAATGAATGCGAAGTAAAGAAGGGACTTGTGTTACCTCTATATTAAATACAGTAATAAATATTGTTTAAATAAATAAAAAAACCTTAAATAAACAACTCTGATGTGTAATTGCACTCTTTCGTTGCTATATATATATGAATCATATATGTGTGTATCAGAATAAATGGGTTGTATGCATGAATATTAAGGTATGTATAGGTGTATAAAGCTTAGAATTAAATGATAACTAGCATAATAACTTATAGCCTAGTTTTGTTATACTTCAGGGCTGGGTAATATAATTTATAAATAATTAAACTATCATATGGTATATGTAGATATATATGACATAGTCAGGAATTGTCTGTGCTTTGTTCTCTCATTAGACCATGTTCCCCAGACCTTGAGATAGAGCTAGTCTGGACGCACTACCCTAGATATATATATATATATAACCCTTATTTATGTTTTCGGTGGGTATAATTCTTATCAAAGTGTAAGATTGTCACTTGAGATGGGATTCAGACCATGCTCATAAATATGCCCATTTGAAGCTGCGGGAGAGATCATTGTATGTGCATGAGTGATGCAACAATAATATGGGTAGACACTTAAAATGGCGTCCTAACGAACGGGCTGCGAATAGTAGAGAACGGGCATTAAAAAAACATCCTAACATGATTTAAAAGAAAAATGACAGAGAAAACAGAAAGAGTTAAACACATAGTTGGAAATATAGTTAAATATTGGCATATTTTGCAATGTGTGGGTCCATGTAAAAAAGTTCTCAAGTGGTCAGAAGGGAAAATAGCATTGAGGTCTGTTCTGTGATATATATATAAAGTCATGTGGTTTATAAAATAGGGGTTTAAGAATTTTATCAACATTGGGATGTACAAAACAATATCATTCCATATGATAGTAATGAGGGAGGAAGGTCTATCAGGTGGGTCATGCAGGGGACCACTGAAGACAGGGTGATGAACCTGGCACATAATTAAAATAGTAATAGATATACATGAGCATAAAAACAGTGATATATAGGTACAGAGGAAATGAAGCAAAAAAATAAACAGAAAGGGGAGAAACAGAAGGCAATGGAAGAGAAAGAAGGAAATGTTATGGAGATGATTTTAGAAAAATTAGAAAGTCTAGAACTCCAATTTCAGGAAATGGATGAGAGGTTCAAACTGAGATTTCAGGAGATAGAATGGAGACTGGGGATAGAAAGCAAAAGTAGGCAAAAAAAGGGAGATGTAAGGAAAATGAAGATGAAAGCAAGGAAAGGGCAGAGAAGTCTGATGATAAAGAAGTAGAAGGAGGTTTAGATGAAAGAGAGAAGAATATAAAACAGAAGCCAAAGGCTGGTGAAACTGAAAGACCGGAGCATATGGGTAAATGTATGGGTATAGCAGTACACACCCACGTGAACCACTTCTTAAAGATATGGCAGTTTGAAGGCCAAATGGGGGAAGCTCCTGTGGAACATCTGCAATGCCTACGAAGATACTTTGGCATGAATCCCATGCCAGAGGAAGGTAAATTAGTGGTAGCATACAGCCATCTAAGTGGGAACACCCAAGCATGGTGGGACTCATTGTCCCAACAGCCCACAACCTTCGAAGAGTACCAGAAAAAGATACAAGAGACTTTCTGGTCAGAAGACGGACAGGAACTCATGCAGTACCTGGTGATGTGAGAGAAATATGAGGAAGGGAAGAAAGAAAATTTCTCCCAATTCTTTCTCCCCAAGTGCATGACTGAGGACACTGGATGCATGCCATTTGTCAGAAAGCCATATCATTCAAATTGTAAGGCACAATATGCCTATGAATGTAGAAAGAATGATGTTGGGGGTCAGAAAGGCATCCATCGGAGAAGTGTCAGAACTGCTTAATGCTCTGGACATGAGCACATATGACCATAGCATACTGTTGGAGCGAGGAAAGGAAGTCCAAGATCAGCAAAGTATTAAGTTTGGGAGGGAAGAAGGACACACTGACGGGGATGCCACACATGGAAAAGGTGGTGATATAGTCACAGACTGAGATGGCAATACGAACCGGAAGCTCGTCATCCTCCAGACAAGCCAAAGTTTGACCAAGGAAAAGGACCGTGGCCACCGAAACAGAAAGGTGGTACCTAAGGGAATAAAGAATAGAAAAGAGTCATTTAGAAGCTGTTCAAATACACAGAAGGTATTTGAAGGCTATTGCACCAGGGGGGTATGCAACAGTAGCTGGGTTCAAATACAAGAGATAATATAATGTAGAGTGTTAATTGCGAGTGTTGATATGGATTGATTGTGTATATGCGAAAAGATGTATAAATAGTCATTCGAACCCTGTTACAAAGATTGTGAAGGTAATAAGTAATCTGTTAAAGGATGGACTGTATGCTTGTATATATATAGTTGTATGTGTGTTATTATAAAGAGTGTATAGGTATTAACGGTTATATGTGGGATTGACAAGAGGCAATTATATACGGAGTTGTATAAATTTGTTATTGGTTATACATATATATTTTGTTGTTTGTTAATGTTCTAAGTTCTACATTTTAATAATATTGGTGGTAACATGTGTTTCTTGATGAGTCCATTGGGCATATAAAGCTACAGAAATAGAATGAATTAGTTGCTGCAGGAAGCTTAAGTTAATGACTCTGTCTGTCAGAAATCTTAGAACTGGTCGAGTTGGTATTCTGAAACAATGGAAGATCCTATCTGTGGTGTACGAATAGATAAGAGAAAATGTGAGGTTTAAGGGTGTAAAAGAAAAGAACTATTTTTTTACAGAGAAAAGAAAAAAAATATAGTGGTTATTTGAGAAGGAGAGGAAGAAAGGACGGTGCACGGATTTTGGATTGGATTAATGTGTAATTGATTAAGAAGTTTTAGTAATTTGCTCATCATATGTTGGGGCAATTAAATAGTGTGAGTTTCATTAGACCAGCCCAGTGGATTGTTATTGTAGGACTCACCTGAATCAGATTATGAAATTCGCTGCTTAAATTCGATCAAGTAATGGTGACGAAGCACATGCAGCTAGGACCTCTTAAGCGAGTGAAATCATCTACTCCACCTCTATGATAAGCTACTTGGTGTATCACATTGTGGACTGTTTACCATCCTTAGGATCAACAAATATTGAGAATGCCGGTATTTCTGTAGGATTATAAATGTGTGGCCTGTTAGCTGTGACCACGTGGACATTCGATAGTAATTAAGGTAAATTAACCTTTGCTCTATATATATATGTTCAATGAATGCGTAATTATGAAGGGACTTGTGTTACCTCTATATTAAATACAGAAATAAATATTGTTTAAATAAGAAAAAAACATTAAATAAACAACTCTTGTGTAATTGCACTCTTTCATTGCTATATATATATATATATATATGTGTGTGTGTGTGTGTGTGTGTATCAGAATAAATGGGTTGTGCGCATGAATATTAAGATATATATATAGGTGTATAAAGCTTAGAATTAAATGATAGCTAGCGTAGTAACTTATAGTCTAGTTTGTTATAGCTTCTGGGCTGGGTAATATGATTTATAAACAAGTAAACTATCGTATGGTATACGTAGATATATATGACATAGTCGGGAATGGTCTGTGCTTTGTTCTCTCATTAGACCATGTTCCCCAGACCTTGAGATAGAGCTAGTCTGGACGTGTTACCCTAGATATATATATATATATATATATATATAGAACCCTTATTTATGTTTTTGGTGGGTATAATTCTTATCAAAGCGTAAGATTGGTGCTTGAGATGGGATTCAAACCATGCTCATAAATATGCCCATTTGAAGCTGCAGGAGAGATCATTATACGTGCATGAGTGATGCAACAATAATATTGGTAGTTGCTTAAAATATATATATGTTTTCATTAGGAGATAGGAGAAATTTCCACAATTTATTTATGTTAAATAAATAATACAGTAAGTTAATGATTTTTTTTGAGAGATTTTTAAAATCATGTGGATTATATTGGTAGAGCTTTTAGGAGATGGGATTCAAACCATGCTCATAAATATGCCCATTTGAAGCTGCAGGAGAGATCATTATACATGCATGAGTGATGCAACAATAATATGGGTAGTTGCTTAATATATATATATATATATATATATATATTAATATAATATATAACATATATATACATATATATATATATATATATATATATATATATATATGTTTTCATTAGGAGATAGGAGAAATTTCCACAATGAATTTATGTTAAATAAATAATACAGTAAGTTAATGATTTTTTTTGAGAGATTTTTAAAATCATGTGGATTATATTGGTAGAGCTTTTAGTTGCAAAGATTAAAGTAACCGTTTAAATTAAAGAAACAAATTGAATATGCTCCACAATAAAAATGTATATGTCAAAGTTGCATCCAAATAAAACGAATTATATACTTTATATAGACAGATTATAATAAATGCAGTATAAATGAAACATATTAGGTAAGTTGTATATATATGTATATCAGAGCTGGCATATAAATAAAACAAGCACACCATAAACCCATACATATATCCAAATGTAATTATATTCCATAATAAAGTTTCATAAATAAAACATATATTTAATACAGACTAAAGTAAGTAAGGTATAATAAATATAAATCCATAATTGTATTTTATAACAGGCTAGAAACACTTTAGCCATAGATTGATCAAGTAAAATCAATATAGTTCTTGGCCAAATCATATAATGAATTTCTATTTTCAAACAAAATACTATAATAAGAATGATTAAAATTGAAAGGTTCATAAGATAAGACATATGATATCTTGAATTGAACCGTTTAATTCTCAGCTTCTGTTCCCACAGAAAATTCTTTTTCTCCCCTCCATTTGTAGATGGTCAAAAATATTAAAGTAAAATATCATAACTTTAAATACTGATTGCTTAGTTATTTGTTCTTCAACCAGCACATATTGTCTTGTTTTTCAAAACAATTAAAACTTAATTAACTTGATTGTAGTATTCAGCAATAAAATAATAATATGACAAATTGACAGTGATGATAAAGAATAAGCAAAGTGACCATTATGCTTTCAAAATTGCCTCTTTTATACTCATTTTAGAGTAACATGTGATTCCAATTATCACAAGTAACAGAAGGAGTTCATTACGTTTGATAGATTCTAGGAACATTTGCATCAGAAATGATTTACATATTTAAATAACTATAGAAAAAATGGTTTTCAGTACTTTTAAAAATATATATATTTCTTTTCCCTTTTTAAAGTACAATTATTTGTTAATAAAATTATGTAACTTCGAACATTAATATAAAAACATAAAAAATAATTCTTTTCAACAGATAAATTTATAAAAGTTAGGCTTAACATCTCAAAGTCAGTAGTTGGCTGTATAACAACTTTGGTATTGACATATACCTAAATAAATAAAATGCAACTATATAACTTTAAATACATAAAACAGAGCAATTAAATCAATCAAGTTAAAAAAGACAATACTAGTTAACCTTTTAGAATTATAATTAAAATTTTTTTTAGATACAAGATTATACTTATATATATTTTCTATGCAAAATAAATGCTCACAATATACTAAATCAAATGGTATCAATACTAAGCATTTGTTTACAACTAAATAAAAAATAGTGATATTTCTCCTATTTTTAAATAAAATTGCAATCAAGCTGTTAAAATCAATTTCTAATGGATTAACCTTCTGATAGGAGGCAGAGATTTTTCAATGCAGATACAGAGGTTACTGTTTACTCCTATTATTTTAAAGATATAAGTAAGAAGTAACTATTGGATTTGTACAAAATAAAAAACAACAAACAGACCCATAACTTCTAACAAAAGGATAATCCATCCAGACATTAATTACAGGAATGCTGTTACATTCTCATTTAATGTTTATTAATTTTGTTCAACGTTTTTGGCAATTAAAAAAATTCATTTTTATTGACAGTTTTTTATTTTTTTCAATTTTGGTAACTTTGATCTACAAAGTTTTAACATTATTTTTTTACATCAGATGGTGTCTGCAAAATTTTCAAAACTTTTAAGTTTATTATCCATTATCATTTTTTAAACAACAAATTTGACAAGAAATCTCTGTCATCATCTGGGATGTAAGAAAGCAATAAAGCCATAAATTCCATCTTGGAAAGCAGGGTGTAGAAATTATAAAATATAATATTAAACTACAGATCAAAATGTGCTGCTTTAAAGTGGAGATATGAGAAATAATTAAATTATCAGAAATTTTAAGCTGTAGAATCAGATTGTAAGAGAAAAACGTATATAATATAGTAATCATAAAGCATATTTAGTAATAAAAAATCAGCAAAGAAAATTATAATAGAAAAAAAGAAAACATGGTCATTAATAAATTTGGTTATATAAAGAGATACTGGATTGCAGATTAAAAAGAGAATGATCATCAAAAAAATAGTTGAAATAAATATTGGAAAGTATATATAGAAAACAGACAGAGCATAGTTTTTTGAAAAAAATGATGCTTAGTTGTAACACAGATGTAATCATGAGTGACAAACTTTCTAACATTATATCAGTACCTGTCTTTTCAAATGTAAAATAAATCCATTTAGATCTATATTTTAGATCTAAGTATTTCTCATAAGATTTAAAATGCAGATGTTGAATAAACCATTTTACATTTGCAAGTTGTGATTTGATATAAACAATTTAGGAAGTGTTTGTTTCTTTTCATGATTACATACTATTAACATACTGCATTAAACAATATTTGTAAATATGTATATGCATTATATTTGCAATTGCAATCATAATTGTTTTTAAAAACATTCACTGAAATTTATTGCTTTTATACTTATTTATTGCATATATATATTATTATCTACAAAAGGGTAGATTATTTATATCAAATCAGATAATTTTCTTTACTAATTTTCTTTGCTATATCCATGCTAAATTCCTTAATTAAAAATCTTTAGTCAACTATTTTATCCTCACACTTCTTTGCCTTGATATTCCTTTAACATTTATTTTTCTTGCTTATGTTTTAACACTGATTTTTTAAATGTTTCACCAATCTTTAATGTCTCCAAATATTTTCATCTTTCCCAAATGTCATTTTTGCTTCACATATAGCAATATTCCAAACAAAATATTTTATACATTTCTTAGTTTTAATTTCAAAGAGCCATACTATTATCAATTATTTTTTCAAGTATTTAAAGGCAATGATTCTTTTTATAATTAACTTTTATCTTAGATGTACTCTTGATCTTTTCTTTTTACTGTTTTCTTTTGCTTATACAGTTGAATATCTTTCTTTTTGTTAGTGTCTCCAGCTTCTCAGTATTGTTAATTTTAATATCTGCATGACTTCTACACATTATAATTTTTCCATTTCAAATGATTTTATTTTTTTTAATTAATTACCCTTTCACAGCCATATCTCATTTACATTTCAATTTAGTGTTAAACTTTCTATATATACTTTGATCTTCCACAGAATTTATATTTTTCTTTTTCTTTTAAATTTCATTCATTAGTTCATTATTAACATAAGCTATTACCATAACAATTTTTTCTTTATTTTTACTGCTTTCATTATTTAATAACTTATCTTAGTCCATATTACAAATATATATTGAAAAAAGCTGGTATTTTATTTGAATTTATTTTATCAATTAGTATATTATTATTTATATTTATATTCTTATCAAAACAATTTTTTTCTCTATTATTCTAACTATTTATTATATATTTGTTTTATTTGCAAGTAATTTTACTTATTTCCAGTATCATGATTACATCTTAAAAGGATTTTTTGAACAATCATCGTATTCTTATATATGTCTTCAGTCCACTCAACAACAAACAATAATATACAGGAGTGGTATTTATAAACCTGTTTTTCAGTCTTAAATCTAAAACAATATTTAAGCATTATATTTATCATTTTCAGAGAACAAGATTTGAAACTTTTCTTTGTCTAAAATTTATACATCATGTTCCACAGAATTTAACAGCATATGGCTTTTTTTTCATCTTAAACAATTTTAAGACACAATTTTTGTTTTTTAAAATAGATTTTTATTAATATATATTAATTAACATTACCCATCAAAAATGCACTATTTAATTTTTTTTATAATGTAATGTTGGATCATAAAAAAAACATAGGTACAATTATTATAAATTATTTTTATATATCTACATTAATTCAAAAATAGATATCAAATTGGACATAATAAATCCAACATTCATCTATAAAAAATATTTAATAATTTTTTGTCTCTCTTTATATTTTAAAAACTTTTTATTTTCAAAAATCCATATATTTATTAATACTTTATACACATATTTCTGGACATTTCAAATACTTTCTTATACTCATTACCAAAGATCTACAAATGTAGATTGCAACAGTATTGAAAATAAGGGGTTAATACAACAGGAATCTGAGATCACAATGACCCACAATTGGGTAACTATTTGTAATAGTACACCACATTAGGACATAATTATGAGATGGGAACCCATCATCATCTCCAAATAAACAAAATATAAAATTTAATATAAACTTAATATAAATGAAATCACTCCATGAGATCATTCTGAGGTCAGCACAGCTAACTATATTAAGGACAAGTATGTTAATAATAAGTTTACCAGCATTACCATAAAGTAATAATCATCCATCATCATGAATGATCAACAATAAAATAAATCAACAATAAAATCAACAGCCAATCTTGTGACTGTATTTGAAATGAGTCTACTATAGAGCAAGCTAATTATTTAGTTCTTACCAGCTTGGGCAGATTATTTAAACATTAATTTGGATGCATAAACTTATGTGCTAATCCATCAGAATATATAACAATAAAAATAATAATGATGGGATATTAAAACATGTTGATCATCATCAATTCTTTGGCAACTTAGTACCATTAATATACTGGCCAACTATAAACTTAATTTCTATATAAATACTAAACTAAATAAAATATAGTACATGGACTTTAAAGATATTCCTTTTGTGCCAATCCAGGATCATCATCATCATCAAGTAGATGCCCATAAATACTAATATAATATCCTTTTATATAACAGACCATTATGCATGAATCTAGCTCAGAGAACATAAGCTCTATAACTGTTACTGTGAACAAGAGATATAATACAACAGATAATAATTTATATTTTTGGATTGATTAAATCACTGGAATAATTTTAATAATAAAATATCAGTTTATTAATAATAATAAAAAAATGAAATTAAGGTTTACAGAATATGGCTATACATATATAAATTAAGCCTTCTGACTTTGGTTTATATATATAAAACATGCTATCACATTGTGATTTACATATATATTTCTAGAGGTATACATGAAACACCTATATATCAGTGCACAGATGTGAAATATAATAATTTCTGAAGATATTTGAATTGTCATAAAATAATAAAAATTATTAATTTTAACATATATGTGTCTACCTGACTTGAATTGATATCAGTATACAGACATGCAGTATAATTTGTGAACATATCTGAATTGCCATATAATAAAAATGATTAATTTTTACATATATGCATCTACCTGATATGCACTGATATATGTACACAGACATGCAGTATAATTTATGAACTTATCTGAATTGCCATAAAATAATAAAAAAAGTTATCACATTTTGATTTATAAATACCTCACAATGGGTTTACATAAAATACATACATATCAGCACACAGATGCACTGTATAACAATTTAGTAACATATTTGCGTTGTCATAAACTTATAAATGAAATTCATTTTTTATAATATGTAATTAATGACTAATTTAATATATATGTGTGTGCGCATGAAAATGTATGATCACACTGACATTTGTATCACTTCTTTATTTTTAGATTTTTAATTCAAGCAAAAATTATTTACTTGTACTTTTAAATTATAGATTTTAAATGTCATTTTTTGTCAACAAATGATTTAAATTAATATCACTCTCTCTCTCTCTCTCTCTATATATATATATATATATATATATATATATATCACTACTCATCAGCTGTGCTTCATATATATATATTGTGACCATCTGAATGGGCACACGGGTTTAAGATACTTTGTAATATTAAAAAAAAATGAAATAGCCTTAGAATTTTAAATTTTTTTGCTGGAGATTGTTTAAAGCTTAGATATGGATTACTTATGTAGTTTATTGACCACTTTATAAGTATCCATTATTATTAGTGTGGTTAATGGGGTATTTAATGTAAGGAAGAAGGGTTGTTTATTAATGGGATTAATACATTTTGTCAAAAAGATGCAAAGTTATTTTATATTATTGTAATATTGGATGAATAGTTTCAAAATCCTTTATTCATTGATACTTATCTTTTTGTTAACAATTAATAGCCATTTCAATTATATTTAGTGAAGATAGTTTAATATTTAGGTTGTAGTACATGTGCATGCATGTATGACTCTGCATCATTTTCATTTCATTTTCATCTTTAATAACAGCAAACAATAGTACATTCACAATAAAAACATTTAAATTACAGTAGTTATCTTAAATAATTTAACAAATATATATTTCTTTCCAATGATTAATAAATAGTTGAATCAATAGATTATTTTACAAATTAAATAAATTATTAATCATTTTTATTTAATAGTTAATTAATATTCATTTTTCTTTTGGTTTGTAAAAGCTATTTATTTTATTATTATTTTTATCTTGATTTTAATTCTAAAAATCAAAGTGATTTTATTTTTGAAAAGATTTTTTTTGAATATGTAATTAGCTGAGCTTGGAGAGGAGCGTGGGAGTTACCTTGTGGAAGGAAATTAACTTTACTAAAGAAAGCTATTTAACAAAGATCTCCAGTGAAAAATTTGCTTATTATGTAATGTAATTGTAGCCAAAAACAGTGGCTTATTTTTGTGAAAGTAAAACCAGTTGCTGAAGTCAAATTGATTTTAAAAAGACTTTGGAGTAAAATTTTGAAAGAATCCCAAGAAATTTATTATGGGACAAGTTAATTTCAGAATGCAGTTCTAAATTTTAAAAGGTACTCAGTTTACTTTACTCTCCTTGATTTAAACATATTGAATTAACCACTTCCTAACTATTGCTCTTTTAAAAATGTATGTTAATAACGTCCAGTCTATGTTACTTCACTTAATTGTCATTTTAAATAGAAATAAATTGCATGAATATTATTGTTGTATCATTAACCAACGTGTGTATTTTAATATATCTGGGAAACGCATGCAGAACTATTTTACAGAATATATTTTAATTCTTCACTATTTTCCATGTTATGTTTTTGTGAGAATTAAACATAAATTTAAGGATATGCATAGTTTGATAAATCATGCCATGTTTAAATTCATCATAAAGAGATGACAGTATTTGTTTGTCTGGTATTTCTGGAAATAATACATATTTTAAACGAGGGAAATAAAATGTGAGCTACTTCAAATTAAGTATTTGCTTAAATCAAATGGAAGAACAGAAATGCGGGTAATTTTTGTTCTCTTCGATAAAGATGGAAAATAAAACAAAATATTATTAATTGAAGAATTATTAAGAAAATGCGGTATCTTAATGGATAATATTTAAGAATAAACCAGGTGTATAATAAATTATAAAGTGTTAAATGCTATTCAAAAAAATACTAAAATAATTACGTATTTAATTGAGAACTACAATGGAATAAGTGAGATAATTCCTGTCCAACAGTAGTTAAGAACTTATTATATTCTCGTCATAATAGAAGACAAATTGACTGCTTGTGTATGATACAGTAGCTTAAATAACTTTATTATGAGCATTGAAGATGCTGAGTCCTATTTAAGCATGATTATATTTGTTTGGTTACCCTACAGCAGTTTATTTTAATTTAAATTCAGTTTGGAATGTGTTCCATATTGTTTCATAAACCTGGAGCCGAGCTTTGCAAGTGAACTTTTATTTTTAAGTTACAAAACTAATAACCTTTGTTTCTTTATTTTTTTATTGCTTGTCATAATTAATGTATATGATAGGTAGATAGGCTTATTTATTATTATGTTCATTTATAATTTGGGTTATTTTGATCTTCAAGACCGTCTCTGAAGCGTATCTGAATAAGGAATACGCTGGTAAAAATTGATTGCATTCAAATAGGTCTCATTGTTCTTTTACGAAGGTAAAAAAAAGAAATTTTTTTTAAAAATATATTATTAGAGAGGTTCATATTTATTTTGCATACTTTAATATCTCAAAGTGAGAATTTTTTTTTTTTTTTTAATCAATGAACGTATAATAGAAATAGTTTGCAAGATATGAAAGAAAGTTCGTTCGTAATAATTATAAATATTAAATTTTAAAAGTAACCTAAAGTTTATCTTGAATTAAAAATTATACCTTAATGGAATATTTAATTACCATGTTGTCTGCATGGTATGTAATTTAGAGTTAATTTTATACATATTTTGTTCGCGGGTGTGTGTTTGTTTTGCACAATTATGACATTTGTTTGATAAAGTTCAGTTTGTGAATATTTTATGTATAAATTTCGGACACTGTCATACTCTACTGAGTTGAACAAATTGGTAAGTTATCTGTATGTATTTACCTGCCAGCATGTATTTATAATGTTCAATATTTAGAAAAGCTATGAGAATAAAAAGAAATCTGATTGCGTTATAATGTCTGTAGGGATAAAAGATTTTGCTTATTTGGTCTATGTTAATAATTTTCCATGAGTAGAGCCTAGTTTATATTATACGTGTATGATTAAATGATATTTTGAAGTGATGTTTTCTTAGAGCCTGGTGATGAGGGAAAAGTCCCCTCCAATAGTGTAGTTAGAAGTAGATGACTTATTGTTGAAGTATGATTAAATGATGTTTAGGAAGTTATGTGATGTTTTTCTTATATTCTTGGTGATGAGGAAACGGTTCCCCACCAACAGTTATATTTAGAATCAGATGAATTATTGTAAAAGTATTCAGTAGAGTTTATCTGCTTCTCATGTAGAATCCCCTTATAATGTATAGTATGTATAATCATGAAAATATAGCTGTGTGTTAATTAATAGGTGGCCAGATAAATTGTTAGATTAATTCTTGATGTAGTATTAGTGTCTTATTTCATTGATGAATTACGACATTGTCTGAAATAAAATAATTGTATGATATTTCCTTAATGAATGGAGAGTTTATAGAAAAGATTGTTTTATATTATTGCTGCTGGAACGTGCACACACACACGTAATATAAATAATATTGCGTATATAAAGTATTGATATTAAAATGGAAAATAAATATTTTAAAATACGGTGTATTTATTTAAATAAAGGTTATAAATCATCAAATCATCAGAATAAACATGATTTTGTTGCTATGCATGATAGGTATACATAATTGAAAGTGATTATTTAGTCAATTAGAGAAAGTTGCTTTGTTGAGAGCCAAATATTATTAATTTGATTTATTTTCTTAATCAAGAGTAATACCCTCTCAAAAGTATTTTTTTTTGTGCTAATAATATAAAATGTTATTTATTTATTGTCATGTAGATGAAACATGTAGGCAAAGCATGTGTTCGAAGTCAGGATATTTAAGTTTTGTTATTAATTTGCTTTTATAGTAGGGATAATCCCAAACTGATGCTCAAAGTCTATTTGATAATTTAAAAATCTGTAAGACAAATAGTCCATTTGTTAATATCATGTTAAACCAAGTTTATTTTATTGTAATAAATGATTTGTTTTAGTTATTTAAAAATCTTAAAAACTGTGTCTTGAGTTATTCTTGTGTACATTCGTGTTTCCATTTCCACATCTCCACATTTCATAAATCTATTACAAAATAGATATATTATTTTAGAGTTATAATATTAAATTTGCTAGTGTCTGACAATATTGTTTTTCTTAATCCAAACATTATAAAAGAACATTTGCCACTGGACAAACGTATTAGAAAGGTTGCCAAGTTAGTATATTTTGTTAGATGATGATATGAGATTAAAATACCCTATCTCTGTCATTATCTTATTATTGAAACACAGTAAAATATTTTAGTCAATTTGTTTCATTACATTTTATCATACTTTAGAATTGTAATTTATGGGTCAAAGTAGTTTATTTAATTCAACTGTGTTTGTTAAATTCCCTGAGATCTTATTGTTTATTTCTTGATTGGCATTAAAGTAGATGTTTAGATTATGATATGCCAAGTCATAGAATTGTTTAAGAATATAATTATAGCAAGCTGATATATGTTATACTTGGATGAAGGAGGAAATTAAGTTTAAAGTATATTTTAATAGACTGTACCAAATAAACATTATGATTCTTTATCATATAATTAATTAACAAAGGAATTTACATTATATTAAATGTTTTGTAATATTTCTTCTTTTATTCATTTATTATCATATATCTTATGAACTGCCTATAGCCTCCCACTGAGCTGAGCTGAACATAAACTTAAATATAGAGTCTCAGTAATAATTTTGTGTTATATATTTTGTTATATTGTTCTATTCATTAATAGAACTGGCGCCTGGGCATTTCGTTCATGTAATGTATATGAGCGGTGTTGGGAGTGTAGGTTATAGGGTACATTTTCTGTTTGCCCATCATGGGGCTTCGATGTACCTTTGGGGGCTTCGACATAGTTTTGGTGGCTTCGACATAGCAGACAAAGCTTTGGTGGCTTCGACATAGCTTGGTTTGGTTGAGTGATCGATGATGATATCAGTGTACATTTTCTGGCGTGCCAACTTTGGGGTCTTGATTGACTGATGATGATGAGAAGTATGTTTTCTGTATGCCCATTGTGGTGGCTTGAGATATATGTGACATCTCAGTAGATAGATTGCAATAAGGATTTTGTTGTATGAAAGTGGTAGCTTAATCAACTGTGCAATGATGATGATCTCAATATACCATTTTTTGTACAACCAATGTGGTAGCATTGGTTGATTGGCTGATGATGATCCTGGTGAGGTTTTCTTGTGCAACATAGTGGCCTGATTGTTTGATGGATGATTAACTATAGAACTGGTTTTTGTTGTCCAGTGTATTAGGCTCAATGATGATGATTGTAGTAGGTTTTCTGGTGTGCTAATGTAGCTGCCTGATTGGTTAATGGTGGATAATTATAATGCTAGTTGTTGATATTTGATGGGTCAGGTCACAATGATTAGATATGGAGTTGGTTTCTAGATTCCCAACATTTGATATATGGATATATTGTGACATAGATAAGACAAGTTGTGGATTTGTGGGCTTGATAACTATAGTGATGTAGGTCTGATAGAATTATATAGTATACAACCAACATACCAAATTTGATAAATGAAAGTTGTATGGTGTTGTAAATATTAATTGTAGTTTTGAATGGCACAGAGAACTTAACTTAATAATCATGCTTATTAAAATTGTGTTGTCTTCAGTATTATATAGAAATCAATTTAATGTACAGTATGAGTGTGGGTGAATATAGAGCTTTTATCCAGCTAACTCGTTAATGTTTGAATCAATATTGTCAGAATATACAGTACAATAATTTTGCTATCAAATGTGGAAACCGAGTGTTGCATGAAATAACACAACTGAACATACTAGAATAACTTGAGGTATTTGTAAGTGATGATGGGAAATATAGATTGTTTGATTGGAGAGGGGGAGTGAAGCTGATGTACCTTTTCTTTGTCTGCAAATATTAATAAGTAAAAATATAAAGTACAATGGAAGAGTTTGATATCTGTGAAGATTTGTGCGGGTCCCAAGAAATATTATCTCCAGAGGTGATTATATTGTCTCCTGATATAGATTCAGGAAATGAAACTATAAACTTCACGAATAAAGAAGATCATAGGGCAGAAAATCTCTCATTGAAAGGAGCATTTGATTACTCCAAATTAATTGATGAAATAAATAAGTGTTTTAGTAGACAAATGTTAGAGATAAAAGCCAGTATGATATCCCAGGAAATTTTTAAAGAGAATTCAGATAAACAAATGTTAAAGATGAAAGAGATTTCAGATAATTTAGCTCAACAAATGTTCAAGATGAAAGATAATTCAGATAAGCAGATGTTAGAGATGAAAAATAGTATGAAGTTAGAGATGAAAAATAATATGATGTCAAAGGAAGATTTTAGAGAGATGAAAGATAGTATGATGTTAGAAATAAGGGTAGAAGTGTCGGAACTAAAGGAAAATTCCGCAAAACAAATGTTAGAGATGAAAGAAGTTAGGGAGAATATGAAAAGTCAGACACATAAGATAGAAACGATAGAAGTTGATGTTAAGAATCAGCTGCAGAAAATAAGAGTAGACTGTGAGAACTCAATAATTCAGCTTAGGGAAGAAATACAGGAAAATTTCACAAGGGCAGAAATGACGATTGTAAACAAGGGACAATAATATCAAGAGTTATATAGTGGGCACGCTAATGAATGTACTATAGATATTGAACAAAAATTTAGAATATTTGAGGAAAAGATAGAAGGTGTCAGAGAAAGTGTAATAGAGCATCAGAATAGAAGTATAGGTAGCACCTCAAAAATAGATGACCAGATTAGTGAGTGCCAAGACCAGATTAAGAATCTAAACTTGAGAGTGGAGGCACAGAAACTAGAACCAGGTGGGTCCAATCAAGATATGGTTGACCAAGTTAGATGCATAAGCACAAGAATAGATCATCTAGAGATAGGAGGTGAGGATGTGCAAGCCATAGTAACTAAATTAAGTGAAGTGAGTGAGGGATATCAGAATTTGAAAGTAGAAAATAGACAGTATAAAGAGTTCTGTAGATAGGCAAGTTTTTTCAGACAAGGCAAAAGATAGACTTAGAAGTGAACTGAGTTGTGAATGGAAGAGATGCCAAACTAGGTTAGAGAGATATGTTCAAGATGCTTTAGGCCAAAAGCAGCATTTAAAGATGGATGTAAGGCAATTAGGTGCTGCAGAGTTGAATGCTACTGAGGTTAAGGAAGTATGCTGTGGTCTAGTTGATCAGTATTCTTTAGGATCCATGGAAGAGGTGGAAAATAGCAGAATAGATTTGCAGAAGTTAGAATCAGAGAAAGAAATGATAAATCACGAGAGATTCATGTGATTCATCAGCCCTTAAGTTTCTAACCATTAAGTCTTTTAAAGGGGAGTACTTGGAAAACCCCTTTGAGCTTTTACAAAGCTTGGATGAGTTGTTTTTACTTTGTCCATTGTCAGAAGTGGAGAGGATTGCTATTGCTAGCAATGATCTGTACTCATCTTCTAAGGATTGGTGGCAATCTTTATTTGATAAACCACGTACTTATGGAGATTTTAAGCATTTGCTGTTAAATAGTTTTTGGGGAGAGAATAGGCAGGACAACAATGTACTAAATATCTCAAGAGAAGTACAGTCATTATAAGGGTAGTTACACTCAATTCTTCCGGAAGCAGGCTGAAAAATTGAAGACCCTCACTGCCTACCCATTATCTGAACAAAAAATTGTTCACATATTACGGCACAACCTTCCTCGCCATGTAGAACAGATCTTAATAGCATCAGACAGGCAAACCATTGAGGAGGTTGTTGATCTGTTAGATTTCATTGAAATTAGCAATAGAGTGAGTGATGGGAAGACCAAAGCTAATAGGGAATCCCTGGCCTCTGTAAATAGCATTAACATACAAGGTAGATCCCCATGGTATCAAAATAGGTTAGTTAGAAGCAGAAGTAGGTACCGACCCAAGTCACAAATAAAAAGTGGGCCTTATTATAATCCTCATTCTATTATAAGGAGGAATGATGATGGTGTCCAACCATCCACTAGTGGCATGCAAACCATTCCCAAAAAAGGGACAACCAGTACTAAATAATTAATACCATATCCAGTTAAAGTACCAGATAGTTAAGAGATGTAAGAATATAAAAATTATGTATGCATAGTTTTCTAAAGTGTGAATTAATTTTATTTGTGTTGTTTAATAATGATTAACATAACCTAATGGTGTTACTTAACCCTTTAACTGCTAATTATATTATTGGTTGTATGAGGTAAAAATCAAATCTTTTAATTGGCCAACTCACAAACTGAAGACAAAGCCTATTGTTAAAACATATTCGCCTATAATATTAAATTCAACTCAGATACATTTATAAAAAGTATATTACTAATTTTTCAGGTTATGAAAGAGAACAAAAGTTCTTTCAAAAATAAATTGCTATTTATTTATTATAAAATATATTCAATTTCGGCAAATATAAAGCGAATGTCTAAACAAAAAAGTGCTGCCGCAAATGCTTTTTTTCAATTTTACGTTCTGGAAAAGTAAAGATTTCTTTTTGCTAAATATTAAATATTTTTACTAAAATCTTCAATATTTTTTGAAAATAATTTTGTTTTTTTAGTATATTTTTTAAAAAACTATTTCAATTTCTCATTTTATATTTTTTTAATACTTAAATTACATTCGAAATGAAAATCTCAGTGTTTTTCTTTATTTTCTTTGATCAGGCGGTTTCTTGGTTCTTTCCAGCCAATCAGAATGTTTTTTTCGGCTGAGAGCTGGTTGACAGCCAATCACCGATAAGGTTCTTCTTTGTTTAGTTTTAAATGCGGTTTTTTTGATTTTTTTACTTGTAAAATAATTCGGAAGAGGGCACCATCTTACAGAACTTTTAAAAACCTAATCAATAACTGTCAAACGAATATTCTACCATTAAAACTAGCAGAATTAGAGTGATGTCAGATGTCGACGAGATGCCTCGTAAGAGGCGGTTGAAGAATTAATTCATTTTTTTCTTTTATAAGAATGGGGGATTTGTGACCATCTGAATGGACACAAGGGTTTAAGATACTTTGTATCTGCATTAAATAGTTATATTATATTTAAAAAAATAGCCTTAGAATTTTAATTTTTTTTGCTGGAGATTGTTTAAAGCTTAGATATGGGTTGCTTATGCAGTTTATTGACCACTTCATAAGTATCCATTATTATTAGTGTGGTTAATGGGGTATTTAATGTAAGGAAGAAGGGTTGTTTATTAATAGAATTAATACATTTTGTCAGAAAGATGCAAAGTTATTTTATATTATTGTAATATTGGTTGAATAGTTTCAAAATTCTTTATTCATTGATACCTATCTTTTTGTTAACAATTAATAGCCATTTCAATTATATTTAGTTAAGATAGTTTAATATTTAGGTTGTAGTACATGTGCATGCATGTATGATTCTGCATCATTTTCATCTTTAATAACAGCAAACAATAGTACATTCACAATAAAAACATTTAAATTACAGTAGTTATCTTAAATAATTTAACAAATATATATTTCTTTCCAATGATTAATAGATAGTTGAATCAATAGATTATTTTACAAATTAAATAAATTATCAATCATTTTTATTTAATAGTTAATTAATATTCATTTTTCTTTTGGTTTGTAAAAGCTATTTATTTTATTATTTTTTTTATCTTGATTTTAATTCTAAAAATCAAAGAGATTTTTTTTTGAAAAGATTTTTTCTAGCTGAGCTTGGAGAGGAGTGTGGGAGTAACCCTGTGGAAGGAAAGGAACTTTGCTAAAGAAAGCTATTTAACAAAGATCTCCAGTGAAAAATTTGCTTATTATGTAATGTAATTGTAGCCAAAAACAGTGGCTTATTTTTGTGAAAGTAAAACCAGTTGCTGAAGTCAAATTGATTTTAAAAAGACTTTGGAGTAAAATTTCGAAAGAATCCCAAAAAATTTATTATGGGACAAGTTAATTTCAGAATGCACTTCTAAATTTTAAAAGGTACTCAGTTTACTTTACTCTCCTTGATTTAAACATATTGAATTAACCACTTCCTAACTATTGCTCTTTTAAAAATGTATGTTAATAACGTCCAGTTTATGTTACTTCACTTAATTGTCATTTTAAATAGAAATAAATTGCATGAATATTATTGTTGTATCATTAACCAACGTGTGTATTTTAATATATCTGGGAAACGCATGCAGAACTATTTTACAGAATATATTTTAATTCTTCACTATTTTCCATGTTATGTTTTTGTGAGAATTAAACATAAATTTAAGGATATGCATAGTTTGATAAATCATGCCATGTTTAAATTCATCATAAAGAGATGACAGTATTTGTTTGTCTGGTATTTCTGGAAATAATACGTATTTTAAACGAGGGAAATAAAATATGAGCAACTTCAAATTAAGTATTTGCTTAAATCGAATGGAAGGACAGAAATGCGGGTAATTTTTGTTCTCTTGGACAAAGATGGAAAATAAAACAAAATATTATTAATTGAAGAATTACTAAGAAAATGCGGTATCTTAATGTACAATATTTAAGAATAAACCAGGCGTATAATAAATTATAAAGTGTTAAATGCTATTCAAGAAAATATTAAAATAATTACGTATTTAATTTAGAACTACAATGAAATAAGTGAGATAATTCCTGTCCAACAGTAGTTAAGAATTTATTATATTCTCGTCATAATAGAAGACAAATTGACTGCTTGTGTATGATACAGTAGCTTAAATAACTTTATTATGAGCATTGAAGATGCTGAGTCCTATTTAAGCATGATTATATTTGTTTGGTTACCCTACAGCAGTTTATTTTGATTTAAATTCAGTTTGGAATGTGTCCCATATTGTTTCATAAACCTGGAGCCGAGCTTTGCAAGTGAACTTTTATTTTTAAGTTACAAAACTAATAACCTTTGTTTCTTTATTTTTTTTTATTGCTTGTCATAATTAATGTATATCATAGGTAGATAGGCTTATTTATTATTATGTTCATTTATAATTTGGGTTATTTTGATCTTCAAGACCGTCTCTGAAGCGTATCTGAATAAGGAATACGCTGGTAAAAATTGATTGCATTCAAATAGGTCTCATTGTTCTTTTACGAAGGTAAAAGAAAGAAATTTTTTTTAAAAATATATTATTAGAGAGGTTCATATTTATTTTGCATACTTTATTATCTCAAAGTGAGAATTTTTTTTTTTTTTGAATCAATGAACATATAATAGAAATAGTTTGCAAGATATGAAAGAAAGTTCGTTCGTAATAATTATAAATATTAAATTTTAAAAGTAACCTAAAGTTTATCTTGAATTAAAAGTTATACCTTAATGCAATATTTAATTACCGTGTTGCCTGCATGGTATGTAATTTAGAGTTAATTTTATATATATTTTGTTCACGGGTGTGTGTTTGTTTTGCACAATTATGACATTTGTTTGATAAAGTTCAGTTTGTGAATATTTTATGTATAAATTTCGGACACTGTCATACTCTACTGAGTTGAACAAATTGGTAAGTTATCTGTATGTATTTATCTGCCAGCATGTATTTATAATGTTCAATATTTAGAAAAGCTATGAGAATAGAAAGAAATCTGATTGCGTTATAATGTCTGTAGGGATAAAAGATTTTGCTTATTTAGTCTATGTTAATAATTTTCCATGAGTAGAGCCTAGTTTATATTATATGTGTATGATTAAATGATATTTTGAAGTGATGTTTTCTTAGAGCCTGGTGATGAGGAAAAAGTCCCCACCAATAGTGTAGTTAGAAGTAGATGACTTATTGTTGAAGTATGATTAAATGATGTTTAGGAAGTTATGTGATGTTTTTCTTATATTCTTGGTGATGAGGAAACGGTTCCCCACCAACAGTTATATTTAGAATCAGATGAATTATTGTAAAAGTATTCAGTAGAGTTTATCTGCTCCTTATGTAGAATCCCCTTATAATGTATAGTATGTATAATCATGAAAATATAGCTGTGTGTTAATTAATAGGTGGCCAGATAAATTGTTAGATTAATTCTTGATGTAGTATTAGTGTCTTATTTCATTGATGAATTATGACATTGTCTGAAATAAAATAATTGTATGATATTTCCTTAATGAATGGAGAGTTTATAGAAAAGATTGTTTTATATTATTGCTGCTGGAACGTGCACACACACATGTAATATAAATAATATTGCGTATATAAAGTATTGATACTAAAATGGAAAATATTTTAAAATACAGTGTATTTATTTAAATAAAGGTTATAAATCATCAAATCATCAGAATAAACATGATTTTGTTGCTATGCATGATAGGTATACATAATTGAAAGTGATTATTTAGTCAATTAGAGAAAGTTGCTTTGTTGAGAGCCAAATATTATTAATTTGATTTATTTTGTTAATCAAGAGTAATACCCTCTCAAAAGTATTTTTTTTTTTGTGCTAATAATATAACATGTTATTTATTTATTGTCATGTAGATGAAACATGTAGGCAAAGCATGTGTTCGAAGTCAGGATATTTAAGTTTTGTTATTAATTTGCTTTGATAGTAGGGATAATCCCAAACTGATGCTCAAAGTCTATTTGATAATTTAAAAATCTGTAAGACAAATAGTCCATTTGTAAATATCATGTTAAACCAAGTTTATTTTATTGTAATAAATGATTTGTTTTAGTTATTTAAAAATCTTAAAAACTGTGTCTGGAGTTATTCTTGTGTACATTCGTGTTTCCATTTCCACATCTCCACATTTCATAAATCTATTACAAAATAGATATATTTAGAGTTATAATATTAAATTTGCTAGTGTCTGACAATATTGTTTTTCTTAATCCAAACATTATAAAAGAACATTTGCCACTGGACAAACGTATTAGAAAGGTTGCCAAGTTAGTATATTTTGTTAGATGATGATATGAGATTAAAATACCCTATCTCTGTCATTATCTTATTATTGAAACACAGTAAAATATTTTAGTCAATTTGTTTCATTACATTTTATCATACTTTAGAATTGCAATTTATAGGCCAATGTAGTTTATTTAATTCAACTGTGTTTGTTAAATTCCATGAGATCTTATTGTTTATTTCTTGATTGGCATTAAAGTAGATGTTTAGATTATGATATGCCAAGTCATAGAATTGTTTAAGAATATAAGTTTAGCAAGCTGATATTTGTTATACTTGGATGAAGGAGGAAATTAAGTTTAAAGTATATTTTAATAGACTGTACCAAATAAACATTGTGATTCTTTATCATATAATTAATTAACAAAGGAATTTACATTATATTAAATGTTTTGTAATATTTCTTCTTTTATTCATTTATTATCATATATCTTATGAACTGCCTATAGCCTCCCACTAAGCTGAACATAAACTTAAATATAGAGTCTCAGTAATAATTTTGTGTTATATATTTTGTTATATTGTTCTATTCATTAATAGAACTGGCACCTGGGCATCTCATTCATGTAATTTATATGAGCGGTATTGGGAGTGTAGGTTATATATATATATATATATATATATATATATATATATATATATATATATATATATATATATATATATATATATATATATATATATATATATATTGTGCCCTTATCTATAGGTCATAATAAGGTAGAATGGTCAATTACTAAAAAATTTTAAATTTTAAAATACGTTTGTGTAATATATTGATAATTGTATGATCGATTAGATCTTATAGTACAATTTAAGGCTGAAAATACCTGGTATATAAAAGTGTAATGGATTATTTTAAAAGAAAACAGTTAAATAAAGCTTAATTATATCCTTGCTTATGGTTGTAAAAGCTGGCCATATAAAATAATACAGCTATAAATAGTTAAAAATATATTAATAATTCGAGTATGATATTTTAAAACTAATAAATTAAATAAATGCTATATGTAGTGTTATAATTATATTTAATAGTCAAAATTAATAGAGTATATTTTAAAATAAACTTTAGGATGGTGAGAATTATATTTAGTTCTACATTTTTAAATTATTTTCCAAATTTTTTATAAAATATATCAGTTTTGGTAATTTAGACCGAGACGTAAATTAAAAAATCATCTGATAAAGTTAGTAATCATGTGACTGTATATTATATACCTTCACACACACGCTTGTTAGAATATAATAATAAAGTTTGTGAATTATAAAACTAAATATAATTGCTATCTATCGTTAAAGTAAAAGTTGAAATATTAAATGTTATTTTAATAATTGTTTTAAAGTTTAAATGATTTTGATAAAATTATAATTGAGTTAAAAATACTATTTTAAGTAATATTTTAAATCATTACGTCATAAATTCTTTATTTTAAAAAAGTCTAGTCTGTTATAAAACTAAAAAAGTGTAAATTTGTTCGCGCTAAAAAGTAATTAACCAATCAACGGAGGTATTTTAGCAGACGAAATATAAGAATTAGATGGAGCGGGAGAAAGTAATGTGTAAGTAAAGGAAGGAGTAACATATTTTTTTAGCTGTATAAGATCGTAAGCTAGAAAAGTGATATAATTTTTAAAAAATTTTGTATTTATTTTAAAAGTTTTGTTTTAACATATAATATTTTGAACTGCCTTTAAATGGAGGGCTAATTTTAAAAGTTTTCTTACCAGGATATTTTATTCAAGTTTAGCCAAAACCTTGCAGTAAAAATGGAAGTACTACAGAAAACAGTATATAGAAGTTATGAGAAAGGAAAAATATTTGTAAAGTGCCTTGATACAGCTTTATTTATGCTCAACCAGAAACTTATTATTGTAACTCAGAGGAATATAATTTGGACGTTATACGGAAAACTTAAAAGAGAAGTTACTTGCCGTCAGAAAAATTTATGACGCACAAATTTATAAGGCTACTCTGAAGTTTTTTTTTATTCTTCTCTATGGAAAAATTAAGATGCGTATATCATAAAGAAAAAATTATGTAAAAGTTATAACAGAGAAAGAATGTTTGTCCTTTTTAAAGGAAACATTACAAAGTATATAGTTACCAGAACTTTAAAAGAAAGGAAAAATTACCGAATAATGATATGAAAGAGTCATTATTTTTTTTTAAAAAAAAAGGAAAAGAAAAAACTTTATCTAAGAAGAATTAAAAATATTATAAAGTGTTCATTATAAAAGCGCTTAATAAAGATAGAGATTAGGAAAATGGAAATTTAAATTACTTAATGAAAATGGATCCATGGAGACAGAAAAATTTACTGAATATTTAAATAAAAGTACCTAGAAGATGCATCATAAAAGTCGCGCGGGAAAATATTAGCAGAAAATATTAGAAGAGAATATGTAGACGTTTTCTTTACGGGATTAATTGATATCATAATTAATAATTGTATTAAATATTATAAAAAACCAAGGATTGTCATCTATGAATATTTATTAAACAGAGCAATAATTGTTTTACCTTAAAATTGAACAAGCAGGGAGAAGAACATTAAGTGACTGAAGAAGAAATAATAAACATTTTTTTTTAGCTTTAATATGAACGGTTTTCAAGAAAATTTGATGAAGAAGTACAGTAAATATAGTTTGGAATATTTTTTTACTAATTTATTTTAAAATATAAAATGTTATGTGAGATTAGGGAAAACATATAAACATAAATTTAGTAATATTAAAATTTAAATATAATAGCTTGATAAAATTATAGAAATATTGTTTAAAAATAAAGTGTATGGATGTGAATCTTATATCTACAAGGATCAAATGGATGGTGAAGCCTACGGAACGCGATCGAGGAGATAAAGGTCGTTTGGTAATTTTAATAGTTATTTATAATGCATAATGTATTTTTTTTTAGATCATCTATTGACCTAAGAATGAAGTGTGAAAGTTTAAATTATATGTACACATTTTATACAACATTTTTAACATATAATGAGATAGGAGTAATTCGGAATATGCATGCAATAATTTATTTAAAGTATATTAATAATATAATTTAACAGAACAATTGTGTGATTCTTTTGAACTTTCATGTGATAAAGTATTCAGATATTTAAATAGTTTGTATATGATTAAATATACGGAGGAAAGTAGTAAAAAGATTTTCTTATAGAACAGTGGAATAGTTTTAAAATAAATGAATTTTATTATTGTTAGTAATGCAGATATGTATTTGTCGATGTACAGTATAGAAAAAATCTTGAGAAATAAGATCGGATAGTGACTTGGAAGTACTAGTGGAGAGGAAACCAAGATGATGTTTTTTTTTAAGAAATAGGAAAAATAAAGGATTTGGATCATATTTAGTTTTGTGTGATTTCAGTATAGTTAACTAGGCCCTATAACTGAACACATATAGTTTGGACAGTGTTTTTGCATATCTTTAAACTTTTGATGTTATAATAAAGCTGAAGAAATAGCTTTAGCATCGTTCCTATGATAGAGGTTGGTAGACAGGTAAAGGTCACTCCTCTATAGTGTCTTTTAATTCACTGTGCCATGATTGTCAAGGTATATGACGAGTAATATTCTAGTTGTATTTTGATCCTATGCATCTATCTTCGCTATCCTTATTTCGTGAATCTGCATCGGTCAGAAAGATATTTTCAAAGAAATAATGAATAAAATAGAACTGAAGATATGTTATCGTTTATGTAAGAATAGTTTATTTGCTGGAATGTATAGAATTGTGTAACTTTAAAATTGAAAGTCCAAAATATCATAAAGAGAGAAAGAATCATATAATACATTGTAAAATTAATTCAGAAATGAATATAAGATTTTGAAAAGAAATCTAAACCAAGTATTTTAAAAGTGATAATAAAATTTGAATGAATTTTTTTTAATAATATTTAGAAAATAAGTATTGCATATTTATTAAGAAAATAGTTCAATAAGGTATAATAAACATATACTTGTGCATGGTATATTAATAGTTGTAATTATATCATCCGAAGTAAGGCTTGAATGAGAATATTAGGATTAATAAACATCGGATAATGAACAATAAAAACCTAATACCGAATGTAGAACAATGTTTTGACTTTGTAAGATTCCATACAACCAATATAAAACTAAAATTTGTTATTTTGTAGAATTTTACTACGAATGTAAATTTTGTAAAAAAATATAATTTTAATAATATTAGGGATGCAAAGTGTTTGTGATAATCATATAAGAAATGCATTTTGTAATAAGCTAACCATAATAATAAATCAAGTAATAATACTGTATTTTCTTAAATGTTTAAAAAAAAAAAAAAGATTTAACTAGGAAAAGTAAATAATATTTTGATTTCATTTTATAAACTAATAAACTAAGTTGAGATATGAGAGTAAGGGATATCCAATGTATATAGTGTAAAAATATTGTTAATTTATTTATGTTGTTAATAAACTTTGTTTTAAATTTGTTTTAAAGTTTTGTGTCCGAGTTGTTATTTCTCCACATGGATGCATGAAATCACGATACATTTATAATTGAAACAGACATATAAATTTTGCACAAAAGGTAAACATAAAAGTGTTATAATAATTTTGAGAATTTATTGGTATGTTAAAATTAAAAGATCATAATTTTATATTATTTATTGGTCATAAGTCGGTTGCCACAATATTACATTAAATTATATGCTAATGTTGCCACACGTATTCTGTTGTCAGATTATTAAAATACTACCACGTACGTATTTATTTATTTCATTTAGGAAGAAATAAGATTATATTATATTATTATTGTTATTATTATTTTTATTATTATTAGTTGCTGTGTAGTAGATTATGACATAAAATTCCCTTTTCATATTTTACTACCGTAATTTTAAATCAGTTAGAATACAATTTATGAACCTGAGATTTTATTTTATTTTACTTCATTTTATTTAATTGAGCTAGATTCTTGTTATAAAGAAGATTAAGATATGATTATTATTTTAATCGTAGTGAATAGAGCTCAGAAAGTCGTAAGAATACTATGAGTTAGTTATTTGGTATAGTAAAAAGGGGGGATAGTGTTCTTATGCCATTGAGGTAGTATCGTGTGGATAATGGCTCAATGTAGTCTATCTCGTTCCCTGTATTGTCACTCCATGTCTCATGAAAATAGTAAATATTTGTTTAATTCATTTTAAAATTGAACCGTATTTGTATTTTAAAATTAGAGCTAGTAATCATTTTAATTAATGCTGAATATTTCATTTATTTATTTGTTAACTGAGCTAGAACCCGTAATATTCGTAATAAACAGTTTATTTTGGGGTGAGAACGCGTGGGGGGAGGTTAGAATATATATATATATATATATTTATATATATGTTCTTCTCTGCATACAGATAAATCAGAATATGTATAAACTAATTCTTCAACAAGCTGAGGAATTCTTTTAGTAAGCTGGTCTCTTTTAAAAGAGTAGACTGGCTTATCATTTTTGGGAAATGTATAATTCGAGTAATTGGTGACATTCAATCATCTCCGTTTAAACTAGGATTGGATAGACATTAGTCAATCCATCTAATACAATGTCAGCTATGGAGAATGCATAAAATCTGTGTCTTACTTCTAGGAGAATCCAAATTCTAACATTGTAAACTATCCATTATCTTGCCTTCAGTTATTTCTTCATGGTAGTTTGTCCTAATATGGACAACTCTAAGACCTCTTATGAACCACTTAAGAACTACCCTCTATATGGAGCAGGGTGTGGGGAAAAATACATTAGTTAAAAATGTTTTTTCCTATCTTGATTGAAAAAAGTTAATGTTTTTTTTCAATCCACTTTAGTCCTTTGGAAACTAAACAATTCCAAACAAAGCAAATCTCTCCATGTAGTAGTGCCATCTTGTGCTAACAAGAGCAATCAATGGATGCCAGAAGGCATGTGCATAAAATCCCTATCTAGTGCCTACTCATCCAATATCCCCATACTAGTTTCTGGTTTGTGGCCTTCATCAGTGAGGAGCCTTGGATCTGAGAGCACTGCATTAGATCTTAGGATCTAATGCAACCTTCCAGCAACCACCTTTTAACTCTATTTAACTACTAAACTATGAGAATGAAATTGGAAAACACAATTAATATTTTCAATACAAGCTCAATAGCTTATATAGTCATATGGGTCTGAACTCAATTCAGCACCCATAAATTTTAGTTTCTTTGGTTCTTTAACAACCATAGCCACCACTATCCTATTGGGCAGGATTCGTGTTAAGCCACTAAACTTCACATGATCTCTATCTCATACTAGCACATAATTGTTATTAAACAATTCCATACAAAGCAAAACTCTCCATATAGTAGTGCCATCTTGTGCTTTGTTTGGAATTTTTTAATAACAATTATGTGCTAGTATGAGATAGTGATCATGTGATCCTTTGGAAACTACTTAGTGGAATTTTATCAAAATATGCTATATAAGCATTATTTAAAAAAGGATTTCTAAAAAATAGATAATACAATTTTATAATTACCAGGATATCTATTGTAACATAAAGACATGCATGTTTTAATTTCAAAGTCAGAATTAATAAAATATTAACTAGACCTTTTTTTAATGTTTAATTTATAATAAAAATTTAAATTCAAAATTATTAATTTTTAATTATTAATTTTGTAGAAGATGTCTGCAAAAAAAATTATCTGTATTTATTTCTACTTTTCCTTTCAACTTTATATATATATGCACACACACTACTATGTTATTGTATGCCATGAAATCCATAATGGTTTTTATATATTATTGTTATAAGATGTTTTTTAAACTTATAAGTATCATTTCTTTAACATCTATACCCAATATTATCCAATATAGATTCACCAACCAATTTCTTTAAAAAAACTTGTTCTTTATTTAACTATATAAAAATTTACATTCAATAAGCAACGTTTCGACTATTTCTATCCTTATAGTCTTTTTCAAGCCACTAAAAAAAAATACAAACAATATTATCAATAAATAATAAATAAATAAATAAATACTCAAATAAAACAAAAATAAAAAATTAAAATTACAAATATAAAACAAAATAGAATAAAAAATAAAATAGAATAGAATAAAAAATAAAATAAAAATATATATTAAAATATAAAATATTACCTTCCCCAAAAAATAAAAAATCCAACAAAAAAAATCTCAAAAAAATAAAACCCCTTTTTATTTATAACTAACAATTAAATTATTTAAATGGATAAAATTCCTCAAACTAGTCATTAATTGTTATCTTAATCTATCAGTTTTCTATTCATATATGGTTTAAATTCCTTAATGTAGAAATTTTCTTTTAAAAACCTTTCTTTATAATTATTTACAGTTTCCAAAAGTTCAATTTTGTAATCAGTATGACCAAATTTACACCTATGAAAATAAATTGCAGATTTTTTACCAGATAAATGTTGTTTTAACCTTGTTTCTAATTTATTCTTAATATTTCCAATATAAGAAATACTTTTACCCTCCTTCCAACAATCTAAACATTTAATAATATATACTCCTTTCATTGCCTCAAGAACAAGTTTTTTTAAAGAAATTGGTTGGTGAATCTATATTGGATAATATTGGTTTTTATGGACTATATTTTTTAAAGAAAAGAAGAAACATTTTTTCGGATTTAAAATTAACATCTATACATATTTATTTTCATTATATAAATTTTACTATTATTTTTACTTACTTCCCTCTATTCCTTATTTTCTAAAATCAATTTTTTATTACATCTCATACAAATATAATGCTAAATAAATATTATTATATTATGAATTTAAAAATATATACCAAAAACAAATGTATGATGTATTGAAAAATATATGGATTTATGAAAATAAAAATATTTTAAAAAGAAAAAAAGGGCAGATTTTAAAGAGAAAAAGTGTTTAGTGCTATTAATTTTTTGTTAATAATAATGATGATGATTTTTAAACGTTTATTTCTTAAATCCAACATTATAAAAAATTGTCTTTATCTTTTTTTAATACACACACACATATATGTAAATAATCATTTGAAGAATAAAGCTGCAGCCTCATTCTCAGTTTAAAGAGATTAGTAGTAGAACTTTGTGTAAAATCCCAACTAATATCTCCCATTTATTAATTTTATCTTAGCCATTATCTTCTCAGTTCCCAAGCTATATACATTCTTTATATATTATAAAATAATAAAAAGACTGGATTCAGTACTACTCTGAATGTAATTAAAGCATCAAAATGTATTTGCAAAAATATACATTTCCATTATCACAGTTAAAGCAGAAAAATGAGTTAATGGCATAAAAAATACATCATGACTAGATCCTAGACCTATTTTAATAAGTGAAGATGGCAAGATAAAAAAAAGAGAGAGAAAAGGTATAGATATGAGAAACTACTGATTGTATCAGAAACAGTACAGAGCCTTTGATGAGTCAATATCATTTTTTAGAAAACAGCATGTTTTCAATTGGACAATGAGTAAACATAGTAAAAAAAGAGAAATCAGTCCTTAAATAGCCAAAGGTAGAGCAAAGACCTCAATAAGGGGATTTCAAAAAGGAATGAGGATTAAAATATGGATTAAAATATTACTGTCCAAACTTGCCACCTCACAAATGTATGACATTTCATTATTTAGCTAAAAATAACTACATACTCCTTTGCAGGGTAGTTTTGAATGACTAGGTGATGCCCAGTTTCCTGAAAAAAAAATTAAAAACTTGTTTGTAGGCACAAAAATTTTTTTAAGTACTTTCTAGTATCTAAGTTTTAGATAATGCTAGTTGATTTAATAACACAATATTTAATAACACAATACTATTATATATGTGTATAAATATTTAATTAAAAAATAAATGGGTCTAAGAACATGGAAAAAAAAATTACTATAAAAAAAGGGTAAGTTGAATTTTAAAATTTGAAATCATAACGTTAATAATCAGATATTACATTAACTAAATATATGATATTCGTATGCACCTACCTATATCAGTGAATACAGATATACAACCACTACACAGAGACATGCAAATGAAAGTATAAATAAACAATATAAAATGTTAGTGTGTATTCATTTTAACTTTCAATTATTTCAAAAGATGTATAGTTAAAGATGTATGTGGACAAAATGTGAGTGAAAGTTTTAGTTAAAATTTTATTTCTATTTCAAACAAATGGACTTACTTCAAAAAAGACACTTTCGATGTTTTTTTAATGCAACCAATCTTAAAATTATTATCATTATATTCACATAAAAAGATATTTTTTTAAACCTTTTATTTTAAAATATAAAAATTATTGAAAGCAAAATAACAAATGTTTTAAAAAATTCTTACTATTTTTTTTTTACATAATTTTAATTTAATCTCTAAATAATTACACCAAAACTAGAATGGAGTTTTCTGTCTTATCACATGTTCTCTAAAAAGTCATACGGCTTCAAATAAAGGGGTGGATCTCTTTCTCTAAGTTAATAAATAGTTGATTACTTAATTGACTAATACCGTGTAAAATATACAAAATAGGGATAAAAGAAATAATTTAGGTCCCTAAATCTGAATACACTCATGCTTTCTAACTCTTGTGAATACCCATACTATATAACCTGGAAAAGTAAAAGGAAACCTATCTTGAAATTCACAGTCGTAAGCAAATTTTATTTATTTTTATGTCTATATTTTATTGATCTTGTAACAGATTTAAAGTAAAATATGTGTGCTTACTTTTTAAATTTTTGATATCAGTTATAAACTTATCAACTGCAAATCCTCTATAAAGTTAAAACGTGATCAAAATAAAGTAAATAAACATCACATGATCATCATTTCTTATGCTTGCTTATAACTGTTATTAAAACAGGCAAAACTCTTCATATAGTATTGCCATTCAGTGTAAGCCAGAGTAATCAATGAATGCCAGAAGACTTGTGCATAAAATCCCCATCTAGTGACTACTCATCCAATATTCCCAGACTAGTTTCTGGATTGTGGCCTTCATCAGTGAGAAGCTTTGGATCTGAAAAGCTCTACACCCAGATCTTAGGATCTAAGGCAACCCTCCAGCACTCACCTTTTATCTCTACTTAACTACAAAACGATGAGTCTTAAATTGAAAACGCAATAATATTTTTAATCCAAGCTCATTATCTTATATAGTCATATAGGTCTGAACTCAGTTCAGTACCTATATATTTTGGTGTCTTTGGTTCATTAATAACCATAGCCACCACTATCCTACTAAACTAGTTTGGGGATATTGGATGAGTAGGCACTAGATGGGGATTTTATGCACAACCTTTCTGGCATCCATTGACTACTCTAGCTTGCACAGAGTGGCAATATTGTATTGAGAATTTTGCCTATTTTAATCAAAATAAAGTAATTAGACCAATAATCATATAGAAAAAATACATTTAAATGATTTTTTTAAGTTTAATTATTTCAGCATAAAATTTTATAACCTCTAATGAATTTTTTTTTTATAGAACTCATTTTTTATTAATGAAAAAATACACACACACATACTGTATTATTGAGGAAGTGACTGGTTAATCTGTGAATATCAATGAAATCTGCAAAAACTTTTAATCTATTTGCAAAGCCTCTCTCTCCCGCTGGAATTATTTTAATAAATATTAGCTAAGCAAAATGTATTATTTATGGGTCCAGCTGTCATTTCATAAATAAAAATCTATATTAAAATGTTTTTCTGTCATAATTATTCAAAAATTTAGTTAGTCTTTACTTTGACTAAAAAAGTGTCAGTATGCATGAACAAGTTTTGTATGAATTTTTTTTAAACTTCCTTGTTTAAATTTTTTTTTTAAAAAAAAATATGATTATTATATTTGTTCTACAATTTTTGTTTATAATTTGATAACAGTATTGAAATGATAAATCCATTATGAAAAATGAACAGTTTAATATTTAATTGGTTTCTTGTTGAAGCTAGGGTTTGGATGTTTTACAACCATAGCCACCACTATCCTATTATGCAGAATTGGTGTTAAACCATTAAGCATCACATGATCACATTTTCTATACTAGCACATTAATTGTTGATAAATAGAGCAAAACTCTCCATACAGTATTGCCACCTGTGCTAAACAGAGTAATCAATCGATGCCAGAAGGCTTGTGCATAAAATCTCTATCTAATGCCTACTCATCCAATATCCCCAGACTAGTTTCTGGCTTGTGGCCTTCGTCAGTGAGGAGCTTTGGATCTGAGAGCACTGCATCTAGATCTTAGGATCTAATGCAACCCTCTAGCAACCACCTTTTATCTCTACTTAACTACAAAACTATGAGAATGAAATTGAAAACACAAAAAATATTTTCAATCTAAGCTCAATAGCTTATATAGTCATATGGATCTGAACTCAGTTCAGCACCCATACATTTTGGTGTCTTTGGCTCTTTTACAACCATAGCCACCACTATCCTATTAGGCAGGATTGGTGTTAAACCATTAAGCATCACATGATCACATTTCCTATACTAGCACATTAATTGTTGATAAACAGAGCAAAACTCTCCATACAGTATTACCACCTGTGCTAAACAGAGTAATCAATGGATGCCAGTAGGCTTGTGCATAAAATCCCTATCTAATGCCTACTCATCCAATATCCCCAGACTATCAACAATTAATGTGCTAGTATAGGAAATGTGATCATGTGATGCTTAATGGTTTAACACCAATTCTGCCTAATAGGATAGTGGTGGCTATGGTTGTAAAAGAGCCAAAGACACCAAAATGTATGGGTGCTGAACTGAGTTCAGACCCATATGACTATATAAGCTATTGAGCTTAGATTGAAAATATTTTTTGTGTTTTCAATTTCATTCTCATAGTTTTGTAGTTAAGTAGAGATAAAAGGTGGTTGCTAGAGGGTTGCATTAGATCCTAAGTTCTAGATGCAGTGCTCTCAGATCCAAAGCTCCTCACTGACGAAGGCCACAAGCCAGAAACTAGTCTGGGGATATTGGATGAGTAGGCATTAGATAGGGATTTTATGCACAAGCCTTCTGGCATCCATTGATTACTCAGTTTAGCACAGATAGCAATACTGTATGGAGAGTTTTGCTCTGTTTATCAAGAATTTGCGAACCTATATAAAAAGTAAGCATTTTTAAATGTGTTAAAAATCTTGGTTTTTTACTAAAAAAATTTAAGACAATAAGTATATTTTCTCAACTTTAATACATTCCATGATATTTGCTTTTTTTAACAATATATTTGCCATATTATTATTATTAATGTGTTCAAACTAATGATATTGTAAAAACTGTATGTCAGTCCAATACTGTAAAATTCAATATGGCATAGAAAATCAGGAGTTAAATCAGTGATTTCCACAAGGGGGGGGGGCAATTTGATTTTGACAAGGGAGATGGCAATTTGAGAATGAGTTACTAACTGTAAATACTTTTGAAGTTTTTTTTAGTTATTAAAAATGAATTTGAAAGCCCATCAATTGTTTTTATATCTTAGAATTCATAAATTAAGCTAAAAATGTTTTTTTTAAATTTCTCTCTTTCTATGCCATCTTAATCTTTACTGCTTACCTGTCCATTGTTACTTGGAGCAAGTTAAGTGATTTAAAACTCCAATGTATTTCAACTGTTCCTTGTTAATTGCCTTTTAGGCTTCTTCTGCATGAATAGTTCACTTTTTGAATAACAAGAATTATATATCACAGAAGGCATCAGGATTTTAGAAATGCTTAGGTGGGTCATGGCAAAAAAAAAAAAAAAAGATTGTGAGCTACTACTGTATTAGGTTAAACTGTGAGTTCAATTAAAATATATTCAAATTTCTTGTATAATTTGTATTGCTTATGCATATTGAATTAGTTTAATAAAATTTGCAACACTTTTGAGAAATTTATATAATTCATACATTTAGATATATGTATATACTGAAGCATATGGAGAATCTTAATTACTTATATATATTTTATTTTTATGACAATTTTTATTATTGTTGGTACACTTTATTTGTAATATATTTTAAAATATTTTCTAAAGTTTATCAAAGTATGCATTTGGTTGTTTATTTATTTATAAAATGAGAATTTTTTCCTGGTGAGCAAGTGTAAATTGAATGCAATGTTAAGGCATCGAAATCATATTAATTAGTGGAAGCTTACATGAATAAAATCATATCAACTTTGACTGATTGACTCTTGGAAATATTTTCATCCATATTCCTGATTGGTTTAATAGCATAATCAATCACTTTGTATAAGCACAATTAAATCTATTACTGGAAAATTAGGAAGATGAATCATAATGATATTTCTAAATATCAAATAGTAAAAAAGAGGAGTTATTTGTAAAAGAGAACCGGTATAATCAGAATAATGAAATTATAGTCTAGATTTAACATTTGATATAAGATCAAGCACAATGTCATCGCATTTATTCTAAAGAATCCGAGATTCTCCATAATCTAATGGTCATATAGAAATATTGATAATGAGTTGTGAGTCAGTGAGGATTTATGGTTTGATATTGTTACCAAAGAGCCTAAATTTCCTATAATTATTAGTTTGCTAAACATCTAATATAGACTGATTCTAATAGTTAGGAAAATTATACAAGATACAAACATAAACAAAAAAAATCTAGCTAATAAATCTAGTGGTGAGTTCTAGTGATTGATATTGCCCCTATCTGCAGAACTCTTTTGTCCATTACAATATATATACATAAATGTGATATTAGCTATTCTATAGGGTATAATAAAGAAGACAAAACTGTCATCAATTTAGAAAAAAATTTTGATATGTTGTATTGTAGATTGATAATGATATAATAGAGCACAAACTAGAGAGAAGTGCTAAGGAAATTGAAAATTAGATTTGCTCAAATATCTTCTATCTCACAACCATATTGTCACAAATTTGCACACACATATAGAATAATCTTGATCATATGTTGTTTGATATTCAGACTAAAGTGAAAATTCAAAGTCAAAGAATGCTTATGACATATGAAGACAAATTTTACAAAGTCATATATATATATATATGTTGACTGTTTGAAGATATGCTCATTTGATTCATTTTTTTCCAATTTCTGTCAATATCTTGAATCAATTTACTTTTACGTACCATAAAACAATTTAGAATATGTAACTCTTTTGTTTTGAAAGATTACAAAAGATGCAAACTAAGACAATTAATTAAATTATTATTGCATTTTATAAAATTATATTATATTCAAAAAATTTTAAAGGACTTTTAAGGATAAAAATAAAAATTTAAACATTACTTGGTATTTTTTAAAAGTTAGACGTGATAAATATGAAATACTTCCTTTTAATAAGCTTCTACGCATAGAACACTATATTTGTACATACCTATTAGCTAAATTAAATGTTATTTCATTTTAAAAACTTTTTATACTACTGTAACTTTATCAACTTCTCTTCAACCATTATCTTCTTCCGATGTACAATCATTCTATCATCAGTAATACAATTTTCCTATTCTAAGAAAACTGTTACGTTAGTTTTAATAATTTTTTTTTTTGTCGTATTTTCAGTTCTTGCAAAAAAGACTTATTCCCCTCCCCCATCGTTATATCTTTCATTTAAAAATTTTAACAAGTCTTTTCAGTTTATTTTTGTAATTTAAAACATAGTCTTAAGGAAAACGCACAACTTGCACTATTATAAATTTGTTTTTATTTATTTCTATTGCCTTTTAGAGTTCTCTAATTTTATTTCTTAAAGAAGATTTTAAACATAAAAGACAATTGTATTTTTATTATTTCTTTTATATAAGAAAGATCAGCATTTTAGAAAAGTCAAAGGTTTTAAGACTTGCAAATCGCCGTGTTAAATGCTTTTACTCGTCTTTCCTAAGTGAAAAGTTCTTTTAAGACTAATGACTTTTTACAGTCACGCACCTAAAAACTCAAAGGAATTAAATCAATCTTATTATAAGAAAATGTGCTTTATATTTTAGAAAGATTCTACATTAATTTCATCGTATAATAAGTGTAAAAAATTGTTGGATGCTATTTTAATTTTTTTAAGAAATACATTATATATATATCACACCTTCAATAATTATTTTATTTTTAATAGTTCTTACACCCGCTATGTCATCATTTTTTTAAAGCATTTATCAATAAATTTAATGGTTTAATGTTTTGTTCTTGGTGTGAAGATATATAGGAGATAAGTACACAATAGATTATTTATTGAAAGTGAAAGTTTGTAACCACTAGTTGATTTCTTAACAAATTTTATTCCAGCATCTCAATATTTATGTAGTTTTAAAAGCATTAAATTAGCTATGTTGCACATAAATATATAAAACAACTAAAAAAAAAATAAGTTTGCTCAAATAACATAGGATGAATAAAACAATGCACACACACAAAAAAATCTACTTACTGTAGTGTTTTGTAAGTTTTGTACTCCAGAAAAAATAAAGAATATATTAGAGAAATATATTTATTCTTCATTAGATCGCTAACTGATAAGTGTTAAATTTAATTAATGATTAAATTTATGTATGTGCGATAAGAACATTGCGTTGCTAATTACAAATATTTCTTGACACAATACTAATTAATTGTATGCGTAATTAAAATTGCAAAGAGGAATTCAAGACAGATAACATCAAGGATAAACCTTAGATTTCCAGAGGCTAACTGAAGGTACTATAAATAGTTTGAGCAACAAAGTGTGCTGTTCTACTTCAGGTGAGTTACCAAGTGGACGGTTGCAGAGAGACGGAAGTGTGACGGTGCAGCATTCTAGTGCAAAAGTGTGTTTGCGAGCAGCAGCCAAACAGGGCTCTAGAGTTTTGGGAAAACCAAAGCCAGAGGAAACCATCGAGTAGCAGCTAGTCATGAAGTGCATCGGGGAGGGGGGGAGTGAACCAAAGTGAACTATTACTATTTATTGTTTTGTTTGTTGGTATTTGGAGTGTTTACATTTCGAATCTACAATACTCATAAAATATTTTTTTTGACTGAAATTTAAAATTTTTACATTAAAATTCAAAACTAAACAGTAGGGATAATAACAGATCGCAATCTAGTTCCATGTTTTATTTTTAATGTTCTAATTTTTTATGATCTCTATAATTTATCTAGTCTTTTTTTAAAAAAAAAATAAAACAATATAATAAGAAAAACAAAGATCTTCTCAAGTAAAAAGCAATAAAGTAGCAGCATTAAATAAAGTGATACATCATAGTAGTCAATATATTTTTTGGTCAAATCTTGATGCAGAATTTGAATCGGGTCCAGGTGAACTTAGAGAATGGTTCAGACCAGTAGACTTAGCATGTAACCAATTCAGTTAGCCATTTGATACTGATCAGTAAATTAATTTCTAGTTAATGAAACATGTTTTTATCTGACTGCAGGGCCAATAGAACCTCCTAAGCAATAATATAGGGATCATTGATGCCAAAGAATCTAATGATAGAATTCAGATACAAAATTCAGATACAAAAGCATTGGTTCACTAAGTAGTTCTATTTGAAAAGAGGAGATATTTTGTTTATAAACATGATGAATTATATTAATGGTGTTCTGTGGTTTTTTAATGTGAAATTCTCCTGTTATCAGACACAAAAATATTTTTATAAACTTTTATTTGATATCTGATGACTACTAAAAATGCCATATTTGCTTTTTTATGCCTTTGGTCAAATATATAATTTTTACAATAATTGCATAACACAATAAAAAATATAGAATATTAAATGCTCTAGAAAACTAACAGCATTAAAAATAAAAATAAAGCCATTAAAACATCACATGATCATCATTTCCTAAGCTACTGTAATAAAAATAAAGCTAAGAAAATATAATAATTATTTCAGAATAATAAAAAAAAAATTAAACATTTTTAAAATTATTAATTTTAAATTTATTCATTAATTATAAATTTTGATATTACTGAAAAGCTAAAATATTTTTAATTATTTAAAATTAATTTATATAAAATTTACAATAAGTAGTCATTATTAATAAGTTTTTAAAAATAAAAACTAGTACCATCAATTGATCCAGCAGGATGTATATCCTAGATATAAGACAATTATAAAAAGATTTTTATTTTTTAATAAAATAATATTAGATTATATATTGATAACAATATTGATAAAGATGAATTGGAAAATGCCAATTTATACACATGTACACACAATAAATATATACATTGCATGCAAAAAATTTATACATTATAACAGGGATGAGTCATAAATTATCTGCATTCTGGTTATATTACACTTTTGTTGACCACACTATTTTATTAGCTCTTTATGTATGAGGATGCTGTCTTGCCAGTTATTTCTGAATAGTTTTGAATATATTACATCAGTAAAAATGTGATTGCAGTGTGAGAAACAATATTTACCTCACTTGTGATTTCCACAAAAGAAGAGAAGCATGCAGGCATTTGTTTTTTGTGGTCTGATGATGTGTCTGGTGTTTATATTTATTGAAGATTTAGTGCATAGTATAGAGAAATTGTTTTGTAATGAAGAAATGGATGAGAAGTTCAAGAAAGGTTGCATAAGTGTCATCCATAAAAAAAACACAGGAACCTGACCACATCTATAGCCAATCATAACATTGAATGTGCATGTGAACTGATTGTTGAATAGATGAGTGTCAGTGAATTATGTGACAAATCATTTGCAAATCTGCAATGGCTCTGCCTATGCAATAATCAAAAACAAATGTAGATTTTAAAAGATTGTGTGAGATGAGAACTGAAACAATTATCAGAAGAGTACAAATAAAAACATTTGGACATCTGCAAACAAAATTTGGATCACTATTCTAAGGAAAATGAAACTTTCTTTAAAAAAATAATTATTGGTAATAAGACAAGGATTCATCAGTATGAGTCAGAGTAAATGGCAGAGTATGGGATGAAACCACAATTGCTGGATAAGAAAAGTTTAAAAGTCAATCACCAGTGTGGAAAATTGATGCTTATAACTTTCTGGTGCCTTCAAATACTAGTATTAGAACAATGTCAACAAAAAAGTTAAACATTCTACAGTGCTCATTACAGGGAGATGCTCACTGAAAAGCTGAAGCATAATATTTGGTAAGAATGCAGAATACTGCAACCCAAGAGCATTGTGTTGTTACATGACAATGTATGTTTTCATATGACTACCCACACTTTTGTCACTATCAAAAACTTTATTTTGAGATGTTGGAGCTTCATCAGATTATTATCCTATTTTGTCCCTGAAAGAAGCTCTAAAAGGGTGAAGAGTCCCTTGTAGTAAAGAGTTGAAGATAATCATGCATTTGTGGCTTGCAGGTCAGACTAAAACATTTTTAATAATGAAATATGAGATTTTATTGGAAAATGGCTAAAATGTATTGAAAATCAGAGAGATTCTGTCTAAAAAATGATGTATTTGTCTTTTCTGAAAGTTGATTAAAATAAATTCTAAAGTCAGAGTGCAGATATCTTGTATTGTTATATGGTCAATTTTTAAAAAAAATATTATTAAAAAATATAATTAAAATATTATACTAATAAATTTAATTTTCTTTTTAGAATTAAAAGTTATTTTACAATGAAATAATTCATTTTGATATAATTTATAAATAGAATCATTAATGCTGTATATATTTAAAAATCCCATATATAAATTATCTATGCTTTTTTTTAAATATAACTTTTATTACAAAAAAAAATTGTAAAAAAATTATGTCTTATTATTATTTTGAAAATAATGTTTGAAAGAGGAATAAACTATCTCCAAGATAACATATATGTGTGTAAGATGTGTGTCATTTTTTTTTGCTCTTTCTCAAAAAACAACTTCATTGAATTTTGCCTTTCAAATGATCACAAATCATGGAATATGATAGAAAAGTTATGGATTTTTTGAGAAACTGGTGTATATTATGCATGAACATCACAAATTAGTATTCTGTGTTTTTGTAAATCACATTTTTTGTTTGGTTAAATACCTTTCATAGCATTAACATTTCATATATTATGAGATAACACATTAAATTTACAATATATAATAAAAAATATTATATTGTAAGGATACAAAGGAGTAACATGGCATAATGCCAAAATATCACCATCCCTATAGAATAAATAGTCACTGAACAAATATAGAATAAGAAAATATAAAAGGAATAAATGAGTATGAGAATTAGAACTGAACAAACAACTATAATTATAAACTGCATTAATTAAAAATAATCAATCATCATTCCATGTGACTGGATCTAAAAGATGTACACTTGGGTCTCATTTTACACGATAGATAGGTTCCTCAGAAAGCACTCGCAAATGAAATCGTGCAAAATAGATGTAACTTACATTGAAAAAGGGGGATGCGGTCTGTGATTTTTCAAAATTTGCGTAAAAGCAAAGCACCAACATAAAATTACTTTAAAATTCGCGCAAAAAAAAATAAGGAAATAAAATATGACTAATAAAAAATTTCAAATTTGAAGAAAATTGATACAAGACAAACTTTTTTTAACTATAATATTTAATTTTATTCAAAATAATATATTTTTATGCATAATTTACAGTACAGTAATTTACATTTTTTTATACACATTTTAATTATTATCGCTATTTGCCCAAAAACACGTTCATTTGCAAACTAGTAAAAAATCAGATTCTCATGTGATGTGATGTGATATATTTGGCTTCTCCTTAAACGAAGTCAAGAATATCTCAGCAATTATTCTCACAAGAGAAAATAAACTAGCGCCAAGTTCACTCTCATGTTGTGTTAATGGTTTTCTGTTGACGATGACGATGATTTTATTAATTGTTTATGAACTTAGACTTATGATAATAAAAAGACATCTATTCACCACTGCTGGGAAAAATTTAATCAAAACTAACAACTAAAAATTAAATTCTTATTTTTGTCTTTAATTTTCAATTCCGTTAAAAATCAAATTTCATTTTACATCACATTAATTTCAAGTCGCCCATAAGTAATTTTTAAATTGTTAATTACAATTAAAAATCAGATTTTAATTTTTAATTGTGCCCACTGCTATTACTGACCTTTTAAAAATAAACTTGTGGACACTAAATGATTAATAATTGATTACGTTCTTTTTTAAAAAGCAAAAACAGAATGTGATTTAAAATGCAAATTAACATGCACAATGTTTGAACAAATTTACATTATAATCTTGTAAAATTTAATGTGTGTATACATAAAATGTGAAAAATCATGATTTTAATTTCATTATTGCATAAAATCTTACTATTATAAAGCACTGAAAATATTGAAATTACTAAGATGAAAGTAGAATTCCAATAATGTGCTATTACTTTCAATACAATGTAAGTGCGTGGAATTTATTATTTAAAGTAATAGCGCATTATCGGAGGTCGACTTCCGGTGAAACACGAATTGCGTAACTTCAAAATCATGTTAAATAAGTCCACGTAAAAAGAGACCAGGTGTACATTATAAACAGACTAATTATATAGACAGCCTCTGCCAAACTTAAGACAGAATCAAATACCATCATTAGGATACACATATTCAAATGCTAATGTATCTACAATAAATATAATGCTGGGATCCTAAAACATGCTTCATCAATGCTCTGACTATATGGTACCATGAGTGTACAGGCCAACTATAAACTAAACTTTAATCTTTACATAAAAGGATAAAGTATAATGAATGGATTTTAAAGGTAATATATTTGCACCATCCAGAAAACTATCTGAATGTCCAAATACAAACCATCTACATATAAACAAAACATTATTGCTGTAGAGTTAGTTTAATATCACAAGACTCTAGGGACTTTCACTGTGAACAAAAGAAAGTATACATGAATATGCTTAATTTACTTTAATTTAAATAGATTTATTGGGATAATTTACCAATCTTTTAAAATACTATGCTAAAATGAAATTCAGTCACACATACTGCATATTCATAAAACATCTAGCTGGAGGAATAAAAATGTTAACACTTATTCTTTTTAACTATTATTTAATAAATTTACTAATAAATTAAGAAAGAAAAAAATGATAATATGACAATTCCAAATTAAATACATTTTTAGCATTAACATATAATTTCATGTAGCTTAGAAGTTTTTTAAGTAATTCATCAGTAGTTAATTTAATTCAACTATTCAAGTATTGATCAGTAAATGGACATTTAGTTATTCTTAAGAAGAAAATAAAATTTAAAAAAAGATATAAAAATTCTCAACAATCAACTTTTTATTATCTTGGCAAATAATGCAATCTTCTTCAGATTTTCTCTGTAAGAAGTTGGAAAATTATTTGTCCTACAATGGGCCTTCTAAAACTGATATTGGAATTATAAAACAAACCATTCTTCTAAACTATATTTAATGTTATATTTTATGTACAAAAATACATAAAAATGTTCTAGCTGTTCATATTTGCAATATAATTATAATTGTGCCACCTAATTTACATAACCATCTAATGATAGTGACAGCCATATAGACCTACATCCTCAGATCATTCAATTTATATGTTAAAAACAAAAGAGACCTGGTATTCTAATGTAATTAAGAATAGAGCACATTAACAGAGTATTATCTTTTATAAGTTATTTCAAATTTTTGAGAAGTTTTAAATACAGTTACATTTTATGATAAATATATGGTATAATGCAATTTCTTTAAATTAATGCTCAGCCATGTAAAATTTCTAATTATTGTCAAACATATTATTGTTTAAATGAGTGTCTTTCAGAGTTACAATAAAATTTTCCAGAGTGTTGAAAATTATTAAGATGTTAAAGTGCATAAGTGATTCATAAGGCAACAAAAAATTTATTTTAATTATAAAATAGTTCACAATGTTAACCACTGATGCATATATTTTCATGATAAGCAATAATCAAGTGACTGTGTTTGCTGGAATGGTCGTTATATATTTGTTATAATTAATTTTGTAGTATATGTCAGAATGCCTTTGGTTTTTCCCTTGATTACCTAGTTTCAGTGGAGAACTATTAATTAATAAAAATATTTCTTATTAAGAATTTAATATATTAACTGTTCTTGGAAACATTTTATCATTGCCATTATTGACTAACTAGTATGAAAAGTTACAGTAATTATCAATAATTTGTTAAAGTAACTTGTTTTATTAAGCACACCGAATAATATTATTTAGAAAACATCTCACATATTTAAAAATTAAAATTATTAAATAATTTAACTAATTTGTAGTACAGAATTAATTTATACTTTCTGTTTATTAAATAAAAAAGATAGTGACATTAAGTTCACTAAGGAAATGCAGACAGTATAGTTTGAATTATTTGAAATATAACCTAACCACTATTAATGTGTTTTATCTTTATCACAATAATAATAAGGAATGGTCTTTTTAAATTTTAATCCTAAACATAATCACTTATATAATAATAACTACAAAAGGATAATCTTTTGTTCATAATTCTGAGTAAATCTTCTATACAATAATTATAAGGAATGACCTTTTGATCCTAAACCTAATTTAATACAACTACAGTTTATACAGGGATGATTCTTTCCAAGATCAATCCCTAACTCATTAAATTGATGGAATATATTCTCCCATATTGATGTGAACATATGCAAACTATTAAAAAGTGAACAAATAACTGTGCATATATAAATCCATCTATCTAAAATCCAATTTTCAGTAATCAAATATAAGTTTAACTATGTGAGACTAATGGAAATAATTACATCGTAGACTATGATTATTTGTGACTTAGCTAATTTATATGTGTACATTGCATTTACATGATCATCATCATTTCTTTGCTCTTTCCTCTTATTAATAACTTATATAAAATTCAGAAGTTTAGCATATATATGTGATATATATATAACATAAAAAAAATTATTTTACAAAATAATTTTAACAAATCAAGAGAAATTATTACAAATTCTTTTTTTTTTTAATTGGCAGTTTCTTTTAAAATAATACCTGGATAATAAGCCTTATTTACAAATCCAAATTATAGTATTTAAAATAAAGTAAAAATTGCTCTTTAAATATAAGACTCACCCAAAACAAAATAATTAGGATGATAGTATAGTCTTGTAATTTCTACCTGAATTTAAATAAGCATTGATTTTTTACTTCAGTGTGAGTTATTCAAAATATGATTCAAAAGTGTTCCAGATTTTACCTAGCTGTTCCCTCCTTTTTATTCACAAGGCATAGTGAAAATCTGAGTTTGAATCAAGTAGTATTCCAACCTGATCAAAAGAGAAGCAAAAAAACTGACTTTTTTATATCCAAAAATTAGTTTCTTTCTTGAATTTCATTTTAAAGCAAATTTTCATATCATTTTGCTTAGAAATAAAAAAAATATTTTCTTTTTTTTATTATTGAAATGAATAATGGATTGTTCATTTCAATCTGTAAATAATCTGAATCCAAAGTATTTCTGTATAAATTTTTATCTGTAGAAATAAAATAAATCTAATGTGTTTAGACTGTAATTAAATCTAAATGTATAATTAAAAGATTCATATTGTAATTAGAAAAGATTCTTAATTAAAATGAATTAATATTTAATATAAATTTGGATATGAAATTCTTTTTTAAGATAACAATTTAAAAATGATATAGCACTCTAGAGAATTATGATTATATAAAAACCTGTCAGAATAGACTGAGAGAAATCACAAAGTATCTTCCCAAGAAGATCTACTTCTGTAGATGCCAAATAGATCAAAGGTTTAAGAACAAGTTGCACTGATTTTTATAATTTTTGTAGATCTTTGAGTTCAAGATAACAATTATTAATAATGTTTTAATTGTATTTATGAATTATTAGCATTTGTACATGATAATTGTCTGAGACAGTAAATTGTTCTATATTAATTACTGTTCTTATAATTATAATAAATGTTATGTTAAATGTTTTCTTTGGTCAAGATATAATTAATATACTTTCTTTATAATACTTAGCTGGTAGTCTGTTCATCTAGTTCAAATTGGCTTGGAAGTCTACCAATAATAAATAGCTATCCCTGAAGATAGTGATTAGTGCACTCAACAGTTGAACCTCTGAAAAGGTTATAATACAGCAATTGGAACAATTGAGAGTTGCATTTGTGCAGTACTTCAACCCAAACTGAGTGTGTTTTTCAAAAATTAGTATTGTCTTGCAGAATTTGGGAATTGATTATTCAACAGATTGATGCAGTAACATTAATCCATATCTGAGAACATAGTTATAGAGCAGAAAAATATTAGTGATTATTCTCAAACAAAATTAATGATGGCAGTTCAGAATAATTTGTATGGTGAATTTTATGTAAATGAGATCCCAAAAAGTGGTAATTATATGTTGCACATGTGGAAAGATACATGTTAATCAACAATGTAGTTAACAAAAAATTAAAAATTGTGATTTTAATGTGGTTAGCAGGGAATTAATTTTTACAAGTAGCTAATCAACTACATAACCCAAAAACCCCTGAATATATATATATATATATATATATATATATATATATATATATATATATATATATATATATATATATATATATATATATATATATATAAAACAAAACAATAAAAAAAAACAACAAACTACAACTCAAACACTTTAACAAAATCAACAATTATATTTATTTTATAAATAACAATTTAAATATTTAATATTTAAATACTTTAAAACAATAAATCATACATATCAATTAAAATATTTAATTTTTTATATTCAAATATTCAACATTTTAACTTTCTTTAAAACTAACCTTACAATCTAATATTTTACTTTTTATTTTTAATATATTTAAATAAACTTAATAAATAATTTATAATATATAATCATATATTTAATTCAAATAATTAAAATGAAATAATAATAAAATTTTAATTTCTAAATATTAAAAAAAGAATATTAAATCTTCAAATTATTTTTTTTAAATTTTTTAAAATAAATCTTTTAATCAATATCATCTTGTAATTTTTTTTTAAATTTCACTTTAAGTTTATAATGATCAAATGATTTTTAAATTGTCTATCAAATCTAAAGAAGGAAAATTAATAATTTAAAAAAAAAAAAACAAAAAAAATAAAATTATATTTTTTTAAAACAAAATCAAAAAATAAATTTTATTAAAAATAATATAAAATAAATTAGAGATCTAATAAAACAAATTTCCAAAAATCAATATTCCTCATTTTAATAGCTAAAAATTGATATAAAATTTAATTATAGAAGATATATATATTCAATATAAATACAAATTAATTAAAATATAAAAATCCTAGAAAATATATATATATTTCACCATCTGGAGGAAGTGCACATCACATAGAAAAAAATTCTAAAATAATATCTACACCTTTCAACTACCAATCATAAATTTAATAAAGGAAAAACATACTCATTCAAAAAATAATTAATTATAAAATATAATCACAACCAATTAATTTACAACAACTATTTTAAACTCAAAAAATTTACAAATGAAAACAACTACTTATTTACCACATCTACAGAAAGAAAAAATTTAATATAATATTTAAATTTCCACTAAACAAATAACCCAATAAAACATAACTTAACTACTCTAATCCACTTTTAAAATCTTTAACAAAATTTAACTAAATTTATTTTATATATTTTAAATTTAACAAAAATTTTAAATATACTACTATTAATTATTTTACAAAAAAAATAATTATTTATATATATATATATATATATATATATATATATATACACCTTATGGTGATTTAATTGAAAAGTTAAAAAAAATATTTCAAGGCAGTGACATGCAAAATATAGATGCCAAACTGAAAATGAAATCATACAAGAATTTGATATAAGATTTTGTCTACTCACTAAGGAGTGCAACTTTGGTACTGGGTATTAGAATATGTTTCATGATAAGTTATTGTGGAGCATGACTTTTGGTAAACTTAGGCATCAGTTGTTGGGTGAATCAGAACTGACCACATGTAAGCTATGAAGAAGTTCATAGCAGATGAAGCTGTTGTTGACCTCCATTCAAATGTAAATAAAATGGATTGGAAGAAATTAAAAAATAAAACAAAGATACTGTTGTAGTAAATTGGAACATTTAAAAACAGTTGTAAATTTAAAAATGACTGCTGTTATACATGTACCATTTGTCTCAAGATAGTATGATAAGTAAGAAAAAATAAAATCAATCTACCATTCATCTTCCAATACAGGAGAGTAACATTATAAAAGAAATTAATGTTAAAAAGATAAACATAAATGGCAATGGGAAAATCATGCTTGATGTATTTATATGTGATCAGAAGATAAAAATGGAGATTGACAGCAGAGACAGGGTCAGTTTAGTATTAGAAAGGGATTGATTAAACGGAATAAAGAAATGTAAGAAATTGATTCCCATTGTGAAAACAGATTTGTCAGCAAGTGATGTAAATGGAAATCACATAGAAATAGTAAGGGTTGTTAAAGTATCCTATAAGGTAGACAGGTGAACTAAAAATTTAACTCTGTATATAGTTACCAAAATTATCTGCCCTATATTAAGCAGAAACTGGTTCAGACCATTGAGTTTAAAAATTATTAAGCAGGTAAACTAGAATCTATTGTTGAGGGGGAGTTCAAAATTATTAAAGACTGTTTTCACTGAAATAAATACATTACCTATAGTTATTAAATTAATAAAAAATGACCACTCTGCTGAATTTAAATTGAGAAAAAAATGTTTTTTTATCTCAAGCTGCAGTGCCATGGAAATATTTTTTTTAAAAGTAAAGTAACTGTATTAATAGAATAATAAAAATATAGATATTTACATATTAACAACACTTTTTTTTTCTAGTATCCCAAAATAATGAACTAATAGTCAGTAAAATAGAATTAACAAAATTCAAAATTGGAAAAAAACATATGGATATGTGATTTAATTAAAAAGTAGTGGCAAGATGAAATAGTCTCCAACATTGTATCAAAATAACTAAGGGTGATATCAAAAAATGATGAAATCCATAGACATATAAAACATTTAAGAAGCTACCAAATAGAGCTGATAGAAATAGCAATTGAGCAAGATAAATTGTTTACCTGCATCAGAAGCCAAGACAATTCCAATAGATGAAAGCAATGATCTTAGTGATCAGAGTGACACCAGGAAGATGTTAAAAACAAAAGTGATGACAAGTCCTGACCTGTTATACTTTCAAGAAGGTCAAGAAACTGGAGAATTCAGAGAGACTAAAAGACTATGGGTGAGGAACACAGGTTATTAATCTAGAGTGAGGAAAGATTGTTGTGTCTGGAAAATATATAAATTGTTAATTATAGAATGAATTTTAGTTTCTAATATATAATGATGAAAATTATGCATTTATCTGCAAATAATCTGAATCAAATGTTTTTCTGTGTAAATTGTTATCTGTAAAAATAAAATAAATCAAAGTATATGTTAATACTGTAATTAAATTAAAATGTATAATTAAAAGATTAGTACCATAATTAGAAAATGATCTTAATTAAACATTTAAAACAATTGATGTTTAGAACAAATGTGGATATAACATTTCTTTGCCAAATCAATTATTTTAGTCTCTCAAATAATATAGCATTCTAGAGTACTATGATTATATAAAAATCTATCAGAATAGATTTAAAGTATTCATGGTGTATTCTCCTAGAAAAATCAATTCTGTATGTGCCAAAATAAATCTAGGGTTCAAGTATAGGTTGCACTGACCTTTTATAATTTTTATAGATCTTTGGGCTCAAGGTAACAATTATTAACTATATTTTAGTTGTATTTATGAATTACTAGCATTTGTATATGATAATTGTCTGAGTGAATTATTCTATATTAATGTTTGTTCTTGTAATTATCTTATAATAAATGTTATGTTAAATATTCACTGTGGTCAAGCTATGATTAATATATTTTCATTATTATGTATATTTTACTAGTAACCTGCTTACCCAATGTAAATTGTAAATTGACTTGGAAATCTCACTGGTAATAAGTGGTTACACTAAATATAGTATAGCACACTAATTCAACCCAGAAATATTTATCTACAAAGTAGATTTAATTTACTTTATTTTCACTTTAAAGTTCTTATTATGCACATCTATTGAATGAACACTTTTTAAATAAGCAAAACTCGTTCTGGTAATATAAATTTATTAGCAATTTTTTTCTAATCTCACTACCTTTATGCCATCTACTGTAAGTTTTAGTAATCAATTGATTGTAGGTCAGATTATGTTTATTGGTTTCATGTAGATCTGTAAATATTTTTAAACATTTCTTTGGTTGTATTATTGGGTTAAAAAATTTCTTATTACTGAAGAATAGAATCCAACCTATTAGGTTATAATTTTTCAAGATCTACAATTTCAAACCAATATTGGATTTAAAAAAAAATCTTATGAAAAACATTTTAATATCAAATTATAAAATTTCTATAGTGCTACAGAACAGAAGCTTTCCAACAGTCTCTAAAGAGAAATAGCAAAAAGGAAGACATTTCTAACCAGATTAGTCTTCTAAATATTGAGAATTGAAGTTTTATTATTATTATTATTCTGTCTATATACACACCCACACACATAATTTGTGAAAAAAACATCTGATAAATGTTTAACAAACGTATGAATGATATGTTGTATTAAAGTTTAAAGGAATTTATGTTTTGCAATTATAATTTTATTAATTTTGTCAAATCTAATTCCCAAAAGCATAATAAAAAAAACAATTACATTAATAAAATCATTTAGAAACACTTAACAAAAAACATAAAGCAATTTACCACTTGATCATTTTGTTTAAATATAAAACTCATAAATTATTTTTTTATATTTGAATTGAAGTTTGTTGGATTTTTTGACGTATGACATTAATAACGAAAATGGATTACTCTGTCCAATAACAAGAAAAATGTATAATTTTATAATGTTAAATTATAGATATTTCACAATCAATCAATCGACTTAAATTAATTTATTTGCTATTCATTTTCATTCTAAAAACGCTCCCATAAATTGATTGTTGAAATAGATTAATTTATATTACTTTTTTTTTTTTTCAAAGAAGACAAATTATAAAAGCAAGCAATTTGTAGGACTTAATATGAAAATGTAAAGTCATAACGGAAATGAAATTACATCAACACTCTAGCAATATTAATCTGATTAAACGTAATTTTAAAGATTAAAGAAAATAATAATTGTTACTGCGAGGAAAGTGTTTGGCTTTATTATTATTATTTTTAGATATTTTGCTAAACGAATTGTGCCTTATTTATTATTATTTTTTTTATGAAATAAAAAAAAATTATTAGATTATGCATACAATAGAATCTAATAATACAGAATAATATATTTAAATTTTAGCATAATGTGCTCTTATTTAATTATAATTAGTTCACAAATTAACACGTTGTCTGTAATAATTAAATGATGTAAAAACAATTTCAAAAGTGAGGAAGAGAATTTGTGTGAGATATTAAAAAAAACCCAAACTTATTTCATATAGTTTTATATATTTATCAAATATGCTTATTTTCAGAATGAAAAATGATTGTGAAAACTAGCAAATATATTGTAATGACATGGAAAAGGGATAAAATGGAGGTGGTATATATGGGTAGATGCGAAACCATCATCATCATCTCCATAAAATAACTAATTTAATTAATGAACGAGCATGAGAGATCAAGAATAAAACTAACAATAAGTCCTCATTTAACAAAAGTAATCAAATCATTCATTGTCATGAACAATCAACAACAAAATCAATCAGTAATCAACAAACAACCATGTGACTGGATTTAAAAGAGGTACATTATAAAAGGCTACTTATTTAGCTATTGCCATACTTGGGACAGAATATACAACACAAAACTCTGGATGCACATACTTAAATGCTAATTCATTACTCATAATAAAAAATAATGCTGATATACTAAAACATGCTGATCATCATCAATGCTCTGGCCACATACAAGTCAACTATAAACTCAATTTTCTTTGAAAAAATAAAATGCAGTGGATGGACTTTAAAAGTGATACCTTTACACCATCCAGAGAACTATCTGGAAGTCCACCCACAAAAATAAATCATATATATATAAACCAATCATTATGCTCTGATCTAGCTCAGAAAGCAAAAACTCTAGGGTCTGTGATTGTGAACAAGAGAAAATACCTAGCATATAACATTTTAAACATATTTTAACATGAAATAAATTTACTGGAATAACTTAAAATAATAAAATATAAATGTATTACTTAGAAACAATAACAACAAAATCAAGTTAAAAGTCCATTAGAAATGTTATAAATATAAATACATCATTCTGATTTTGATTAAAAATAATTAAAAAAGCTATAACATTGTAATTTACAGATATTTCAATATTTTTACATATCACACACTTATATAATCGCACAGAGATGCCTGCATAATAATATAAAATTAACTCATTTGAATTGTCAATAAACTAATAAAAAAAATTCATTTTAATGAGACATACATACTGATTTTAATATATATGGGTACCCATGCAAATGTATGCATGCACTGATGTTTATATCCTAATGATATTTTATTTATCAATAATAAATTTATTAAATTGATACATCCATGTTTTTATCTTTTCACAAGATAGTTGATTGAACATTGAATATATATGTAAAACAAATGCACACATAAAATGTGTATTCTAATATAAAATAAGTGGTATGAATTTTAAATAAATCAAAGTTATTAGTCCATTATTTTTAATTGTAAGTAAAAGTTTTTAACAAATCTTTAACAATCCAGTTTGAAAGTTTTTTAAAAAGTCTGGCTTTTGTTTTTCATTTCCAATATAATTCTAAAATAAAATCTTTCATTAACAATTATATTCTTAATGAAAAAAATTGTACTGAGACAAGCTAGTCTTTACTCTTATTTTCTTCATTTATATTCTTTTAGATTAATAATTTAATTCAAAGTTATTTACTTTTAAAACTTATAAATTAAAGATTTAACTTTAATTGCAAAGTTAGGTGTTTGAAATAATGTCATTTTCAAAAGATAATATACTCTACTTACCAGATATCTCTTCATGAAGTAGATCTCCTATATAAATAGTGTACACATATGGCTATAGTAACTTTGTGTTTCTTTGCATATAGATGAATCAGCATATATATAAAATAGCCTAGTAATGTTTCAGTTTTTTTGGCTAATACTAGAATCTCTTTATAAGTTGGCTTAGTATAATCTTGTCTGTGATAAAATAGTATACTGACTTATTGATATTTTTGGAAAAGATATATATCAGGTAAATGTTGATAATCAATCCCATTCAATCTCTATAGATTGATAAACTTTAGACAGGCAAGCAGTCTAATACATGAATATGAGTTATGAACCACAGAAAAGCTATCCCTTACTTTCATGTAAATTCAAACTTCTTATTATTACTACTACTACTACTACTACTACTGCTGTTGCTACTACTACTAGTATTACTACTGCTGCTGCTACCACTACCACTACTACTACTACCATTACTACTACTACTACTACTACTACTACTACTACTATTACTACTACTACTACTACTACTACTACTACTACTACTACTACTACTACTACTACTACTACTACTACTACTACTACTACTACTACTACTACTACTACTACTAGTTTTTGATGGGCAGAAGTATAAACAAACATCAGGTCTAGCTATGAGTTCACCAATTTTCCAACATTAGCTTCTATTTTTATGGAGGATTTGGAAAATAAAATTTTGACTTCAGCCATTAAAAAAACATCTATATGGCAGGTATGTTGATGATACCTTTGTTGTTTGGCCTCATAGTAAGCATGCTCTTGATGACTTTTTCAAGTTTTTAAACTCTTTACACAACAGGATCAGATTTACTATGGAAATAGAAAATAATAACCAATTACCTTTTTTAGATGTTTTAATTGAAAAAAGGGAAGATGGTTCTTTATCTCATGGTATATATAAAAAACCAACACACACCAGGAGATATCTACATTTTTCTTCTCATCACCATCCTGCACAAATATTTTCAGTGGCAAAGACATTGTTGGAGAACTAAGTGACTTTCTGATAATAGCCATTTTCTCCAGGATATTTCTGTTACTAAAAAAATGCTTCTTGATAATGGTCTTAATTACAGCATTATTAATAGGGCTTATACATATAAAAAGAAAAAAGATTTTGATACATCAGAAATTAAGGCAGTTTTGCCATATATAAAAGGTGTAACTGATAAAATTGGTAACATTTTAAAGAATAATAATATTCATACAGTTTACACTACTTTAAAAAAAAATAATGAAATATTTCCACTTCCTAATGACAAAATTTCTTTGGAGTTCCATGTGTATATGAAATTCCATGTAGGGTCTGTTCATATACATATATTGGACAGACTAATCATAGAATAAATATTAGAAAGGAAGAACATATTTTGGCAGTCAGAGAAAAATCCAATTCATTAGCTATTTATTATCACATAAAATTAACTAATCATGTTATCAATTTTGATAAAACAAATATTCTAGCAAAAATTGAACAATATGACCATAAATTGCTAAGAGAAGCTATAAAGATTTTTAAAAGACCCAAGAGCATAAATGAAAGGTGTGAATTAAAGAAGATTAACAACATTTGGAAGAAGCTATTGGAGGACAAAATAAGAAACAAAAAGATAAAAACGATTTTAAATCTCACACGCATTCATATGATTTGAGAAAGAGAATACTTTGAAAAAGGTATTTGTTATTGTACCAAAATGTCAACTATTTAGCTATTTTATCACATGGAATAACCTGAAAATAATAATAATATGAAATCATCATTTATCCATGAAAATATTAGAATTAATATATATATATATATATATATATATATATATATATATATATATATATTGTGATGGAATAAATGAGGAATAATGCTACTGATGAAAAAGTTAATGTTCATTTAGTTAGTCCCACATTCATATAGCCATCCATACATAACTAAAACTTACTATAATAATTATTAAGTGGGAATCTAGCAATTATAACAGTTGTGATGATGATGAAGATTATCCACAGTACAAATAACAGTATTAATTCCTATAATCAAAATAAAAGCAAAGAGAAGTTTTCATAATCATGAAAGATATTTATATGCCATGTCTTGGCTTTGCATAAAATACTTCTGACATTAATAACCCTAAATTAGGTGTTAGTCATTACTACTGGGATTTTCAAGATAATATCTATCACCCTAGCACAATTACCTTAAACCTCTTAGATATTTCACTTTATACACAAATGATCATAGCTAGTTTAAATAAATCATAAGACTCAAATATTATGATATATTATGTAGTTTAATAAAATAATTATCAACAAAAATCTATAAGCAATACTTAATAAATAACAAATTCTGAAAATTTTTTTGCCAAGAATTACTCAACATAAGATTTATAATACTTTTTTTCTTTTGTCTTTCTTTGCTCTTTTCTTTTCATTTAAGAATTGAAAGAAAATGTTTTTTAACTACAATATAGATGTGAATTTTTCATTTACATCCATATATGACTAAAACTTAAAAAATAAATCGTTAAAATATATCAGTTAACAGCAACAAATTCTGAAAATTTTTTTGCCAAGAATTACTCAACATAAGATTTATAATACTTTTTTTCTTTTGTCTTTCTTTGCTCTTTTCTTTTCATTTAAGAATTGAAAGAAAATGTTTTTTAACTACAATATAGATGTGAATTTTTCATTTACATCCATATATGACTAAAACTTAAAAAATAAATCGTTAAAATATATCAGTTAACAGCACCACCATCTTTATGGATTGTGATGCATTGTGACTTCTCCTTATAAAGAGTCAGAAATCTCTCAGCAACTATGCCCAGAGACACCTGTTAGCCACTTTGACTTCCCTTTCCATTCCCCATCCTAAGTTGATGCAAAGTAAATTTTAGTCCTTCCCTTATTGTATGAAACAAAATTTGTAAATTAAAAGACATTTTTTCCTAATGCTTTCACAAGAAAAAATTTTAAATATGGCTTTAATCATTAAATGTGTTTGCATGTTTTATTCATTTATTTCTATAAAATAAACCCAGAAATTAGAACACATGCTTAAATAAAACAAATTAATATTTAAGAATAATTTTTGAAATAATAATAATTATATAATACCTTAAAACAAAAATATTTATTTAATAACTAAGAATTTTTTTTCAAAAGATTTCCTATTATTTTTTGGCAATCCTGTAAAATTGTTAGTAGAGATAGGAAATATTTGCAAATAAGGGTTTTTATCATATTTAAAAAAAAAACCCACCACACACACACACACACACACACACACACGAAAACATTGCTCTGTCCCTCTCTTCTTCTCAGGCCAGCTCTGATATTATATAAGTAATTATATTTCTAATTTACTTACTTAAACATATTTATCTCCAGAGTATGATTCTCTCAAATGCTTTTCTTTCAAGCTCTGTTCTGTATAATGAGGAGAAAAAAATGTCTGGTTTGTCTTCTTTCTGAAGTGCAATGGCTGTAAAACCTGACTTCTTTAGCAATATTTAGATCAATTTCAACTGATATATCAATAATTAGTTAAAAACAGTTTGTTTCAAAACCCATTCAAAATCTTGCATGCATAATCTTATTCATATTTTTTATTAGGAAAGTTATATTTCTTCAATAATATATTAATATTATACCTTGAATTGACTGAGTCTTTTATATAATTTTTAATTTGCTACAAACTTACATAATTTATAGTTTTATACAAAAAAACATTTAAAGCCAGCTAATTTATATGAAATTGCAATATATAAATGCAGATGAATTATACTATGCTATATATATGTAATATATGTTGGTTTGCACTTACCGCATAACGTGAATTCTTCTCCACACAAAAATAGAGAGCGCTGCCGTAAATTATGATTTCCGGAATATATGCCCAATAAAGGGATATAGTATAAAACTGGTGGCAGAGATTTATCACTCTCAGTTCCCAGAATGTTATCAGTACACAGCCTTCAGGATAAATGAAATCCGTAGTAAAGAAAACAGTAGGTAAAATGGCTACTGTAGCAACGTTATAAAATAAGGACTGGTAAAATAGAACAATATTATGTTTAATGTAAATAAACTGAGTGAAATCTTGTGTGTATATATTATTATTATAATTGTATGTTCGTGTTGTAGAAACTAGTAATTAAAATATATATAGAAATATTAAATGAGTTATTTTAATTTTTTGCTATCTTACTGATTCAACTTAATTGAAACCTAAGACATAGCAGAGTGGCACAGCTTACAGGATTGGCAGCCCAAGATTAAAGTGAGGCACTCGTAATAAATGTTATGTAAAAAACAACAACCTGGCGGCCATAAACGCTATAATGCACGAGTTCGACGTAAATGATGTTGACTCGTGGAAGAGCTATATTGAACAAGTGGAATATTACATGTTCATAAATAAAATTGAGGATGTTAGATATAAGATTTCCACACTATTATATCTAGGAGGAAAAGACATAATCCAATTAGCAAACAGGATTACCGACCCGAAGCGTCCCGAAGATTTTACGTATAAGGAATTTATACAAAAATTGAATGAATACTTTTTACTGAAGCAGTCTAAATGGATAGCACACCTTTGGCTGAGAAATAGAATGCAGTCACCGCAAGAGAAATACGTGGATTATGATCTTGCACTGCGAAAACTACCCAAGGAATGTGAATATGGTCCAGAAATAAACAACGCTTTGTTGGAACAGTTCTTGTACAGAATGACGGATGAAAACTTCAGGAAGGTCTTATTGAGTGATTCGGAATTAACTTACAAAACAGCAACTGATAAATGTATCATGCAAGAGGCCATGCTCAACATCGCATCAGAATATACTAGATCAAAATCACCGGAAAAGATCACTTTCAGTAGAGAAAAGAAAAAAATTGACTCTACGTCTTTCAGTGGACACACCAAACAACAAAATTGTACTTGCTGTGGAAAATCTGGTCATACAGAAGTAGCTGTAGGTACAAGGATAAAACATGTAGACAATGTAACAAAAAAGGACATTTAGTGGCAGTGTGTTATTATAAAGACGGAGGGACACAGAGAAAAAATGTAGATATCAAACCCTGAGTAGAATATAAAAAATCAACTATTAAGACTGTATCAAAAGGTGACAATAAAACAGATCACATTCTTCTGGATTTGCAGGTCTGTGGAAAAGCAATCACAATGGAAGTAGACAGTGGAGCTGGATTGTCATTGATATCACTTAAGGATTGGACAGAGACCACTCAAGGTAGTAAAAATAAATTAAAGCTACATAAGGCTGATACAATCGTAACATATATAAATGGAAACAAAGTTGATATCCAAGGAAAATTAACTGTGCCTGTGACACTTAATTCCGGACATAAATCTTTGACATTGTATATAGTAAATAAAGACATTAGTCCATTATTGGGAAGAAACTGGTTTGCTCCACTGGGAATACACATAAATATACTAAAAACTGTCCGTATAGAAAAAGAAATAATAAAAAAAATATCCGGAACTGTTTACATCAGGCCCAGTGGAATTTAGAACAAGACCAGTAGATCTAGAATTGGTACCAGAAGCCAAAGCCATTGTTTGTAAGCCCAGAAAAGTACCACTTGCAATGAGGGAGAGGGTGGAAAAAGCAATAATGGATTTAGTACCAAAAGAAGTATTAACACCCACTGAAGAATCATCGTGGGCAACTCCTATTGTAACCATAGTAAAAACAGATAGAAGTATAAGATTATGTGGAGATTATAGAGTTACGGTCAACAAATATATAAACAAAGGTGCATACCCGGTCCCCAGTGTAAAGGAAATACTGGCATCATTACAGAAGGCCAAGTATTTTGCAAAAATTGACCTAAGAGCAGCTTTCCACCAGATCCCAGTAACAAAAAGTACATCTGAATTACTTACACTGACCACGCATAAGGGATTATACGCATGTAATAAATTGCCATATGGAATAACTATTGTGCTGAATGTGTTTCAGGCTAAAATGGACATGCTATTTAGATCTATGGAAGGATTGATACCTTATTTAGATGACATTTTAATTATTGGTGCAACTGATGCAGAACTCGAGAAACGGGTAGATCAGTTTTGCTCAGGATTGTCTCGGGCCAAAGCAAAGCTTAATGTGAATAAATGCATTTGGTCAGCTTGGGAAATCAAGTTCCTTGGACACATAATAAATGAAAATGGTCGAAAACCCTACCCCAAAAAGGTAAAGGCTATAAAAGTTGCTACAAAACCCAAAAATGTCAAAGAATTGCATGCATTTTTAGGACTTCTAAACTTTTATGAGAGTTTTTTTAGAAGGAAAGTCATGCTTGCTGTCATCACTATACCTGTTATTAAAAAGAAACAGCAATATATCTGGACTGATGCACAAGAGAATGCTTTTAGAACTGCAAAAGACTTATTAATGTCAGAAGCACTACTGGTACATTACCGAAGTGACTGGGCAGTGAACATCACAACCAATGCATCTGAGTATGGTGTGGGAGCCGTCATATCACACCCATGCTATGAAGGGGAGTTTCCAATAGCATTTGCATCAAGAGTATTGACAGTTGCAGAGAAAAATTATAGCCAGATTGACAAGGAAGCATTGGCAGTGATTTTTGCGGTAAAAAAATTTCACCAATATGTGTATGGCCGCAACTTCACCATCTATACAGATCATTGCCTCTTAACAGGGATTTTTGGTGGTGAAAAGGGACCTATAGAACCCCCAAGTCAACGTATGGTGCGATGGACAAACTTGATGTCACAATATGACTATAAGCTAATCTACAAACCTGGGAAAACAATTGCACATGCAGATGCTTTGTCTAGGCTTCCAGACACCACAGAAAGAGTGTTCAAAACCAAAGAGATAAATTCCATTGACACATTACAGTCAAAGGAGATAAATAGCATGACTATAAAGGAATTGACCAGAAAAAATGATGGTTATGTACAGTTAATAAAGTGGATCAGAAATGGGTGGCCAAAGAAATGCCCTAGTGAATTGAACAAAGCTATATGGATAGCTAGGGATAAACTTTCTGTGTGTGATGGATGTATCTTACATAATGACAGAGTGTTAGTACCTATTGAAGGTAGTCCACAAGTTCTAAACCTACTTCATCAAGGACATCCAGGAATGGTACGAATGAAAGCCCTTGCATGGTCATATGTATGGTGGTCAAACTTAACAAATGAAATAGAGACCTGAGTAAAAAATTGCAGGAACTGCCAACAAGTAGCCATATTACTACCAAAGCATTATGAAACATGGGAACCACCTAAGTCTCTATGGACACATGTTCATCTGGATTACATTGGCCCATTGGATGGACACTTGATACTATTAGTGATTGATGCTTTTTCTCGATGGACTGAGTATCGAATAGTTAAGGATACTAGTGCGGACTGTACCATCTGAGTGTTAAATGAACTATTTGCCACACATGGTTGTCCAGAAACTATTGTGACAGACAACGGTTCAGGTTTTGCTTCAAGAAAATTTACAGATTTTCTAAACAAGGGAGGAATTAAACACCTGCTTACACCCCCTTACCATCCTGAAAGTAATGGGATAGTGGAACAAGGAGTACAGCACTTAAAAAACACTTTAAAAAAACTTCAGAACAAAAACATATCAGAAGCCTTGATACAGGCTATGTATGCTCAACACTTTACTCCAAACACTGCAATGGGTAAAACTCCAGCAGAGCTATTGATGTGTTGGACATTCAGGACCCATTTGACAAAGCTACTACCTGGAAACACTAGAAATAAAAATAATAATGCCAAAGTGGTTAAGTTTTTGCCAGACGATTGCGTATGGGTGTTGGAAACACTAGTATGGGTGTTGGATGTTTTAAAACATAAATGGAGCCCTGGAGTAGTAAACCAGTCATTGCATAAACAGATTTGTCTAAACGATTTGTCTAATCGAGATGGAAGGTGGAAAAGTGTTGAGAAAACATATAAACCTTCTTCGTCATCGTGAAACAAAGGAAGACGAAGCTATATGGCCAGAAATGAACCATATCAGAAGAAACCAACTAAAGATGAATATAAAAAGAAAGATGAGCCAGAACTGACTGAAGATGAAGTGACAGAGCAAGAACTGGACTCACCAGGAGTACAAAGGGAAAAAATAAATAATAGTCCTAAAATTCCCCAAATACGGAAACCACTGGTTAAATTTAAGGACTATATAGTAAACTAGAGTAATATGTATTACTAGAGTGGGGGAAGGACTGCTATATATATGTAATATACGTTGGTTTGCACTTACCGCATAACATGAATTCTTCTCCACACAAAAATAGAGAGCGCTGCCGTAAATTATGATTTCCAGAATATATGCCCGATAAAGGGATATAGTATAAAACTGGTGGCAGAGATTTATCGCTTTCAGTTCCTGGGATGTTATCAGACACAGCCTTCAGGATAAATGAAATCCTTAGTAAAGAAAACAGTAGGTAAAATGGCTACTGTAGCAACATATAAAATAAGGACTGGTAAAATAGAACAATATTATGTTTAATGTAAATAAACTGAGTGAAATCTTGTGTGTATATATTATTATTACAATTGTATGTTCGTGTTGTAGAAACTAGTAATTAAAATATATATAGAAATATTAAATGAGTTATTTTAATTTTTTGCTATCTTACTGATTCAACTTAATTGAAACCTAAGACATAGCACACTATAATTGTTGATGGGTTTTATAATCATTTTATAAGGAATTTGTGCATTTGAATGTTGGATAATATACTTATCTAAAAACTTTATACCATTCAATTATCTTCGTTTTGTATAGTCCAAACTAAAGAAGACAATTGACTTAACACATCCTGTATATCAATAATGTTTTTTTCTTCAGCATAGATAAGAACATTTTCTATATAGCATATATACAAACATGCTAAACAGCCCCCAATATTAGATGTATATTTATGGAACATCAAATTGAATGTGGTCACAATTTCAGTCCATTTAATATTAAGGTTATTTCTGCTGAATGCAATGATATTGAAAAAGAAAATATAAAGAGGTGTGGTTTATTGCAAATAACATCAATGCAATAAACAAGAAAGACTCATGCATTGCATTATCATGTAAATGGCATATTTAATTATTTAACATATATTCTATTTATAGAAACCTGTATTGGTTCTTTGAACATGACCAATCTGGTTGAAAGCCATGCTAAGTTGTAATTTTAAATAAATTAATTTTTCCAGCACAGTATAACATCACTATTCATTTTGTTATATTTAAATTAAGGAAAGAAGAAATATTATTGAATTCCCTTATTCTTATTTATCTATGCAGTCTTTATTTATTTTTCAAACTGATTACAAACTATAATTAAGAATACTTTAATTAAGCAAAGAGCTCTCTTAATATGCATCTCATCATAAGCAAAACTAATATTCTGATGCATAATTTAAAATACATTCTATCACTCATAAAACAATAAAAAAACCTTATATCTTGATATCTAAAGTTCATCAACTATCCATAATATAAATTATTAAACTTTAATAAACATAAATCTCTGCATATCATTTATTTGGAGTAGAATCCATTTATTTTATAAATCACAGACAGTTGAAATTGAAATTAAATTGAAAGACTGCAAACCTCTCTAGCTTATTATAATATATTGGCAGCAAAACTATTGATCAAAATCCACTTTTCTTTTTACTTTTTCAACGCTTATTTTATTAAAATTAACCCAGCTGACAGTTTTAATTGCCCAGCAATCTTCCTCAGAGCTCCTTATATATCCAAATATTCTTCCTCCTTTGTCATTATTATCTCAATCTTCAGTATATTTTATCTTTTTCATGAAGTATATTATCAACTTATCTTTCTTTATATATTGATAAAAAAAATAAGTATTGAAAAAATAAAAGGAAAGGTGGATTTGTTTTGATTTTTTTTTTTAAATTTTATCGATGCATAAAGAAAGATAAGTTGATAATATACTTCATGAAGAAGATTAAATAAACTATTTATTGTTTATTGGATTTTTTTTAGAATTTTCTTAATTGGATTTGCATCTACATGGCTTAAAAAGCGTTCTATTCACTATTGAACAAATCTTTACATCATCTTTCTAGCTGAAAGTAACAGACAGGCTGAAAAGAGGGTGCAAAAAGCAAAAAAGGCCAATAGCAAAATTAGTTCATGTAAATGGAACACCCACCTTATTGTAATGCAGTTATCTATGCTCACAATTCACTGTGATGCTATGGGCAAAAACCATGTAAAGTGGACATGAACAGTCTCTGAGAACAAACTTATCAAATAATCAAACTGAATTTGTTACAATTTTTAAAAATATGTAGCAGTTGCAAAACCAGATAATGTTTGAAATTATATTCTTCTCTATTAAAGACAACCAATCTCATATTAACTGAAGAAAAAACATATTACAGTAAAAACTATTAAGTATTTTTTTTTTCATGGTCAAAGCATCGGTCCGGGAAGCGAACCCGCAAACCCGGGACAACTGCTTTAAGGCAGCTGTGCTGACCACTCACACTTGACAACTATTAAGTATTTATCGATATCAAGTTATAAAGTATATTTTTAATTGTTTTTGTATATAAGCATGTGATGTATAAATAGGTATAGAATGCAAAAAGCGTTCTATTCAGTAACAATGATAAAGAAAATAAATCTGTTCTATTTAAAAATAATTATCTTGTTTTTCCTTTATATCTTCGATTTTATTTAGAAAAACTGTTTTTTTTTTTTTAAAGCGAAATTTCAATGGTTATTCTTTAAATAGCCCTTGATAGACTTCATTACTAGAATTTCCTATTATTAGATGTTGTTCAGACATTTAATAAAAAAAGAAAAATTGTAATTGTCAATTTCAATTAAAGTAAAAACATTTTCTAAAAGGCCGCTTTTGATCAATTTTTTTTTAAAAAAAAAAGAAAAAGACAACAAAACGTGAATGAACTATTGTGGCTCAATAGTGCAAAGGCGATCAAAACTGTTTTTGATCAAACGAAATTTTCACTTTTTGATTGAAGAATCCAAACTAAACTTTTTTTTTTTTTTTTACAAAAACAATCTTTCAAAATAAACTTCAAAACACCTAGGTTTTATATATATGTAAAAGCTTTGTAAAATCAAAGGGAGAAAAAACAAAATAGTCTTTGAAATGAACCAATGCAAGTCAAAGATCTTTCCGATCGATTTTATAGAGGAACAATAAAGACATGACTCACCAGATTTGCCAATTATTTATGATTAGAATTTTTAGCGTTCATGAAGTAGCAATATAATAACATACTATTCCTTTTTTTTTTGACTGAAAATACATGCATGATTACATTAAATAATATCAGGGCGATGCCATGTTATTTTCATTTCAAAACAAACTTTATTCGCACTCAAAGGAAAATACATTAGATTGATCCGTATTCACTGTCTCATTAGACAACCAACAAGTGGTGGATCAGAATTACAAACAGTGATTGATTAAAGGAATTTATACATATAAACAAGGAGGTGAAAAGGTTTACATTAAATTTAGTATGATTCACATATACTCGATCTGATAAAACACTGCTGATTAGTGGAAAATAAATTATAAGAAGGTTACAGAATGAAAATAATACAAGTGTGAACTTGCCTTCTAAAAGATTGTTAAATAAGGTTCCAGATACTGGAAATGTTTAGGCATCCTGATCATATGGTAGTATGTTAAACAATAGGCCGAAAAGTAAGTCAACGTGTAAAGAGATCAAAGCAAGATGAGGTCTTGAAAGTTCATCCAGACTAAATAAAGATCAAGTCCATATTGAAACTCAGCAAGCCAAAATAAAGTTTAAGTCCATATTTGGGGGGGAGGGACATGGAATTTAGAAACAAAATGAATTAGAACCTCACCAAGGTCCAGGTTTGATCTGTGAGCCATGGCATACAAGTTTTCTTGTCTTTGTCCATCGATTTCTGCAGTAACCTGAGAAATAGCACATCAATGGAACAGTCCAGGTTCTTTTTGAACAGTACCTGGCATCTAATTACCCAGATTATAAAGTTAATGTAAGTAGCTAAATGAATAGAGCCAAATGTTCCTTTTTTGATAGCAGGAATTAGGTGAACTTGAGCCAGATCAGGCATTGTCATTTTTATTTGGGCAATGTTGTGAAGGTGAATCCACACTTCATATTGACTAAGGATGTGAGTATACCAATTCTCGCAATCTATTTCTGTCTCAAAAAAAAATGCCAATTTTGATTTTTAAGAACAGATATTTTGTAGAAAAAATAGAAAGCATAAAATTGAATTATATTTTGCAAAAACAACTAATTTGTACAATCATATTGTACCCTTCATTGAGTTTGTGTCTTAGTTTTTTTCTTAATTCTAATGACAACCTTAAATAACATTGGTAAATAACAATGAATGAAAAAAGCACTTCAAATGATCCAGTAATTTTCTTTCAGAAATATTGCCTTTTATTTCATTCAAGGCTAGAGATTTTAACTTCAACGGTTGTGCTGCAAACTATTGAACCAATAGCAGTTTAAAATGTTTATATATACAGATAAAGTAATACTTAAAGTTTAGATTTTAATAATGACAGTTTTATTTTGCATTCACAGAATGCTTATTCCTGAGATCATAAAAGCAGATGGTAAACAAAATACAGATATTATAATTGTCTGTAGAAAATCATTTAAATACATGTGAAACATTTTTTTTCTAGTAATTTACAAGTTGATTTACTCTGGTGACAAATTAAATTAAGACTTATTTAGATAAAAATTATTAGTTTCTGAAGAAGAACAGAGGAATTAAGTAAGACACTGTACACCTGCCAAAAATGTCTGCATAAGAAATTAACTGTTAAGAACTATGTAAAATTATTTGAAGATAGAAGGATGTACAAAACAATCTTTTTTGCAAACAAAGTTTATGTATGAGACTAATGTATGTATCAATTATATTGTAATAATCATCTTCAAGAAACCCTTAGAGTTGAATACAGAATAAATAATAATGCAATTTTTATTTACTTAGTTTAATAATATTTGGTGCCTATGTAATTTATGTTCCAACTGAAAAATGCAACATTGATAATGACAAGCAAGCATATGTATAGATAAAACCAAAAAAACATTTTTACATGATTGATTAAGATTAGTGAACTAATAAATAATAAATACATTTCAGTAGGAAGCTTGCATATCATGACAGTTGAATTATTTAAGATCATCAGTTTGCATTAATTTAGTGAATATATATATTGTAAAGGATGTTTAAGACACCATTATAAAAATTATACTTTTATAGGGGTAAAGAAAAGAAAATAGATTTTTATTTAAGATTTCATTTGTAAAACTTGATTAAAAGTTTTTTTTAATGCTTGTCCTAATATATATGTATGTGCATGGGAATTATATTTTAATACCACAGTTATATTTGGTTTTTAATTTTGATTTAAAAAAAAAGAAAACTAAGATTACTTTTTTGTTAAATTTATGTAAAAGTAAAGTGTACAAATAGATTGCTTTACAGATTTGGGATTTATATTGATAAGAATAATTAAAAAAGAAAGAAAACAAAAAGAAAAAAATTTTTCATTAGTTGGTTCCTAGATCTGTAAAGGGCAATTTATTTCGTTAATTAGATAACTATTGTTATATAGATAGAGAATTCTTAAATTTTAATTAAAAAGAAAGAGTTTGGTAATTGGTTTAAGAGATATGATTCAGATATAACAGGCTGAATCAGGCCATTGGATTTTTTTTTGACTAGCTTTCAATACTTGCATCAGCTAGTAGACTTGCACCAGCACAAAGAGACAGACACCAACTCTGACAGGAGAATTGCACAAACTCTGAGACACTTCCACCAACTCCAAGAGATACTTGCACTAACTATTCCTGCATATTCTGAAAGCTGATCTGGTAATTATTCTATCTAGAATGAACATTAAACCTACAGCAAGAATATTTTCTTTACCATGATGTGCTAAGCTTCTCACCAGGACAGGTTCGGATGTCCTGTGTCTCCATTAACTGCCTATAATGCCATAAGAACCGGCTCCAAAGAAACCACTAACTAACTCGCCCAGCCTACCGTCAATGAATCCAGAGCAACGGACTATACTTAAGAAGTCTAGTGCACTAGCATTTAAATAAATTATAAAGGTACCTTACATTTTTGCGACTTAAATAATGTCTTATATGTGTTTCCTTTTTTTAAAAATATAAATGTTTTTCAAGTTGTATCTTATGTAATTCGATTTCTGTGTACTTGATGTTTTTCTTTCTTTCTTTTTTTAACGAGTGCTAGTTTCAAACCTATTACTGTCCGTCCTATTTAAGTCTTAGTAAGTAAGATAGTAGTTTATTTTAATCTCACATTCCTTTTATTATAGAACGCAGTCTGGATATTACAGACTATTTTAATTGATTTCTGGCTCGTGACCCATTTTGTTATTAGTTCTACTTATGTCGTGAAACTCTAATTATTTATAATAGACGATTATGAAATATAATCGTTTTTAGTTTTATTTCTTCAAACTTCCAATTTGCTTTTTAGGGGTGTTATATCCGCACTTACGACTGTGCCAAGGTTATAACTGCAAGTCATACTGTGCGGTCAGCAAATAACGTTCGCTAATGTTCAACTGCATATGCTCTCCAACGAATGGTCTGCACCGACTGCTCTCCAATGAATGGTCTGCAAGCGGATGCTCTCCAAACGAAATGGTCTGCAATCTCTCTGCTGAATTGGTCTGCATCGAATGCTCTCCATGAATTGGTCTGCCATGAATGCTTTCCAAATGAATTGGTCTGCAACGAAGCTCTCCAACACATTGGTCTGCAATGAAACTCTCCAACAAATTGTCTCAATATCTCCGCTGCGGTCTCTTTCAGCTACACCCGTGAACTACATTTCCACTGGGCACTGATCATTAACTGCCAGCACTAACATGAGATATCTCTACTTAAAAACTGCTTACTCAATTGCGTGACTGCTCTCTACTGCTCTCTATATTACACTGCCTAGTTATTACCCAGTGTTCCTATCGCTCTCTGACAACTGCAACAATCAATCAATGCACTGACCAATAGAGTAACGCCTCTTATCTAGAAATATTTGTAATCAGCAAATATTTCTAAGAATTGTCGATTGCCATCACGTCAATGCACTAATTAAATTCCTCAGCTATCAGAGCGTGATCTAAAAACAGCCTTACAAATAAATTCTAGTTTTTCTGGAGTGCACAAAAATGTCTACCATTTTTACAAACACTACAAGGGGCATGTATGATCATTTTAACCCTCTCAATAGATAGATCGTGAGCTCCTAGCCTGTATCACTCAGAGGGGGGTCAATCGATTGAAAGTAATAACTTTCAACACTTTTATTATTATTAATGTTTTGGAAGCTACCTTCGCATTCCTTCAGTTTCAACATAAGCTTACATAAATCTCAAATATGGAGATTCAGCCTTTTCCTAACTATGGGTTATAAGCAGGAAGATAACCTCCCTTGTCTTGCATGAGATCACTGTCTACTTATTAATACTTCTGTTACTATCAGTATTTTGCACTCTTTCATGCACAGGAAATCGCTTTCAAAGCCATATAAATATTTTAGTTTAATCATGACGAATGTACGTGTAGTACATATTTTAAATGTGCTTTAAAGATTATTATTTAGATTTATGTTTATTTAATCATACTCATAATAAAATTATTTATTTATTCATTTACTTAGTTGATTTTGTTTTCTGTTGCTACCTTTCCAACTCACTGAACAAAACATAGATCTCATTTGCTTGATTGAGCTAGTCTGGCGCATTCGATTCGCATATCCTGTAACCTCTTAAAAATAAATGTCTAGTTCCAAATTTTGGATTAGTGGTGCCCTGGCGGCCAGTATATGCGAGTCTAAAGCTTTTGTCCGGTATAATATATATATATAAGATTAATTGTATGTATCTATCTAAGAGTGAAATAATATGAACAAAAACTTAAAACAAAATTTAAATGCAAACAAATATAATTTTATTCCTTGATCTTTAATGCCAATCAGATATTTGTTTTTAATTATTATTTTTTCATTTATTATCTACACAGATGCTTTGAGTAGTATTAGACAATATTTCTTATATTTAACTTTATAGCAAATACTGAGACATTGTATGAAACTTGAGAATCTCAACCACATTCCATTTACATAGGACAATAATCTTTCATTGACACCGAATGTGTATGTTATATGATTTTTTTTTACAAAACTTTCTCCTATATTTGATTTTATATAAAGCTTTCATAAGTTCAAAATGCCCCTTATATATATTATTAAATTATAGATAGTGTGTTACATGTCTCTTTACATAACTTTCTATATTTGTTCATCTAGAAAATATTCTTGATACCTTATTAACTTTTATAGAATGTATTACTAAATGACTTCTTTATTCGTTTCAATGCATTTTGCTTTCTCTACACAGGTTTCAATCTTTTTTTGCAATTTCTGTATCAAATCTCTCATCACAGCTTCTATATCCACATTTTTTTCATCCATAGTTCTGTATTCATATTAGACTCATTTGTAACATCAACATCAATTTTGTATTATTTGTATATTCTCTAATTATTTTATCATCAATGTTATCATCCATATTTTTTTTGGTTATAAAAATCTTTGACAAATACACTTTTGGAATTATCTGCTATATTTCTTATCTCTATTAAGGTGGACTTACTGTCTCCAAATGCAGAATTCAACACCACCCCAGTTTTAGATTCATTATTGGTGGCTGCATGGATAGGAAAACTTAGAAAATTTCTGTTCCAATATTATAGATGTTTGACTCTTCTAATGGATTTATTTTAGGCTCATCAACTAAATTCATATTCTTATCAGTCTCACTCATCACAACGTTATGTTCAATCTGTCACACAGTAATTTTTTTACAGTTCCAATATCTTTGTAAAAGATTTTATCCATCTTTTTTGTATGTTTTTCATGGTTTTTATCCAGCTTTTTTATAAATATTTTTCTATCATTTATGTTATATATGATTTTTATTATTAATTGTTAATATTAATCCTGATCATTTTTTTTATCTCACACTTCTTTTTGTGATGTTAGTTTCATATTTTAAGATTACCAATATTCTAATTTTTCAAAATTTTAAATTTAGTAGCTTTTAATATGATATAAGGACTTAGAACTCAATTCCTCATGAATCCTCTGGATATTATTCAGTGCTTATTTTTTTTGGTGTAACTTTTTTGTCTATGATTATTGCTTTTTGCCTTTTTATATTACACTTCTATATAAGGTTAATTATCTATTGCTCTCCAGATAGTTATACTATCACCTCCAGTTGCATGATTTATCATAATCACTTTGGACTCTAACTATATAAAGTTACAAGACCTTCTAATCACATGGAAATATGTTGATCTATTTTATTTCCAGGGGATATTGTTATATTTAAGGCTGGGTTGTATCATCATTATACATATAAAGGAATAATTTGAAAATTAATATAAATAAATTAACAACAAAATGATGGTGCGCAACTTTATATGAATCAAAGTAACATGGTGATATTTTGATGTTGATGATGAGGAGGATGTATGAAGACAATTGACATGTTTTCACATTTACATTACAAAAAAAAATACCATAATAATATGAAATGATAATTTGGTGATTATAATAATTATCATGATGATAATTATTCAAAATACAAAGAATTATAACTAACTTTTATGATCAGAATAAATGCAAACAAAAGATATGTATCAGAAATAACACTAAATTTCCATGAGTGAACAAAAATATATGTTATATGTGTTTGCTTTGCATAGTATTCCTATGAGATTGTTAATCTTATTGTAAAGTCACCAGTCACTAATTTAAATCATTTAGAAAATATATATCATTTTTTTTCATATGTCATAGCATCGACCGGGATGCGAACCCACAACCCTCTGCAACCAACTACTTGCTTGCAAGGCGGCTGCGATCATTCTTGAATTAAATTAAAGAAAACAGTATACCTATAAAATATTTTCTCTAACACACATGACTGGAGCTAATATGAAGAGATCAAAGGCTCATATAAAATCATATGATATATGTAATAAACAGATTAATAATTTATAAATTGTAATTATTTAAATGATGATACAAACAATTATTTATATTACAGACTAAATGGCGAGATTAAATCTACATAGATTTGTAATATATTTTTATCATTAGTTTTGTTTCTTTTGTTTTGTTTAAATAATTGAAAGCAAACTATTTTCCGATTTTTACATAAATTTATTTAAATATATGCATGACTTTTTTGTTTACATGTATTAGACATAAGCTCAAAAAAATCCTTAAACTAATAGTTAATAAATTTACTTTCTTTTAAAATAACTGATTTCATTTATATTTGTGTGTGTATATAGTAATTGTAGCCTCTGAGATGATAGTAGATGCATGATCTCCCATATTTAACACTTCTGGATTAATGGCTAAAATCTGATGTGACCTTGAAATCACGTTATATTCAAAAGCTATTACATATTCTAAAAATAAAATTTTATGAAATTCATCTGCGCGATGTTCTAATCTTGGTCTTATATAGCACCTTGCACTACTAAGGTTATATTTCTTTCAATTTTGGCAATGTTAAGAAGAAACATGAAAATTCCATCTATATCTAATTATATTTAATCTTCCTTCATATTGGTAGCATCATTTTTTAAAATTTACCAATAAATAAGTTAATATTTATTAAAAGCAAATCATATAAATACTCTTATTAACAAGTAAATCAAATAATATTTTTAACAAATAAATTAAATGCATATTTCGATAATTCCACAATTAAAAGAATAGTTGGATTACTCACATTGGTAGTGCCAAAGTTAAAAGAAATAAATTAGCAAATGGGATGAGTTTTTATGATAATTCTTACAACATTTACTGAAGATCTGAAGTATTATTTTCACAACAATTAGATTATCTGAAAAGTCTACACGATTTAAATAATCTTCATTTATTTTTACAGCATTAATTTCCCATTTTAATCCATGAAATACTTTTTATAAAACTGCTATAAAAAGTTTTTGGAGATATAAAATCACATTATCGCATACCCTTTTCATAGTATCACCATATAATATAATCATTATTGTTAAATTTTTATAAATATACTTCAAAATATAGCATTATCTTAGATCTATATCTTGATAATCTAAAGCTTTAATAATAGTGCATTTTTTTATTATCTTCAAATTCAAATAATAATGGCAACTTATATCTATTGTTCTTTTTATAACTTATATCAATACTTATATGTAATCCCTGTGATAAACAACTTTTAAATCCAGTTTATTCTTTTGATTGTTTAGATATTTTGCTGTAGATGAGTTGTAATTATCTTGATAAAAATTTTGTATAGTACTGCTAGAAGACTAATAAGTCTGTGATTTTTAATATCTTCTTTGCCATCTTTCTTAAATATCAATATTGCTATTGTTTTCATTTAATAACTGGTATACCTTTATTATTTAGACATTTGGTATCCAATTTTTTCAATGAGTTTTCTATTCATTCACCTACTTCTTTTAAGATATCAAATATAATTCCTTCATTTCCTGAAGTTTTTCTTTTTTCATACACTTAACTGCACATCTCATTTCTTCATTAATAAGGTTAGGTAATTCATAAGATATAGTAACTATATGGAATATTTTATTTTTTGTTCTTATATAATTCTTGATAAAATTCTTCTACATATTTCATGTTGCCATCTCTCTTTTTAGTATTCTATATTTTCTTCTTATTGCAGAAATAAGTCTCCAACCAATTCCAAAATATTGTTTTATACTTTTGAGACTTTCATTCTCTTCCATAGCTTTCCTTGACAATTCATTATTATATTTTTTCATATCATTATTAACTCTTTTTCATATTTTTTTAACAAAAATTTTGATAACTAATTATTTTTAATGGAACATTTTAAAAAATGTTTATAATCATTTTTTTCTTTGTACATTATCTTGCGTCAGAAGGAAATTTACTGATAAATTATAGTTTTTTTTTGTACTAGCTATCTTTCTTTCAGTTTTCAAAAAAATATCAGTAATCTGTTAATATTTTAAAATGATTTACAAGTTATAATTTAAATTCATTGAAAATGTTGCTGAACAATCATAATATCAAGTGTGAATATTAGTTTCTTTAATAACTTTTGTCTCTCTTGTTTTGCATTAACACGTATCTTACATCTTACAATTGATGATCACTTCCTATGTTGAATTTGAGTAGATTATAATCTTAAAATATGCATTTTCTGCTAGTTAAAATATAATCCTATTCACTGTTCCTTCATTTAGATCTTTTCATGATCATTTCCATTTGGCTTTTTTTTTTAAAAAAAAAAAAATTGTTTTTCTGTGAATCACCATAAACAACTTTACTCAAAATACTTTCATCTTTCAATTATTTATCAATTCTAGTATTAAAGTCTCCCATGACAATTTAAAATATTATTTGGTCTGATTAAAAGCATTTCATACATCCATATAAATATCCTCTAATTTTTCATCACAGGCAGAACCTATTGGAATATAATCTGGATTATCTACATTTGGTATCTACAATTAATTTGAATAATTAATCTTGCCAGTCTGTTTAATATACTATCATTTCTACAATGTTGTTCTTTCATTTTTATAATTAAGATCCAACTAGTAACCACCTAAACATTCACAGTAAAATATAGTAATCAATACCACTCCATGTGTATGTCCAATATTAGTGACATTGTCATAAAATATATATCTATTTCATAAATTATCTCTTCATTTTTTTCTAGCATCTTTCAATTTATGAAAGCTTCTTTTACTTGAATGTGGTCGGCAGTTATAGATTTTTAAATAAAAATTATCATCAAATGCAAGCTGGTTCCGCAATTACGGGATTTAAACCACAAACTACTACCTTGGCTAATAAGTTTACAAACTCTTGGGAATAAGGATCATAATTTTATTTCACTTTGTCATGATTGTAAATATCTATAAAAAAAATTATTCACAATACACTCATTCTGCTTTTAAGACAAGTCACCTGATATTTTAGTTAAGGACTATCAGGCAACTTAGAAAAAAAAGACCATAACAGATGTTGATTTTCAATCCTTAGATAAAAAGCCAATAAACTCATTACACAGGTGATAAATGTTGATAAGCAATTCCATTCTTGTTTGTTTACTATATAAATATGATTTGAAAATTACTGCATAGTAAGTCGAAAGATTTCACGTTGTTTATTTATATATAATATTTAGTGAATTAAAAGTGAAGGTGTTTAAAGCTTCACACTCTTTGTTCAAAATACTTGAGTCTGGCTTATTTATATATAAATTTAAATAGAGAAGAAGGTGAGTTCCATCTTTTTCTCATAAAACCTCTGACTTGTGTTTTGAATTTAGAGTTCCTTGTGCAGTCATTATTACTATCAGATTGGCTGTCATTTAAGCATTTTAAGGTGCTTCTGTCAAAGGTTTCAACCTTTCACATTATTATATGAATAAGCTCATTTCCTTTAAAGCCTCAAAGAGGAATCAAATGATCTTTCAATTAATAGCAAACTTCTTTCTATAGCTCTTTTATGTTATATACTATTAAAAATCAATAACAAATTACTAATACATTTGAAATTTGTCATTGTTTGTACTTAATGGGATGTTTTTTCATTATTATCTCTGACAAATTTTGCATTGATTATGCTCTAAAACAGTGTTTTTCATCCTTTTCACACCTGTGGACCGGCAAAAATTAAGGATAAGATTTCATGGACCGGCAGAAGTTTGCAAATAAATTTTCTTAAAGATATAAACTGCTTAGCCTTAGATGAGCATAATTGTTATAACTGATCAAAACAGCACACTAGTTACTGTGTATTGTAATGGTATTGCTTCCCTTCACATGCTGAACACTCTTTCTTGAGTTGCACAGTCATACTTCTACAGAAAACAGTACAATAACAATCGTTCTTGCATTTCTACATTTATTATTTCATTGCTAAAACATGCAAGAATAAAATGTTATTCACCTGAATATTGGGAAATATCACAGGAAGTGTAATTACATGACAATGATTATGATAAATATAATATCTGTATTTGATGTTAAATATGCAAGATGAAGTTATATATATATATATATGGAGTTTGTATAATAAAAAACTTTCTTTTTTTTAATTTTGAATTTTTTTAGAAAAATAATAAAAAATGTAATTGTACCCCCCCCCCCATATACATCTGTGATAAATAGAAAAACAAATTAATTTATGTATGATTGATTAGATTTTGTTTTAGTTCTGTTTCTTTTTTTTAAATCGGGTAAAAGTGCAATGAAAAAATAAATCAAAATTGTTTAGATTAATTAAAAGTTTAAAATCTTATTATTTTGTTATTACAAACTTTTCTGCCAGTCTAGCATGGATATGCAGAAAACTTCTATGACCTGGCACCGGTCCATGGACAGGGGGTTGAAGACCACTGCTCTAAAATTACCTTCTTTTATTTATCTTTATTTTGATCACATCTTTAGGCAAATGAATTCTCAGAACATGAAAACTTCTATTATATATTATTTATATAAATAATAAAATTTCAGTTATATGTGTGTATACATGTATATAAATAATTAAAAGGCTTTTTGACTAAGATTAAAATGAGAATACAAAATAAAATTATATTTGTTTATGTTTAAATTTTGTAATAGATAATTCATGAAAGAAGCAAATTGTTCAATATGTGTTATTTTTTACATATATTGATAAACTCTCTTAATTTAATAAAAATAAGATAATTTATAAGTACTTTTTAATAATAGATTAAAGCAGATTATCAAATGAACTAAGCAGCAAGTTTGAATAAATAAAATAATTATGTTAAAACTATGTGGAGAAATAACACATTTGTTGCAGAATAAAATGTATTTTTGGGAAAATTTATATATTTGAGTTAATGCTTTCTAATTCAGAATTACTTTCAGCTAGAGTTAGAGAACAAATAAGCTAAGCTAAATCATATTGAAATCATGTGAGACTAGAGAAAGTGAAAAATGAGATTAGCTGCTCATTCCATGGAAATTTAGCTGTCTTATCATTACCATACTTTTTTTTTCATATGTCAAAGCATTCACCGGGAAGCGAATCCGGGACAATTGCTTTTTCCAAGAATTAACTTACTGCATCAGAAAAAGAAATCTAGAAATTTTATTAAATAAAATCATAGACTTTCAATTACTTGCACTAAAAAATTATTAAATTTATGCCAACAAATAAATAACCCAAATCAAAACTCAGTATTAAGAAAAAATTGTAATATCAGAAATCAGCTTTGATTTTCATGATCTATGTAATTTATTCAAGTAAATCTGTTTTAACTATATTTATAACTATATGCTCATATAAATCTGACAACCTAATATTTAAATAACATATTTTAACTTTTAAAATTATATAAAATTTTAATGTTTTCTTGTTATCTATCTTTGTACATTGAGTACATAACCAAAATTTAAATATTGAAATGATATTCAGGTGATTATAATCAATCATGTATGTAATATAGTACAAGGCATTCACTCTTCAAAGGCATTTTAGACAAAGCAAGAAAGGTTATTCATTTTAGAAAACAAACAACCCATAACACTTCCAAATAGGTAAAGTTGAAGCTTTATCCTATCATGACCAGATAAGACTTTAAATGATGATGATGATAAGCATAAAATCCAAAAATTCAAAAATATTAAATTTGTGATAGGGAAATGTTAAAGAATGTCATTTAAATTTTAATACTCAGAGGACCATCATAGTCTGTCTGCTAATATAGATTGAGGAAATAATTTGTTGAGAAAGGGATAGTGAATAAAAGTAAAAAAAAAATATAAATATGTATAAAATCAACAGGAATTGAGCTGTTAAAAGAATTAGGTTTTTTAAACTGAGATATAAGAATTTTCACCAAAGTAATTCTTACTAAATAATGGAATAACATAAATATCTAAAAATAGAAATATAATTTTTGTAATTTATTCAAAAACTGTTATACATGTGTACTTATTATTTAGAGATCTTCAATCCCTACAGAATTGAATCATAGAATTTGTGAAATTAATAATAAGAAATCAGTTGCACTTACTGTAATAAGACAGATTAATGAAGAGACAAAATAGTTATTTAAAAAATATTAGTTTAGGATTGATATGTTAGTTGACTTTATATTATATATTGTTCATATTTGTGACAGCTGTATGTAGTACATGTTATAATGCATAAAAGCTGATATTGATTTCTAGTTGAGAAAAATATAGGAAAGTATTATAATCAACTGACTGGTGTTGTTTTGTTCATTGCATCCCTATGGTACTCAAAGGTCATCTAATTCTCTTATGAACATTCTATTATTTGTGTGGCCCTATATATTTTATCCCAATGATAGAGTGACATAATTAAAAGATAAAAACTTTGTTGCCTGAATATCACATATGGCATACTAAGAAACTAACTACATGATTATTTTTGATAGAGTAATAGACTTAAAAGCTAAGACTCATGGAATAAATTTCAGATAAGGACAAAAATCCTCTACTTGCTTGATTAAATAAAATTGTATGCTCAAATAGCAAATATCTTCTCAACAACTAACTATATAATATTGTTATTATTTTTTAAAGGAATGAATTTTATATACTTTCAATAAATTGAATTAATTATGAAAAATAAAATATTATCATGACAAGTTAAAATATATAATATAATAGCCAATATGTTAATTACATGATGTAAGAATTAATAATTTTATTACTTTGATAAATTCAAATATATTATGTTGATAAATAATACCACACATTGGTGCAATGATATATATAGGTATTTTATATAAACCTATTAATATGTAATAAATTGAATTTTGATTTTATGTTAATTAATACATATATGTAAAATTTAATCATTTATTTTATTTTATACCCATTTCTAAATTATAACATACATCTGTGTGAATATATATATATATATATATATATTGTAACATAATTAAAAATCGTTCAAATAGATATTACCATACCTGAGTAGTCCATAGAATGATCATAAGTAAAAGGTTCAAATATCAAGAATTATAAGCAAATTGTTAATAACCAGGTATTAATGGAATGTATTATAACTCAGGTATAATGGCAGTAGGTTTTATCCACTTTCATTCCTTGGTTTGATGTTAAGTGCATGTTTAAACAAATACTAAGTGAATATGGTCTAGCAGGGCGGCACTAGATTATCTGAATCTAGACATGGTTATATCTGATAACCTTTCACATGTACCGGGTTTGAATCCCTTCTTGGTACTTTATTTATAATAAAATGGAAGATTTTGCTTTTTGAGCCATATCACTATATGCACTAATATTTAGGTAAAAGTAAAACCTCTATAAACCAAAGTGGAGTATACTAGACATAAATCATTTCTCAGATCTTAGCATAACAAACGTGTTTCAATGTTTTTTATAAGTTTACTAGCTCAGATTATATATAACTAATTTATGATGGCAATTCACTCATCCTTGCATGAAATAGATGATGGGATGTGGTTATAATAATACTAAGAGATCACTAAATATTATAAAATCAATATTTATTTATGGCCTTTAAACAGTTAAACAGCTCATTAATTAAAACGTTAATGACGATGATGATGATGATAATAATAACGATAATGACAAGGGTTTCAATTACAGCTCTAGGACTAAGCCTAAACATAAAACTAAATTTTATGAAGAAATTCATAATTATTGCTTAATTTTAGCATATTTACTTATATCTTAAATAACTAATATTCAACCATTGATGATGATGAATAATCACACTTAACAAAGACTACAATTAATGAAATATATACGCCTCGTTTAATAAAACAAACTAATATTTATTACTACAGTTCTAACATATACATAAAAATTTCTAGATAATATGAAAATTGACATGAATAATAATAGTAATAATTGATTATATCACAATCCTCAGATTAATTTCACGTTCCTCCCCCTTTCCCTTCAAATGTATTTTGTATTAAGTTGGACGTCACATTGACCATGATTTTCACTCCATGAGAAAAGTATTTAAAAAAAATATTATCTGCTCATTAGCACACATACTTTAAAATCCAACATGTAAATAGAATATAAATAGAAATGTTAGTAAAATTGAAAGAGCAAGTTTTAGAAACAAGTTTTAAATTATTTTCTCCCCCCTCTCTTCTACCTCTGAAATGCTATACTTAACTTGAAACAAAATAATCTAATATTCTAATACTACTCATTATTTCACATTCACTCACAATTATACACATATAAAAATATTATTATGTATGTGCGTTTTATCCCATGATAACAAAATATTATTTAAAACCAAAATAATAATATATTAGTTAAAACTAAAATCATAATACCATAAAAAAATTGTTTTACACATTAATATTGTAAAATTAATAAACAAATAATTTTCATACATTCAAGATCATTTATGAAGCTCAAAGTTATTTTTAGTAAGACATTCTTGTTTTTAATTGATCTGAATAGTCTTTAAAAGTTCTTTAAATAAAATATACCACTTTATTGCTAAAATGTTTATTAAGACTGATATCATAAAGAAAATAGATATAAAAAGTCATATTACCGATCTTTTGTTTGTGGCGAATTTCCAAGGGTTCAAACTTGTCTATATTTCTGCAGCTACTATGTGGGAACAATCTCTTTCTTGAGGTGTATAACTATTTAATGATGATGACTCTATTGAGGTTATTTGCTTTAGTGGACAATTTGGAAATCATTATATTAAATTTTCTTCTCTTCCTGTCAAGCATGTGGATGAAATACAGCAGTTGTTTTCCCATTTGTAAATTTTCTTGAGTTTAAAATCAGTTGTTGTAACAATTAATTGGACTTGATGATTAATATTTATCAGTAGATTAATTCATCTTCTTTGAATGCAGGTGAATGCTTTCTTCCTTCTATTAAAAACATCTTATTTATCTGGTCAGTTGAAAGGTGTAGAATATTATTTTAGACACATCTTTTCTTTCCTATGTGATGTGCAGCTTCCTCCAGATGGTCCGGCAAATGGGATATACATATAATTTTTCTAGCCTGCCATTTCTTATATTTTCAACTTCAAATTTGATAGTTTAATAATCTGAATCAATCACAATAATCCTCATAATAATTCAAGACAGCTTTTTATATCCAATTTTTAGCTAACTTAACCAATCAGAGATAGCATCACTTGCTATTTTTGGACAAATTTGTTTTAATTAGATCTCTAATTTATTTTCAACTAAATGATTTTTCAACTGAAAAGTTTAATCTTTTTTCCAGACACTTTTGTTTAAAAAAAAAATAGACTCAATCCTTATTTCCTTTCTTTTCTTTTTCTTTTTTCTTTTAACATCCAGGTAACACTTCAAATCTTTGAGCTTCCTTCTTTAGATCTTGATAAGACAAATTCAAAAATCATAGTTCTGACCCATTATAAGCTTCCAAAGTGAAAAACAATTATTTACAAAAAAAAAATTGCTACAAAGATTGATATCTGATTAAACAGATTTCCTCTTTTAACAAAAAATTGTACAAAAAAAATAATTTAACAGATTTAATACTTCCTTTTCTTTCAATATTTAGGAAATGTAAAATTTTGTATGTAATGTACACACATCCTTCATTCTTCAAATCATTCATAAACTAACCTTAAATAATATAATTGCTAGCTTAGTAATTATAACCCAATTATTTAATTAAATCTGTAACTTTTAAATCCCACTTATAATTAAAGAAAAGCAAAATAGAAGTATAGAATAAAATGTTAGAATTGATCAAGCATAGCTTAGTTTTAAAGAAAGTTAAAATGTTGAATATTTGAAATATAAAACAAATAAATAATTTACACATACATTGCCTATATGTATGCATTATAACTTTGCTTTTTAACAGAAAATTTAAATATTAAATAGTTTAAATGTGTGTATTACCTTTCTATCAACACACAAACAAGTAAAGCATGTAATTGTTGACCCATTCTTTCTCTGTTTAAAGCTTTTAGAACTGGACCTTGTAGGGTTTGAACTTGGATGCCCTACAGCTTCATTTATGATTATATAAAAATGTGATGATGATTTTTGGTTTACCTTTTCTACATGCCCATTACTATAAATTTATCTAGTGACTAAATTGTAATGGCACAATATATATATATGCATTTTAAGTGGACCTATTAGAACATATTTGTAAACCCATGTAATAAATTGAATTTTGTATATTAATCATTTAAATCAAAATATGATAGTTTTTTGTATGTTAATCAAAATAAGAAGGCTTAAATGTGTATAGTCATATTCTAGAGATCTTAACTTCTTTTTTTTATTGTTATTAATATGTATTCAATTGTTAAAATTATTCCAGTGTACTTGATTCTAAGTTTTTAGAATATGTGTTGCATCATCTCTTGATCACTGTAACAATAATAGAGCTTATGTTCTCTGAGCTAGATTCATGCATAATGGTCAGATATATTAAACAGGATGTAATTTTAGTGTAAGGGCATTCCAGTATGATATTGTCCTGGTTTTGGCATGTCAATTATATTCTTCAAAGTCCATGCATTACCTTTTATTTTAGACTTATTAGAAGTTAAGTTTATAGTTGGCCAATACATTAATGGTATTAAATGGCCAGAGCATTGATGATGATCAGCATGTTTTAATATTCCAGCATTATTGTTTTTATGGTTGTATATTCTATGGATTAGCACTTAAGTTAGTGCATCCAAATTAATGGCTAAATAAATGCCCAGGATGGCAAAGGCTCAATAGTTAACCTGGTCTACAGTAGACTCATTTCAAATCCAGTCACCAGATTCACTGTTGATGTATTTTGATCATTCATGATGATGAATGTTTATTACCTTTGAGTAGTAATTAAGAGTAGTCATACTTACTTTTACTTATTATAATGCTGGTAGATATATGGTTAATTATGCTTATCCTTAAGATAGTTAGCTGCTACTCAGAGATGTCTTGATCTCATGCTCATATAATATATAACATTTCTTATATATATTTTTTAGATATTAAACATTACTTTAATATCTAAACTGCTTCATTACTTTAGTTTAATATCTCCACTTTAATATCTTACTTTACTCAACTTTAGATATTTAATAATTAATTTTAAATTTTATCTGTTCGACTTGATTTTCCATCCCCCAATTCAATTACTCCAGGGACGACCATCCCATATTATCCAATCTCATTATAATATATATATATATATATTTAGAGGGGATATGAACCCAGATGTTCAAGCTCCATTTAATCATCCACTCCAACTTATACCACTGATACACATGGCTATATACATGTGAAATGGTAAATGATTTCCAATATATGCATTTTGTGCTGAACCAGCACTCATTAGTTAAAAAATAATACGGATCTACTGATGAGTTCTGGTTCAGCACAAAATATGTATATTTGGAGATAATTTATCTTTTTGTGTACGTATATAATCATGTGTATCGGTTGTATAAGATGAAGTGGATAACTAAAGGAGCTTGAAAGTCTGGGTTCAAATCCTCCCACTTACATTTAGCTTAACATATAAATACTATACAGGTATTTCAAATATTATATACACTGTATATATTCATGGTATTATTTCCGGGAGCTTTCATGTAATAAAAATAAATTAGTTAAATAGCTGACATTTCAGTACAATAACAAGTACTTTCCTCAGAGCTTAACGTTCTTGTTATTGTACTGGAACATCAGCTATTTAGTTATTATGTTTTTGTTGTTGTTGTTGTTGTTTTTGTTTTTTTTATTACACGGAAGCTCCTGAAAATAATACTATAAATTCATTTTCCGTGAGCATATTAGAATTAATATATATAGAGAGGGGGGGGGATTCATCTTAATAGTATAAAATGCACATCAATATTTATGAAGTCTCTTTAAATATGATATGATAGAATACATTACATTAAAAAATAGTAAGCAACAGTAAATTGTTGTTATACAGTTTAAAACTTCTTTAGTAGAGACAAAAAAAAGTTGTAGTATAAATTGGCCTAAAAAAAAGTTTTTCTTTTTTTATTTATTTAAGATGATTATTCCGGTTAAGTTTTTTTTTTACTGTATTTACGATAAAGATTGATGTTTTCTTTTTGTTTACTTTTTGACATTACAACTATTTTTTATATTTTATCAAATTAAAAATCAATTTTAATATTTACGCAGGTTTGGTGACAAGACATATATATTATAGCAAAGCAAATTCATATCAAAGTGGAGAATTATTTAAAAAAAGAGGGGAAGAAAATATATTTAAGAGAAAATAGGCTTTGTGCACACACATGCATTGGATTCATATTATAATAATCAATTAATAATTGATAATTTCTTTTAAAAACTTTTACTTAAAATTTAAAATAATGCACTAATAATTCGATTCGTAAGAATATTTAAAATTTGTATCATCTACTTAATTCAAATTAAAATGCGCACCTATGTGTATTCAACATCGAATTAATTGTCTTGTAAAAATATAATAATATGGATATAATAAGTTTTTTTTTTGACAAATAAATTATCCTAGGATATAAACATAGCAATGTTTGCTCACATTTGAATGGGTACTCAAATATATGAGAAATCAGTCTGTATTATTAAAATCATTTTTTTATTAGTCTATGACAATTCAAATATGTTAATTTTATATTATGCAGGCACATGCGTGTACTCATATATAGGTATACGTTTTATGTAAACATATTGAAATATCTGTAAATTATAATGTTATATTATATATTGGTATTATTTTAATCCAAATCAGAATGATGAATTAATATTTATAGCGTACTTAATAGATCTTTCATTTTATTATTATTGTTTTGAACTAATAAATTTATATATCATTATTTTAAGTTATTCCATTGAATTTATTTAATCCTAAAATAGATTTAAAATATTAAATGTTGGTATATCTCTTGCTCACAATAAGTTATAGAGTTGGATTCATGCATAATGATTAGTTATATGGATATTGGGGTTTATGTTTGGTATTATGGATGTTTAAATGATTATTCTGGTTGGCACAAAGGTATCATTTTTAAAGTCCATGCACTACATTTCGTTTTTATTTTATTTTATTAGAAATTAAGTTTATAGTTAGCCACTGCATTAATGGTACTAAATGGCCAGAACATTGATGATGATTAGCATGTTTTTGTCCAGAATTAATTTTTTATTGTTAGATTTTGATGAATTAGCACTTAAGTATGTGCATACAAATAATTGTGTTGTATTTACCTCTTTTAAATCCAGTCACAGGATTATCTGTTATTGTATTGTTGATTGTTCATGATGATGAATGATTTAATGATTGCTTTCGTTTAATGCTAGGTGAACTTATAATTAGTTTACTTCATTGCTGATCTCTTATGTTTATTGCATTTGTTTATATTTTGTTTATTAAATGGGGTTCATGATCATTTTCCATCATTCAGGTTCACCCCTGAGTTCATACTTTTACAATGTATATAGATGCAAATGCATGTGTGTGTTTGTGATAAACCCAGTAGAAGTTAGGGGATCTGTTAAAACTTGCAGATGATGCCATTTGAAGAAGATACTTCTGAAGGGCATAGAAGTGTGGTATAGTTGAATCCTGTATTTTTTATACTAGATAGTTCATTATGTCATGTTAAAAAAGTCACAGAAAAAAATAAAATGTATTTATAAAAACTAAATGAAAAAATGTTCAGTCATTAAAATAAAGACATTAAGGAAGTACTATGAAGTTAAAGCATTTACAGAGTATATATCCATAAAGAAGATCAATATAATCATGTGAGTAAGAAAACATAAATAACATTCATTTTCACAGAATAATGATATCTGTCTTCAGAACTATTGTAGTAGAATTTTTTCTGTATTACATGGATATTATACAAGCATGAATAAAACTATGGGTGTCTATTAGAAGCACTAAAAGAAGTCTAATCATAATGCAATTAAGAAAATCTTAGAAAAACTGAATTTTATAAAATATCTCATTTGATCTGAAGATAAGCAGAAAGTCTTTTTTTAGAAAGGCCATTTATTTTGAGAAATTATAAACAGTTTAAAAACGGTATTACAACTTCATAAAAAAGCAATAAATTCATATTGTTTAATAAATATAATAAGCATTTATAAAAATAAAAAACTCAAACACTTTATAAATATATATTTGATATTATAACACACTTTTGTAATACTTTAGATATTCAATCAAAGATCTATTTGACTAAAAAAAGAATAAACGTATTTATTTATACATAATATGCATGTACTTAAAATGTATATATTCACATATATACATTTTCTCAAATTTGTTTTTTTTTTTAATATTATTTTTAAAAAATATTTTATAACATATTCATTAAAAAAAAAAAGAAATTGAACAGAATGTGTTTTTGCTTCATTTAATTTATTTAACACAAGATTAGACAATTATTCCATCCCGTTGCTATTTATTGTTCTTTAATTTGTATTGCTCCCTGGTGACCGAATTGCATTTTTAATTAGCAAAAATTTCTGTCAGAATTCAATTCTGAATAATGTTTGTAATTATTTTTTAAAATTAATGATCTCAATTCGCTAAGGTTCATAATTTATTTAATTCAGTAGCTAACTTTTTATATATTTGAAATTATCATTAGGTGTGTGCAGGATGTGATAAGATAAACAAATGTTTAGAGTGACGCCCATTGTATGCGGTGGGGGGGGGGAGGTACAATGCTACCAGAATATTATGTTTCGAAATTATTTAGTCATTTCTGAAGTTTATTTTATCCATTGGCTGGGTTTAGGAGCTAATCAACAACTCTCTGTTTGATGAAAGAAGGAAATGGAGGCTAAAAATGTTTATTGGCTTGCCCATAAAACACTATACTATGGCTTTGGATGTATTTATCAATATTTTTACGCTCTGCATTGTGTATTGCCATAATAAAGTAATAAACTCTTTCAAACTTCAGAACTCACAGATTAATTATTCATATTTTAGTGATTGAACTTAAATTGATCACCCAAGCAACAAACCACTTGATTATTTTATTTTAATTTTTTTATCCAATGAAAAGTTGAAAAATATATGCAGTGGCATTCGTTAGTTCTGGTTATTGCCACCACAGCTATGAAACTAAGCTACAATTTAAAATATTGAAGTTATTTTTTACAATAGTAAGATAAAAAAAATGGTGTGTAGAGAGAGAAAGACTAAATCACTGCAGAGAAAAGATTTATTCATCATCTCTATAATTAAAATAGCAAAAGAAATGACAATAATTACAAGAACAATTAATTGCTAAATTGTTGTGATTCCTGATTCAGCACAAAATGCATCTTAGAGGTAACTTGTTCTTTAAGATGTCTTTGTTTATTCTGTTTCAAGAATATGTGATGGAATGGAGGTTATTAAGTACATCTATAGCTAACAATAGCTAGATATTGGATTACTGTACAAAAATCAGTTAACCGGTTTAGCTATAGTTTACTTATCTGGAAAATTTTACCTGCATTCAAACTCCAAATTATAGATATAGCAGATCACTATATTATGAAACTTCTTCATAAATGCACGTTTCTAATAATTTACCATACCTTAACAATTACAAATGAATCATGGATAAATTGTGATTTTTAACTTATACAAACACCCAAATAAATGTATTATTTTCTTTTCTGTTATTAACTGTTCCAATATTTTATTGCAACAAAATTAACAAAATCGATAACACAGATTAGTAATAAATAATTTACATTCCAATCTTACTTTAATTATTAATTACCATAATTAGAATTTTATTAAAATAAAAAAGACATTCAGAAAATAGAGATACAGTATTGTAATTAAAAAAATATTTAATCACAAATAAAGTAAAATAATCTTTATATATATATAAAATAACAACAAAAAAGTTATCAAAATTAAAATAAAGGAAGCTATGTTAATATACAAATACAAACAAGACTTAATTAACAGATAGGCAACAAATGTTAAGGTCACGAAATTATGGAAAGTTTAGCCTTTCAAAGTGTTAGTTGACAAAGACTACGAGGATAGTCAAAAGTGCTCCTAAATGGATACAATTTTTAAAGTTATACTTTACATATTTTAACCGGCCACCACTTCTAACCGTCCCATACGACATTTGTCGACTTAAACCACATATAATAGATCTTAAGAAATGGACACGTGAGCCATACCGTAGACTAGATGGAATGAATATGGCTGTTTAGTCACCATAACACCTGTAGATAACATTTAAATACTATCTACCAAAGGAAAATTCTACTACGAATTATTTATATCAGTATTATTTATATGACGCAATTTCTAAATATTGCGTGAATAGAATTTAAGACAAATGAAATGAAAGTTTTCCAGTAGCCCTTGTCTCTTGAGTAAGATCTAAATAAAAATTATCTGCAGGAAGAATATATTTATGAGTGTCAGTTGATCATTGACCTCAAGCGCCAAACTCACTATTATGATGAGAATTATATTTTCCCGACTAACGAGGTGCCTGACCCAAGCTAGCTCCTTCCCAGGGTGGGTAGGAAAACCTATCGGATGAACGGAGATAATAACAAAGAAAGATGGGTTTACAAGTAACATATAATGAAATCATAAATGTGTCTGCTCACTTCAGACATATTGGAATAATTTGCATTTTATTTGGCAGGTAAAATATAGGAGAATGTAAACAATAAATAATAGGTAACTTTAACACAAGATAAATATATATAAAATTTTATAATTAATATTTAAACATAATCTATATCAAATCAACTCATCTCATTCCCAGTTAAAACATATAATAAATCCCCCAAACCATAAGTGAAGTAATAAAATATTTAATCTAGAACAAATAAATATTAATTGATATGAAAAAAAATTTAGTATACAGTTATACGCAATAGTTTCATGTTACGAACTAATTTAATAGTGTCATTACGAGTGTAGCCATAAGCAATTCCGAGTTATATTATATAAAAAAAATATAGTTCTTGTTACCTGACGAACCCCGGGGCATGGGATCAGAATATAATGAATCATGTAGTGTATCGGGTTGAGTTCCATGAGCTTGTAGCATTCGAAGTTTGCCTTATGAGAGCGCAATATAGTTTCTTTCTGCAAAGTCCGGCATTAAGATTCACGTAAGTGATGGATGAGTTGCAATAGAAGTTCTTTATGATATATAATTTTCAAAACAAATTTATTCATATTTTGGATGCACGATTCGCTCCTATTTCATCCTATGTTACGCAATACGGATCATTAATGAGTTTCCCATGTTCTTCTGTGGGCAGGTGGTGTATAGTCAGTTCGCATCAGCTGCAGGTGGTAGAGCCCTTCATGTATTGGCGCTTACCCCATCTTTTTAAACATTTTCATTAATATATCTCTCTACGATTCTCTCTTCTCAACGGTTACAATCTAACTGCCCCAACTGTCCTCTTTTTCTAATTAATTAATTTTCTTTAATTGCTTTGTCCTTTCTCAGAAAAAAAAAAGAATTTTATCAGATCTCCGATCTAGTTCTTTATCTTTGAATACTTTTCCTTTTCCAAATTACTTTTTACTTTTTTATTTGACATGTTCATTGTCTTGTGGTGCCATCATTCCTGGTATCTTTTCTTATTTGCAATACATTCTTTAGCTTTTCTTGGAATTTTTCTTTTTTTTTGGAAGTAATTAAGGATTGTTATACAACCCAGAATTGCTTAAAGGCATATACAATATTCCTTTTTGCTACCCTCGCTAATTTGAGATATGATAGAAATTAAAATCAATATTTTAGACAATCCTAAACAATCTATATAAAATATTTGTGTACAACTGTATTTTTGCCAATTTATAATATTTTACAAATAAAACATTCTAAAATAAATAATGATTACTAATTAATCCCTTCCCCATTAATTTTCTTAAAAGAAAAAAAAAGAGTTCAAAATTTAATTCACGCACATATATATGTCTAATTTTATATATATTTTTAACCTTTTTATGACAACTTGAATAAATACCTGTATTTAGGGTAATGTGTATGTGTTATTCCAATTTTTTGTAACAGGGTTTGAACCCAGATACTGTTACAATGCCTCCCTGTTGGAAAGACTTCAAAATGAGGTATACTTATTCTGAGGTCTAAAATAATGATATCTATAAAAAAAATTCCACAATTTTTCTTCTTTTTCCATTCATATATCCTTTGTTCAAGCTTACTTCCACATACATTAACCCTTAAACTGCTAATTATATTATTGGTTGTATGAGGTAAAAATCAAATCTTTTAATTGGCCAACTCACAAACTGAAGACAAAGCCTATTGTTAAAACATATTCGCCTATAATATTAAATTCAACTCAGATACGTTTATAAAAAGTATATTACTAATTTTTCAGGTTATGAAAGAGAATGAAAGTTCTTTCAAAAATAAATTGCTATTTATTTATTATAAAATATATTCAATTTCGGCAAATATAAAGCGAATGTCTAAACAAAAAAGTGCTGACGCAAACGCTTTTTTTCAATTTTACGTTATCGAAAAGTAAAGATTTCTTTTTGCTAAATCTTAAATATTTTTACTAAAATCTTCAATATTTTTTGAAAATAATTTTGTTTTTTTTGGTATATTTTTTAAAAAACTAGTTTAATTTCTCAAATTATATTTTTTTAATACTTAAATTGCATTCGAAATGAAAATCTCAGTGTTTTTCTTTATTTTCTTTGATCAGGCGGTTTCTTTGTTCTTTCCAGCCAATCAGAATGTCTTTTTCGGCTGAGAGCTGGCTGACAACCAATCACTGACAAGGTTCTTTCTTTGTTTAGTTTAAAATGCGGTTTTTTTGATTTTTTACTTGTAAAATAATTCGGAAGAGGGCACCATCTTACAGAACTTTTAAAAACCTAATCAATACCTGTCAAACGAATATTTTAGCATAAGAACTAGCAGAGTTAGAGTGACGTCAGATGTCGACGAGATGCCTCGTAAGAGGCAGTTGAAGAATTAATGGTAAAATATCTTTCATACATCTTTTGTTCATGCTTACTTCCCCATATGTTAAAGTTAACATATCTTTCTAAGCTTTTTAAATTTTCAATTGGTGCCTCACCCATTTTCTTGGCGAACACTCTAATCTTCAGGAACTGGTTTACCTGCGACTGCGATATCGAGTATGTCACTGTAGCCTCCTTATCTTCTACTATACTATTTTGCTCTATTTGGTCTTTCTTTTCTATCTTGGCTTTCGTTTGCCCTTCTTCTAGGTCATCCTCTCTTCGGATTGGGTTTTCTTTCTCTTTGCCTTCCCCTGACTGCTCGTAAAGTTTCTTTTCTATTACTAGCATTCTAACCTCTTGCTTTTTCTGCATTTCTAACAACATATCCTGTTTTCCCCCAATCTTAATTTCATTCTTTCTTCCATCTCCTGCAACTTTCTCATAATAATATTCATCATATCGGTTTCCCCTGCTTTATCTGTGCTATTCTTGTTCATTTTCTCTTTCTTTCTCTTGAATGGGTTTTCATCCACTTCATTTCTACTATTTTTATAAAATATCCTTAAGAAAATGAAATTATTTTTTCTTTTAGTTTCTAAGTGAGATAATAATACAATTCTATTTTTATTATTTGTATATATATATATATATAACATGCCGAGTGAACTAATAAGACAATTTATTTATTTTTTTACTTTTCTCAATACAACGTGCCAGGTTAACTAATACGACAATTTATTTACTATTTTTGGCTTCTTTCTATATAATGCACTGGGTTCCCCACCCCAGCTCACAAAATACTATACTGACCATCACATGCCCTACTGTTGAACCTCTACCTCTCACTCCTATTTTCTCCTCTATCTGTTGCTCTATTTCCTAAAGCAATATTTGCGAGGCAAACTAATTAAACTCACGCAAAAACAAAAAAATAATTTATTTCTTTTTATTAACCTGCTGTTCTCCTACTTTCATAGCCCCATTCATTGGAAAGCCATTTTAACCGGCCACCCCTTCTAGCCATCCCATCCGACGTTTGTCGACTTAAACCACATATAATAGATCTTAAGAAATGGACATGTGAGCCATACCATAGACTAGATGGAATGACTATGGCTGTTTAATCACCATAACACCTGTAGATAACATTTAAATACTATCTACCAACGGAAAATTCTAATATGAAATATTTATATCAGTATTATTTATACGACACAATTTCTAAATATTGCGTGAATAGGATTTAAGACAAATGAAATGAAAGTTTTCCAGTAGCCCTTGTCTCTTGAGTAAGATCTAAATAAATATCTACGGGAAGAATATATTTATGAGCGTCAGTTGATCATTGATCTCAAGCGCCAAACTCACTATTATGATGAGAATTATATTTTCCCGACAAATGAGATACCTGACGCAAGCTAGCTCCTTCCCAGGATGGGTAGGAAAACCTATCGGATGAACGGAGATAATAACAAAGAAAGGTGGGTTTACACGTAACATATAATGAAATCATAAACATATCTGCTCACTTTGGACATATTGGAATAATTTGCATTTTATTTGGCAGGTAAAATATAGGAGAATGTAAACGATAAATAATAGGTAACTTTAACACAAGATAAATATATATAAAATTTTATAATTAATATTTAAACATAATCTATATCAAATCAACTCATATCATTCCCAGTTAAAACATATAATAAATCCCCCAAACCATAAGTGAAGTAATAAAATATTTAATCTAGAACAAATAAATATTAATTGATGTGAAAAAAAATTAGTATACAGTTAAACAATAGTTTCATGTTACGAACTAATTTAATAGAGTCATTACAAGGGTAGCCATAAGCAATTCCAAGTTATATTATATAAAAAAAATATAGTTCACATTACCTGATGAACCTCAGGGCATGGGATCAGAATATAATGAACCACGTAGTGTATCGGGTTGAGTTCCATGAGCTTGTAGCATTCGAAGTTTGCCTTATGAGAGTGCGATATAGTTTCTTTCTGCAAAGTCCGGCATTAAGATTTATGTAAGTGATGGATGAGTATCAATAGGAGTTCTTTATGATATATAATTTTCAAAACAAATTTATTCATATTTTGGATGCAGGATTCACTCCTATTTCATTCTATGTTAAGCAATACGAATCATTAACAAGTTTCCCAGATTCTTCTGTGGGTAGGCGGTGTATAGTCAGTTCGCATCGGCTGCAGGTGGTAGAGCCCGTCACGTATTGGCGCTTATCCCATCCTTTTAAACATTTTCATTAATATATCTCTACGATTCTCACTTCTCAACGGTTACAATCTAACTGCCCCAACTGTCCTCTTTTTTTAATTAATTAATTTTCTTTAATTGCTTTGTCCTTTCTCAGGAAAAAAAGAATTTTATCAGATCTCCGATCTAGTTCTTTTTCTTTGAATACATTTCCTTTTCCAAATTACTTTTTACTTCTTTATTTGACATGTCCATTGTCTTGTGGTGTCATCATTCCTGGTATCTTTTCTTATTTGCAATATATTCTTTAGTTTTTCTTGGAATTTTTCTTTTTTTTTTTTTGAAGTAATTAAGGATTGTTATACAACCCAGAATTGCTTGGAGGCATATACAATATTCCTTTTCGCTACCCTCACTAATTTGAGATATGATAGAAATTAAAATCAATATTTTAGACAATCCTAAACAATCTATATAAAATATTTGTGTACAACTGTATTTTTGCCAATTTATAATATTTTACAAATAAAACATTCTAAAATAAACAATGATTACTAATTAATCCCTTCCCCATTAATTTTCTTAAAAGAAAAAAAAGTTAAAAATTTAATTCACACACATATATATGTCTAATTTTATATATATTTTTAACCCTTTAACGACAGCTTGAATAAATACCTGTATTTAGGGTAATGTGTATGTGTTATTCTATTTTCTTGTAACAGGGTTTGAACCCAGTTACTGTTACAATATATCTAATTACTGTACTTATAAATATTCAATTATAAGATTACTGTATATTGATTTGAAGAAATACAGATATCGAATTATAATATTATCTATATTGTAATGGAATAAGTATATGCCGTTACATTTCTTTCAAATAAAAGTAAAATATATATATATATAAAATCATCCTCGAGTAAAAATATATGTTTAAAAAAAAAAAGGCGAATTTAATAATTTGATTTGAATTAATATATATATAATGCACAGATGGCAAACTAATTATATAATTTAAAGTTAAAATCTAAAAACAAGATTCTTTTTAATATAAAAGAATTTTTTTAAAAAAAATGCTGTTAATTAATTATTTTTATTCTTAGAATGGAAATGATTTTCTATTTTCATGTAATTGCAAACAGGCCCTTGGGCATATAGTCAAATAAAAGATAAATTTAAAAAAATACTACTGATAGGAGTTCAGATAAGAAAAAATAAAAAAACCTTTGAAGGGAGAAGAGATTTTGGATGGCTCTTGCTGATTGTAAATTATTAAGTATATTTAGAGGTGTATTGCGGATCTCCAAAATGTAGAGGTCAGCAATAATTTATGTTTCCCATATTTGCAGCAGCTGAAGCGGTCTCCAGAATAGAATGGTTCCCAGAAAATAGCCAGCAATGGACTTCTCTCTATCTAGAAGAATAGGAAATGAAAAGAACTTGGAATTCTACCATGCATCAAGGATTACAAAGACGGACCTTACCTATAGCATTGGAAAGTATAAACTTTTCTTTTAAATGAAGTATGGACATTAATCATATAATGCAAACTTTTTCCAGTATTTTAAGTGTCACTTAACTTTTAAAAGAAATCTCTTATCTGACTAAATTTTAAATTATTTATCTATTTTCTTTTTTAAAAAAATATGCTTAATATCATTTCCATTCTCGTAATTTCTTTTAAATTAATTATTTAAAGTGAGTGTGAATGGCTGCATAGATTTGTAAGATTGTTAGTTTAAATTGTGTTAATTTTGGGCTAATTTTTTGTAGTTGGATCGGTGCTGGTGGATAGATGTACGGATGTTTTATGTCAATGTAACTTGAGTAGGTGCATTGGATACTCGTTCCCTTGTACCGCGTTAGCATACAGGGCAACGTGCCCAACTGAATGCATGACCCCAAAGAGGTAGTTATATCATTGCAATGGTTGTAGACATATTTCCTATGCTATTGATTTCCTTATGCTCTGACTGGGACAGTAAGCCGGCAAAGACCGCTATCCCCATTTACAGAGCTTCTCGTATAATTTCGTTCTTGTATCATGGGGAAGATGCTCATTCCTTCTCACCATGATTTGTTATTTTTCTAAGGATATCATGCTACAGATGTAAAATTCCTGTTAGCATGATTGTGTTATGCTAATAATCTCATTTTGCATTGGTCACATCGGTATATCAAAAAGCTAGCGCTGGTTTAAATGCAAGATTTTTGGTCTAAGATTAAAAGAGCTTGGGTTGGTTATTGCATAATCTATGTAGCGTGTTCACACTTACTAAAATATTAAAATTGTATTTAAATCTATTAAACGCTTCCATCTGTGCATATAATCCAAATCAATTAGTTGATTTAATTTTCAGAATCTTTTTAATGCGTGTGTGCGTTATAAAAAAATGTTTTGTTGAATTAATTTTGGCAGTAACTTATTTTATATATTTTATTAATATTTAAAAGTAAGCATTAGAAATTTGAATATACAGTATGATATTTTTAAGCTCAGCTTCTCCCTGAGCTAGTGACTGGTGCTTTCGGTTCGATAAAAAGGTAACCTCTCCTGCGCGTATCTGCCTGCTGTATAAATTTTCCAGGTTCAAATGGCCTGGTGGCGCCCTGGTGTGGCAGATTAGATTGAGGAGGTTTGTCGACCGTTATAATATATTGATGTGGTACCTGCACAGGGATGACATTTCTGGCACATAACTGAATTACTTTAACCAAAGATTAATTGACATTTGAATTATTAATTAATTAAAATATGGATACTAATGATGATAATAAAATTTTCTTGCTTTTATATAATTGCCTATAAAGAGTATTCTGGTTCTATATCCTGATCATCTTACATCAAATCCTATCTTAGAGTGTCTAAACATTTTTTTCACATGTGTTTATTTGAAGATACAGAATGGAAACTCTTTAATCCTAATTCAGGCCACTATTTCTTTCTAAGAGCATAGTTCTCATGGTAACAACCTCACTTTTCTTAGAATAAAGAATAAATGCTCATGATCAAGAAAGGATTGGCATGTATGCATTGAAAATGAGACTATTGAGAGAAAAACATAGTGATAACTAAATAATTTAAATAAAACATTTATTTTAAATAAACTCAGTTGATATTGGAATTATCTATAGACATTATTACTTGATGATTAGAATAATAAATCAATAATATAGAAAAAATATTGAAGATTAACTATAAATATTACAATTAAATTAAATTGCATATTTAAAGAACATACATATCGCTTACTCTGCATTAATAAAAATTCCCCAGTAATAAAAAAGAAATTAAAAAAATATTTATATTCAATAATATAGTATTAAAATATATGTATGAAATTTAAAATTTATGGAGATCTCTTATCTATTTGCATATAAATTTTAATTCTTATAGCAGTTTTTCAAAACAGTTTAGTAAACTTACTAGTGGTAGATAAGTTTGGGTCTGAGATATGACATTAAAGTCTCTGTTGACTGATTCTAGTTGGATTTTACTTAGTTTTGGATAATCTCTGTTTGAATACTTTAGCTATACAAGTACAGGTGTTGAAAAACAGTTCTCCCTGGATAAAAACTATATTTCTTACCTCCATCTCTGGATTCTTTATAGGTGCTTCTTTGATGCTGGGTAACTTGTTGTTCATGTTTTAACTAATACACATTGAGTAGGCTTAGAATAATGTATTTAATCCTCTTAATATATAGAATTTCAACATTACTAGCTGTTTTTGTGTCAATACTGAAAAGTATTATAACCATGAACTTATTAAAAGATATATAAAAGCTAGAATTGAAATATTTTCAAGCTACATAAGTCTGATAATGTGCACTTTGGATCTTCATAAACATTATTGTTTTTTCTTCTTTTTTCTCTTTTTATGCCATATGTTGCAGCAGGGCAACTCTTCCCAGAAGGCTTAGCTTGTTTTTACTTTTCTGATTAGCCACTAAGCTGCCATTTTTTCATTTTTTTGTTTCCAACTTAATCCTTTAATGTCCCTTAATTATATCTTTCTCAATTTAATGTTAGCTTTGGGATAAGTGGAGTCACTTGCTCTTTAAAATCTTGTTGACTAATATTGAAACAGTGCATATGTAAAGATTGATTTACTTCAGAATATATTATTATAAATACTGTGCTGTATAAAAACAAATATTTATTAATATCTTTAATCAGACTGTATAAATTATTCTTAACGAGATCTTGTTTTTCTCTCTTTTTGATATATTTTAACTTAAGTCTAGTTACAAAATATACACATATATTTTTGTAACATGAAGTTTTACAAACTTAAATATTCGTTTTATTATTGTTGTTGTACAATAATTTATATGTATTAATCAATATATATATGAAGCTTTACAGATTTTACATAATTTTTTTTATATATAAACATATTATGATTGTATATAATCAGTGGCAGCTGGTCCATAAGCATCACAGCATTGCAGCAAGACCAGAAAAAAATTAATTATTAAATTTGTGCTTGAAAATATCAATAATATAACATCTTTTAATATTTTGCATAATTATTATGTAAATACAACTAATTAAATTGTTTTTAAAAAGAATTATTTTAAGCCGATGCTTGAGATTTTATTCAAAGGTGCTGCTAATTATGCTTTGTTTTATATTAATACTAAATATTGACACATTCTAAGAGCCTCTGATCTGCTATCTTTTTTTAAACTGATTCTCAATAGCTGGAATTTCCACCTCATTATTTATGCATGGGCTAGCTCCAAAATAGCTTCTCATGCTTCTCTCATATTTAACAGACCGGTTTATTTTCCATATAATTATCTGGTGGTATGGATTTGGACACACCCATGAGTCTTTACAGTAAGGGCACATGTGTATAGGCATTTGATGATATAAATTAACTATTTTTCTTTCTTATATTTTAGTAAAAGTTATTCACACATCTCACAAGAACCACTTTTAAAAGATTATCAAATTAATTAAAATGGGGAGAACAATTTAACAGTCTGATGCTGTCAATAATTAAGTGCTCTATCAAGACATTCATAGATGTATTATTTAGTAATTTTCTTTTAATCTTAATAAACTTTGTTATTATTAAATTAATTTGGCTGACGTTTGTTGTTATCTATCTATCAAATGTTTAATAGTTATGAGTCTCATACTCTAAGCTGAGTTAGTGTCAGGAGCAAGTAATTTATTTCGTGTTAGGAATTGCTGATCATCATTAGTAGATATCTGGTCACCTCAAATAAATTTTCTAGGCTCATAAGTAGCCTAGTGGTACTCTTAAGTGACCAATATTTTTAAGGCATTGAATGGGTATCTGGTGTGTATATATATATATATATATTGTAACGGGCACGGGACGATCGAAAAAGCTCCAACTTCCCTTTCACTTATATATGTAATGGGGAATTCTTATTATTCAAAATTGTCCACCTTCCGCTACCTCAAGCAGAGAGAAATACGGAAACAGACGAGCCGATTTCCGTACTTGACCGAATCTGTACGCTATACGGATATAACCTCCAGATTATTTTTCCCGATCAACTTTCTCCCAGCTACTGTAAGATATTACAGTTACAGCACTTGGCTAATTTATAAATTTTACAGGATAAAACAATGCACCATCAACGTTTCACGTGTTAATTTCATAACTAAAAGAATGCAAACAAAAATGAAATAATATTTCTACCCTCCTAGTATTAGACTATTTTGTGGAGTGGTGAAGAACGAGACAAGACAGATTTAAATAAATTAATATATTTTTAATACTAACAAATAATTTGATAATAAAAGATATAAGACACATTAACATAAAAAATTAAACATATTATATTCTATAGTGCTATAAGGAAATAAATACTTGAAATTCTTATAAATAAATACTTGCCATCATTATAAATGCTGTCACATTTATAACTCATTAGCCTAGCTGTCTATCAAAAGAATGTCATTACCATTCGTGAAAGGCATTTGGCCGTTGTCTATGGAATTTATGTGCACATTTGACGATATATAAAATAATATTTAAGTTACCTAGGGTTTAGTCTTTGAGTTCATTCTGATGTGTTGTCGACCGTCACGTGGATTATCCACTTCTTTAGGAGGGACGGTCGTAGATTATATTTGGCGGGATGTAGCTTCTTGGTTAATAAGGCATGGAGGACGAGGCATCACAGGTCGGGCCACTACAGAAGTCCACAGGCAGGCATTACTACCGTAGCTGTTACATTATTGCAGAACCATTGGTACAGAAGTCCGGATTGACCGCGATCATGATGGCCTTAGCCGGTCATACTATGTGAGATATCGACGGTAAAAGTCATGTTGGTTAGCTATATCGGCTGATTCTTGGAGCCGCGATTTTTCACCTTGTCGACTCCAAGTCTCAAGCTCTAATCTCTCCTTTTATCTCCTTAGCTCCCCACCTAATTTTTTCTTTTTTTAATTAAAACATTCCAATGGTCTTTGTCCTTTAGATTCTTTGTTTCCACTTGTTGTTGACACCTCCCATGCTATGCCTTCGGCCATATGTAACTTTATTTTATATGATTTTATAGCACTACGTACATTTTATTTATTTCCTTATTTTTCTTTGATTACTTACACAAATTTTAATGCATGTTTTTCTTTATTTCTTATTTAAATTTTAATAATCATTTATTTTTTTATCTAATTCTTGCTTTAACTCTACCCCATAAAACCCGCATTTCGTTTATCGTCAAATGTGTACTTTGAAGCCCAGATTCTTATCTTTTCGAACATATTAATTTTCTAGGTTTTTCTTTCCGCGCTATCGAAGTTTTTTCTTTTTCCTTTTTTTTAAACTTTACTTTTCCTAAATCATATTTTACTACATGTTTTATTTATGTTTCTTTACTGCTTTAACTTTCCTACCTTATGCTGGTAGTATTATAATTTAATATTTACTTTTATCAAAATTCGGACTTTGACTAGCAAAAGATAACGATCTTGTTAACTCTAGTTCCCTCTCTTTCTCTTTGTTTTGCTAATTTTCAACAGTTCTTGGTTTTGTTAATTTCCAAGCTCGTTTTTTCTTTCTTATTTATTTATTTCTTTCCAACCCTAACATTTCTAATTTGTGGATGTTTTGTAGGTACATGTGTGACCACAGTATGTGCGCTCATCACATTACACCGTTCCCCCCTTTAAAATTTTTTTCTGCATAAAAAAAAATTTTAATCTTATGCCTGGACAGCTAAGTGCTCCCAACTATTGTTCGAACTCTTTTTTTTTTTTTTTTCATTATTGCTACTATGATGTAGCGATGAGGTTAATCTATAGAGAGGCGACCAGGTAAATTATATCCCTTTCTTTGCTGAACCAAGCAGTATAGCCAAACCAATTTAATCCTAACATTACCATGCATGCATTTAATTTCTGCCACTACTCGTATCTACAGGTTCGAATCCACAGGATATCTCTGTGACCCGATTAAACCTGTTCATACATCGCATTTCTGCAATAAGGCACCTCTAAGTGCCAACTCCGGACACTATTATTGAGGTGGCTTGGAAGACTGCCATCTATCTGTCCAGCTCATTCATGAGGCCAGTGTATTTCTGAAAGCTTTATATTCATACCAAATGGGGTTCTTTCCCCATAGATTGGTCTCTGGACCATTGACTCACGATATATGTGCTTAATATCTAACTGGAAATATTAATCCAGTGAGTCATTGTGATACTGGGATCTCTGTCCCTGTGTTTTCTGTGTGATAATACTTGATGCACCACAGAACACACAAGCATGACAAAAAAGAAGGCAAAACCAAGTACTGCTAATAAGATCAAGCTACAAATATCTAAGCCTACTTTCCCTCAACCTCAATCTATGACCCCATCCTGCCAATTAATTTATCCTTTATCATTTTATCCTAAAGTCCCTCATACTGTTTGGCCATCTATTGGCTCGTCATTTCTTTATCGTTAGTTTCCGTATGCCAATCCGTTCTCCATGATTCGAGGTCCATGTCCATTTCTGAATTTGTCATCATCTAGTCCTTCTTTTTTTTTTTTCTTATTTTGGGACTGCTCTTACGTTTTATCTGGTGGTTGTCTACCTCTGTTGATATCACCTCTTCCTCCTCTAGGATGCGGATGTTGCTCTCGAGGTCCATGACTCACTGTCATGTCATATGGACGCTTATATTCTGTCTCCTCTCTCTGTCATCCATTTCCTTGCCTCCTCAGGTTCCATTCCCTAGAATATCCTTGTTCTTCTTGCCGTCTTTCCCCAGGATACCAGTCATGTCTTATTCTAGGTGCTTCTTTTACACGCGGTTCCAACGGCGATTCATCATTCTGTTGGTTGTCCCTAGAGGTGTCCAGCGCACTCAGCATCTCCGCCACCTGGTCCACTGTTTTCCTCTCTGTACTGATGAGAGTACGTTCAATGTCCTTCGGAAACCCGGACCTAATTATACGGAGTATTTGCATCTCCGATAACGGGTTTGCCGTTATTAGTCGTAATCTAGCCACCTGTCGACGGAAGAATGTTATGAATGATTCCTCTGGTCCCCATTTGTGCTGTTTTATTTGATGCAACATATGCTCCTGGAGCTCCTCACTTCAATAACTGTTCTTCAACATTCTCTGGTATGCTGCAAACGTAATGGGCTTCTGGAATAGCGAATTCCACCAGACTTGAGACTCGCCCTGCAGATGGCTGCAAGCAACTGCTATCTTGGCTTCTTCACTTACTCTACTGAATTGGAGGTACTGTTCCAGGCTGCTCAAGTGTTCCATCGGGCTTTCTCCAGGGTTACCATTGAAAACTTGTACCTTCAGGAAGTGGTGGAAGCCCACAGGATAGTCCATGTAATTTCCAGATTCTCTGATTCTGTCTTCTCCATTAGCTCTTGGTTCTCGGCCCTCTATATTGGCCTTAATGCTGCTATTGGCTGTACTCTTTACACATTCTTCCACTCTTGTGTTTAAGCTGGCTACTACTTTTGCCACTTGACCTAAACTCTCCTGCATGCTCATCATCACTCTTTGACTTTTATCTCTAACTACCTCCGTCTCTTCCTCTAATGGTCTTATCTCCCTTTCTGGATGTCCTATATCTTTTTCCCAATCACACTCTCCTAATTCTCTAACTCTCTCCTCAACCGTTTCAGATTTCACATATCCACATGGCCCTATACTCCTTTGTTCCTCCATCCCCATCTCTGGGTGAAATCCAGCCCATGTATCATTAGACTTTGATTGCTGGATGATCTCATTTTTTACTTCTTCCTTGAATGCAGCCATTCTTTTCTGGCTATCGATTTCGACCTTGATCATCCATTCTTCTATTCTTCTCTCCTGTCTGTTCATGTATTCTTCCACGACTTGCTGTTGATCAATCCTCATTTGCCTTAGCATATCCATGATATCATTATATCATTATTACTTATTTCACCCGGTGCTTTCATCTCTTTATCTTCATTCCCTTCTCTCAATTCCTTTCCTTGACCATCCATTTTATCTTGGGATCTCGTATGCATAAATATAATGTTCTTTAACCCTTAATCTACGTTTTTAATATTGTTTTACTAAACTCTTCTGGCTATATTTATATAACGAAAAAAATTTTTTTTCTATTGATTCTCTGCTTTCCTTTTACTTTGATTAACGATTTAATATTTGTGATTTATCAGTTAGCGTTTAGATCGCTAGCCAATCCAAACATTTGTACTCCGGTTCCTCTTCTTGTCCACCTGCCCTAGATTTGCCCAACTGCCCGTCCACCTTGATGATTGTCCTCGTTTTTCCCTACTCATCTACCTCTGACTCACTTTAATTAATTCAATGCTGCACGTTTATATATATATATATATTTTAAATTTTAACTCACTACTATATCGATATATCTAAAGAAATTCATTTTGACTGTGTTTCCAGACACATGTACTTATGACATATATATTTCTAATATTTCATTATAAACTTCCCTTATTTTACGGTCATTTTAGAATAAAATTATACACATATATTTCTTCACTGGGATAATCTCCCTCGTTACACATAAAACGTTTTTTGTAAATTATATTCCTTTCACTATCTTAAAATCATACGTATATCTTTTTTTTTTTTTTTCAACACGACTTATATTACATGGTGATAATCATTTGACATTATGATTTCTTTGTTCGTTATAACTTGACTAATTATTATCTGAGATTATCCTTCACTATTCATTTCAATAACTTTCATAATACTAAAAAAAAATTTCCCCCTCGCTACTCTTTGTACACATTTGACGTGAAACGCTCGTATGGAGTATTATAAAAAAAAACAACTTATCCCCTTCGCCTTCGCTTTTCGCCACTTTAACTTGCAACACTAAATTTATATGTTTGAAAACACATATATTAACCAATTTTTATTTTAGAAAATATTTATTATCTTATATAACTATTCAACACATGATTGTTAATTGGGCAGAAGTTTCAGATCCCGGACTGGCCCCCAAAATATGTAACGGGCACGGGACGATCGAAAAAGCTCCAACTTCCCTTTCACTTATATATGTAATGAGGAATTCTTATTATTCAAAATCGTCCACCTTCCGCTACCTCAAGCAGAGAGAAATACGGAAACAGATGAGCCGATTTCCGTACTTGACCGAATCTGTACGCTATATGGATATAACCTCCAGATTATTTTTCCCGATCAACTTTCTCCCGGCTGCTGTAAGATATTACAGTTACAGCGCTTGGCTAATTTATAAATTTTACAGGATAAAACCATGCACCATCAACGTTTCACGTGTTAATTTCATAACTAAAAGAATGCAAACAAAAATGAAATAATATTTCTACCCTCCTAGTATTAGACTATTTTGTGGAGTGGCGAAGAACGAGACAAGACAGATTTAAATAAATTAATATATTTTTAATACTAACAAATAATTTGATAATAAAAGATATAAGACACATTAACATAAAAAATTAAACATATTATATTCTATAGTGCTATAAGGAAATAAATACTTGAAATTCTTATAAATAAATACTTGCAATCATTATAAATGCTGTCACATTTATAACTCGTTAGCCTAGCTGTCTATCAAAAGAATGTCATTACCATTCGTGAAAGGCATTTGGCCGTTGTCTATGGAATTTATGTGTACATTTGACGATATATAAAATAATATTTAAGTTACCTAGGGTTTAGTCTTTGAGTTCATTCTGATGTGTTGTCGACCGTCACATGGATTATCCACTTCTTTAGGAGGGACGGTCGTAGATTATATTTGGCAGGATGTAGCTTCTTGGTTAATAAGGCATGGAGGACGAGGCATCACAGGTCGGGCCACTACAGAAGTCCACAGGCAGGCGTTACTACCGTAGCTGTTACATTATTGCAGAACCATTGGTACAGAAGTCCGGATTGACCATGATCATGATAGCCTTAGCCGGTCATACTATGTGAGATATCGACGGTAAAAGTCATGTTGGTTAGCTATATCGGCTGATTCTTGGAGCCGTGATTTTTCACCTTGTCGACTCCAAGTCTCAAGCTCTAATCTCTCCTTTTATCTCCTTAGCTCCCCACCTAATTTTTTCTTTTTTTAATTAAAACATTCCAATGGTCTTTGTCCTTTAGATTCTTTGTTTCCACTTGTTGTTGACACCTCCCATGCTATGCCTTCGGCCATATGTAACTTTATTTTATATGATTTTATAGCACTACGTACATTTTATTTATTTCCTTATTTTTCTTTGATTACTTACACAAATTTTAATGCATGTTTTTCTTTATTTCTTATTTAAATTTTAATAATCATTTATTTTTTTATCTAATTCTTGCTTTAACTCTACCCCATAAAACCCGCATTTCGTTTATCGTCAAATGTGTACTTTGAAGCCCAGATTCTTATCTTTTCGAACATATTAATTTTCTAGGTTTTTCTTTCCGCGCTATCGAAGTTTTTTCTTTTTCCTTTTTTTATAAACTTTACTTTTCCTAAATTATATTTTACTACATGTTTTATTTATGTTTCTTTACTGCTTTAACTTTCCTACCTTATGCTGGTAGTATTATAATTTAATATTTACTTTTATCAAAATTCGGACTTTGACTAGCAAAAGATAACGATCTTGTTAACTCTAGTTCCCTCTCTTTCTCTTTGTTTTGCTAATTTTCAACAGTTCTTAGTTTTGTTAATTTCCAAGCTCGTTTTTTCTTTCTTATTTATTTATTTCTTTCCAACCCTAACATTTCTAATTTGTGGATGTTTTGTAGGTACATGTGTGACCACAGTATGTGCGCTCATCACAATATATATATATATGTTCACTAGATGGAGCTTACCACTAGCTCCTAACAAGCTTTAATTATAAGTGCCAAAAGAGAAAGAATTCAAAATCTCTATAAGAAAATCCCCATCCCCAGACCAATTGGTTTCAAGATTATGTCTCACCTCAATGAGGAGCTAGGATTTCAGACACTAGATCTAAAACTCCAACTTAAGCATCAGCACTTATTTAATACATTACTATCAATTTGAAAACTTGAATTTTATTAATTATTAGAAGTGTACCCTTGAAGACTTTTGCAATTTTATATTGCTTTGGCTATTAATATATAGTGAAACAACTGAGTTCAGACCCGTAAAACTATCTGGTTTGTAAGACTGGATTTGAAGACATTTATGTGTCTGAAAAATTCAAGTTTCAAATTGATAGTAATATATTAAATAAGTGCTGATGCTTGAGTTGAAGTTTTAGATCACTGAGGTGAGCCATAAGCTCAAAACCAATTGGTCTGGAGTTGAGGATTTTCCAATAGAGATTTTGAATTCTTTCTCTTTCAGCATTTATAATTAAAGCTTGTTAGAAGCTAGTGGTAAGCTCCATCTTGTGAACATTTTAGTACAAGCTTAAAAGCAAGTTACACATTTTGTCTTGTTTTATTATATATATATATATATATATATATAAAGTATAAGTAAAGTAATATGAAGTTTTCAAAGTGCCATTACAGTATTTTCTATTTTATTTTATGTTATAGAAAAAAAATCACTTTTTAAAGTTTGATATGTTCAGCTATTAATAAAAATCAATTTAATAACCCCATTCATATATAAATCACAATAATGCAATGTATTTGATGTTAAAGTTTGAATGTATAATTAATCACTATTATCTTAATAAGCCTATTTGTAATGATTTATTAATGCTCAAGAGACAACTACATAACATTCATTTTTGCAAAATATACTGTAAAAACAAAAAGAAAATATCTAAATATGTTTATAAATATATGGAATTAATTGAAGCTACATTCAATCTTCAAAATACTATTTATTATATTTTCTTTTTTTTAATATGCTACATACTATATGATGGAAAAACTGAACTAATCTTTATAGGACATGTATTTTCCTCTTCAACTGCCTATGAAGAATATCAGTATCAACATCAATATAATATTGTCATTTTTATTTAAAAACCACTAATATATATAGACAGATTTTTTTTACTACTAAAAAAAGAATATACCATTAATGTATTGGTTTTGCTGTTGTTGGACATGTAACAAAATATTCAATACTTTAATGATCAAGGAAATCATTGCCTTTTATGAATAATTCAAGGTAAATGTTACTATATCACTTACACATTTGTTTTTTTAAATCATCTTGAAAATAGCTTATTGCAGTATAATTTTTCTTTTAAAATCTGAGGAAATATTCACAAAAACATCTTGGTGATCATTCTATCATAATGTCACACACCTTTTAGCAGAATCCTTTTAAATTTTTCCAATAAATTTGTTATTAGTTAGGAATATAATTTACGTTTTTGATTGATCATGAACTTTTTACTCTTTCAGGCATGAAATTTATAATAATCACATTTCCCCCATTCTGTCTATAAAAGTACCATGAACACCAATAATTTATACAATTGTTGAATGATCACATGGTCATTTTAAATGTATGCAGCATGCAAACATAATACTAAAATTGCTAAAATAAATAAAAGTAGCCACAGCTTAAAAGTATAGATATAAGATAACTCTCTCTATATTTCTGAAGACCACATTATATTACATTCATTTTTTAATACTTAGCACATTGACTCTCATATTACCATTTAACATTGTACTTTAAGATTTTAGCTAAGAATAACTAGATATCCATTTACTGACTATTATAGAATGTTTATGTGGGTTAGCTATAAGCCAAAATACTAAGCCCATAAGTAATCTAAAAAATTATAAACATTTACCATGTCTTGAGCATGGCAGGTAAATGGACTAATCACTATGCCATGAGACTCATTCAAAAAGAGTGAACACTAAATGTATTAGTGTTTATAACATTATTAGTGTGGTGTTTCTTCACCTATCATAAATGTTATGCCTTATAGTTATGTAACATTAATATGTTGTTATTGATTAGGTTCTAAAGTATATTAAATATTTATATTAGATGGTTTGAAGTTTTGTGCTGATGGATTGTTGCAATATGATTATGTTGAGATGAGGAATGCATTAATAAAACCAAAAACAAAATTAAAATATCTCTACAGAACATTGATTATTTACATTTTTGCAAGGTGTTAAAAGTAGAATCCAATCTCTAATTTGCAACAGAATGATAAAATGGAAAGCTATTGACTATTGCCATAGATATAGAATCCAGGTGTTTAATGTCATATATGATGGGCAATGATTATTTATCAACTGAATATGTAATGACATAGGAAGATCTGAACTTCTGCACTGTTGGATGGTTGTAATAAGATGGAACTGAGATAAGAATGCATTATTAAAAGTTAAAATTAACTTTAGAAAATCACAAAGTATAGTTGCAGGATGATTTCTTTAATTTGATTGTTTTGGCTAGACTGGTTTTTTGAAATATTTTTTACATCATAAATTGAAATGTGACACACTAGTAAGATTACCTTGGGTCAATATTTCACACTAATATATTATTTACTTTTAAATAAATTTTTTTCATTATTTCAAATTCTGCTTGATTTGGTAAATTATTAATGTTAATAATGTTAAATGTAACTTGTTTTTTCTTCAAATATATCCAGATTTTGGGTTTCTGATAAATTGATTTTTTTTGTTTTGTAAATAAATTAATGGTTGGAATTATTATTCAATGGTACAATAAAATATTTATTTATATTTTTCTACATAATTTTACAGAATTATTCAAACTCTAACGCCTCTCAATCAGCAAATTATTTTTTAACAATATTAATAGTTTTAATAACATCTTCAAGAATCCAGAAAATATTTGAGAACTTAAAAGTATTTAAGATTATCTTCATTAAAAGTAGTAAAAAAGCTAAAAGTTTGTGTTAAGATTTTATTTTTTAATATATATTTATAAATGTATGATATTTCAGAAGTGTAATTTTCATTACACCATCTCACGCAAGATACGTATTAGTTTCTATCACTTTTAACATTTTGTAGAGGGACATAATCATAAACATATGACCAAAGACATATAAAAAATATCTATGAATCCCAAGTTGCACATTTTGTGCTGAACTAGCACTCATCAGTTGGCCCTGACCGCAATAACTCAACATATCTTTATCATTCTTCAATAGATAGATAGATAGATAGATAGATAGATAGATAGATAGATAGATAGATAGATAGATAGATAGATAGATAGATAGATAGATAGATAGATGGCTGGATGGATGGATGGACGGACGGACAGACAGACAGACAGACAGACAGACAGACAGACAGATAGATAGATAGATAGATAGATAGATAGATAGATAGATAGATAGATAGATAGATAGATAGATAGATAGATAGCAATTTACTATAGTTTACTTTGACACAAATAACTTAATGAAAGTATATTAATAATTTTATTAGTCTTTCATTGGACTAGAGATTATTCAATAACGAATAATATTATTCATTATTAGAAAATCTCTAGTCTAATGAAAGACTAATAAAAAATATTAATATGAATATTTTTTGATTTTCCAATTATTATAAAGTTGATTTTTTATTTATAAATCATACAATTAACTAATAATTTTAACTTGTTAACAATATTTAATAATCAGAAGTTATTTTCAAAGTATGATGATTTGTATCTGAACTTGCACCTCTATAACATTAATCTAAATAAGATTTAATTTCCCCCCAAATAATTGACAGTTCTAAACATTTATAGCTAACCCAATAAACCATTCAATTATTAATTGTCAAATAAGTATTTAGCTACTTTAGGTATAGACTAAAGTAATGGGGGATGGGGTACAGTCACAAAGTTTTCAACAAGCATCACTGAACTATTCTGGTGTGTATTTTTTCTTTATTGTTCTACTGAAGAAACTTTTGCTCTGAAGAGTCCTATTTAAATATTATTTTATAAACAGAAAGATTAAATTCTTATGAAGCAAAATAAAATAAAATTATACATTGACAAAATGTATTTATTTAGCAGGAATGTCACATTATGTTTGCAATAGATTTCTCAAGTCATAAATATGGTTATAATGTGATATTAAACTTTCTATTCTAATTTTAACATTAGTTATATATGCAAAATAATAATCACAAAGTAAAAATCTTTAAATAACAAAATAAATATATGCAAGAAACGTATGAAGCAAAACTTTAATGAATAGTTTAACTTATAATATGCTTAGCTAGCTTCCAACTGGCATCTTTCATAGATGTAAAAATGATTGTAATGGGGAGAGGATGATTTATATATATTATTCATGCTAATTTACATTTAATTTACATGTTGCATTATGATGGGTGAGTAGGCCTATTGGATTTCCTCTTATTAATGGCACATTTGTCTTTAGAGATATGCCACACTTCCTTAATTTTTTGCTTGGCGTCATGGTGCTACAGTAAATGAGACACATAACCACAGTTATTGGAGAATATGATAATAAAAAAGTGAATATCCACTTTCTCATTATCATATTTAACATTATATATTATAAATTAAATAGGAAGTAAATAAAAACAATAACTTTTTTGTTATAAAAAAATAATGCTGTTTTTTAAATTTTTTAATAGTTGAAAAAATTAGCAAACTAAAATGTTTAAAGAAGATGGCGTGACATAGAGAGTCAATAAAATAATAATAATAATCAACTATAGCCATATTTTGAGTATAAAGGCTAGAATGTAAAATATCTATTTTTTTTTCTTTGTAAAAAAAAAAAAAAAACACCTTTTTTTTATAAGCATCTTCCCGGTTCTTGTAATTCAAAATGGCGGCCGTGAGCGCATACTAAATCAGGACCGCATCTTCTACTATTTCAAAATTCAATCTTCTGTGCAACCATTCTTATAGTTAATTAAAGTAGCCTCTAGGTATAGTATAAAATATTCATTTTTTAAAACTTTTGCTTTCTTTACATATAGAGAGGAATATCTGAAACATTTAGATTAGAAGGAATGAATTTTTAAATCAATCAAGAAATTTATTTTGCAACATTTTGAATTGATTGGGATTTTTGATTAACAAAACTGAAATTTTTCTCATTTTAAACATTGACAACAATGATTCAAATAATTAAAATATGTAATATAGAGTATTACAGTACGAAGTATTTGTCTGAAAGTTTGTGATGATGGTATATTATTAGATGTGATATGTTGGACTATTCCCATAATTTATGAGGAATGTTGAATGTACAAAAAATTTTAAACCTTATTTAAACTTTTCAAATACAAACAACTTGTTAGTAATAACACACAATTAGAGAACAGAAGTTAGTAATTACACAAAGTTTCAAGTAGTATTATTCTCCATTCTTCTTCAGGTGTTGCTGGGTTGATATGCATAGAAGTTGAACTCGCACCTTTTATAGATAATTGAAATGCCCTCTAACTATAGCATAAGACATTATTTTTATCAGTTAAGAAACTTGTCTTTTATATTTGCATCCTTCATATATAGAGAAGAATGTCTGAAACAGACTAGAAAAAATGATTTTTTAAATCAATTAAGAAATTTATTTATAAATATTTTAAATTAGTCGATATTTTTAATTAACAAGTTCAAGATTTTTCTTATTTTAAACATTATCAATAATGATTCAAATGATGAAAATAAAAAAATATATAGAGAGTATTTTAATGTTTAATACTAAATCTCCATGCAATTGTTTTTAATTGAAATTTCCCCTAGACATAGTATAAGTAAAAAGAGCCCATGACTTTTACCTTTGCCTTCTTAATATTATTTAGCACTGCAAAACTCTAAATTACATAATTTCATCATTTGAATGATTGTTAGTAATTTTTAAAATAAGAACAATCTCAAACTTGTCAATTAAAGATATCACTCAATTTAAAATATTTAGAAACATTTCTTAATTGATTTAAAAGTTCATTCTTATTGCGTAAGCATTTTAATCATTCCTCTCTATATATAAATGAGGCAACGGTGAAAGATGTATGTTCTTTTATAGATAAAAGCAATTAAAAGCAATTCCTTATGTTTTGGCTAGTTAGAGGACATTTAAATTATCTTTAAGTACTGTTGTGTGGAGATTTAATTTTGAAATATTACAATATTTATTTAGCATTGTAATACTCTATATATTTTTTACTGTTATTTTATTACCTGATTCATTCTCTCTAAAAGGTAGTTATAATTCAATTATCACACTGGCAGATATGAATTTTGATATTTTAAAATTTGGTATTTGTGAGTTTTCAATTAAACCAAGATGAATGTATAGTTTGGAACCTCCCAAAATGTTTACAAAAAATGCCTGCTAGAAAATATTGTATTTAATATTTACACATTTTTTATTACTGTTACTTTAAAAAAAGAAATCATTGTGGAAAAATTAATTACAATAATTACAGTTTATTTATTTTTTGGATTAATTTATTAACAGAAAAATGAAAAAATATATAAGTACAATATTTACACTTTATTCATGTTGGCAATGTGCAATCATATCCTGACCATTATTAACACACACTCTTCAGGAGAACAAGATTCTGTATCTTTGGAAATAGTCCACTGCATCACATTCTGTGAAACAAAATTCCCAATTTTTTATCATTATGACAATTTTACCAAAAAATAAAGTGCTGATAAAAAGGAACATGCTGAATTGAACCAAAAGTACAATAATGTTAAGAATGTCTTGTCATTTCCAATATTATAAGTAAAAAAAAAAAGCTTTTTAATGAAATTATGAAAATTTATTCCTTTTTTAAAAAAATTTAACAATTGATTTATTTTGTTTTAATTTAACAAGTAATATATTTTCTGTAGATTATAGATCCTCGAAACTGTACATTTATCAAAAATATGGGCTGCCATCTTGGTTTACAGGAAAACTCACAAGTACCTAAAATTTATATCTATTTTTGGGTATATCATAACCTTATTTAGGAAATTTATTTCTAAAATGGCATCATTTTTTTCACTATAATTTTGAAGATGCATTATTAACATTTTTTATAAGCTGCTCCAACCAGTCATTTCTCAAAATTCAGGATTTTTGAAATATGATTTTGAAAAAATGCTTCATACTATTAATATTAATTTGTTAATATCAAAATTCTCATAAAAGATGTTTTAAACAAATATATAATACTAAGTCACTTTATTTTAACCAAGAAGTATAATTTTATATTATAAAATACATCACTCATTCAAAACATAGGAAGCTTCTTTTAGAGGACTTCCTAGAATGAGACTCACCAGGACAATTCTGCTGAAGACTCCAAAACTAATTTACTATCATGTTGGGGTCCCATATTTTCTAATATCTTTTTTTCATGGTTTACATGCTATGGTGAAATATTTCTCCTTATTTAAATCAGCAAAGCTTTTTGGAAAGCAGTTCAAGAGCTTGTGTAAGTAATGTACTTTGATGCTCATATTATGTCCAAACTTATTAAAACTCAATAGCATATCTTCTCACTATTAACTGAGACTAGTTGTTTATTTTATATTTTCAAAGAAACTTTTGATGAATAAATAAAAAACACACACTCAATTCAATCTCACCCTTTAATTTTATAAAATGTGCAATATTTATGAACTGTCTTAAATCCCATTTTCCTCTTTTTCTGGGCTTACTCCAGACAATTTACATGGTATATAATCAAGGCATAACCCATTTTTGACTTCTAAATTGTTTCATCAGGTTTAGCTTAATATGTATTGGTGTCAGAATGATTTTATTTTAACCACATATACATTAAATACATTTTGTTTCCCAACTACTATATCTTTTTTCAAAGGCCAAAATTTTCTTAACCTGTGACAAGATTTTGCTTTGCTCTTCCAAAGAAATAAAAAACAAGAATATTTCAATTGCTATTTTGCTGATCAATGAAGAAATCTAGATTTTCTAACTCTATACAAATCATCCATTAATGCTATTAGTAATTTATCTTTTCCAAGATTAAAAAATTATTTTATATGCTTTTTTATACTATCAGAATGATCGGCTGTGATTGAGTTATAATTGTGACCATTATTTAAAAGAACACATTTCAATCCACTTTTAGAGCTATCAATAAAAGAATATATAATTCATTTGGCATATATTCTGAAGGACTCATTTTTTTCAAGAGACTTCCAGCATTGTTATGAAATATTAGGTTGAAGTCTTCAGGGAAAAAGAACGTCAATTTTTTTATCTGTCATAATAAAATGTAATTTTGGTTCCATTATGAAGTGTATTCTCATTTTTAAAGATCAGCATTCAGAAAATTCTTATGAGAAACTCAAATCCCTGATGACATCATTCAGTTTACTTTTATTTCAGTGAGTACTTGGTGATCTTGCTACAAAATCATTGTTGCTGGTTCCATTTTTATTATTTTATATAGTATAGGTAGGGTATCTAAAATTTATTATTTGGGAGTTCTGGTAGATTACAGGAAGATGAAATAAATATTTTGTCTAAATACAAAAAAAGAATGTTGCTATATTTATATAAGAATACATCCATTTGCTTTAATTATTTTGATTGGTGAACTTTAACATTGACAAAATAAATAATAATAGTCATCACAATTGTTTTTGGTTCTCTTCAAATCATTGTTATTCTAAATTTCAGGCAACTCCTGTTTTCATTTCTTCTATAAGATTTGCATACAATATGAATGCTCACAACTTATCTTGGTCTCTGATTTTAATCAAAATAATTTAATATAATCCCCTTTTATAAACTTAGAAATAAGTTTCCTACTTATTTTTAGGGTCTACTCTCCACAGATGTAGCAAAAAAATGTCAGAATAAATTTAAAGAATTTTTTTGTAAGGCAGCCATAATAACTACTCATTCTGCTTTAATAAAAAGATTGCATTAACCTATGCATAATAAAACATTGATAAATTGCACCAAAAGTAATAATATAAAATTTGTCTTACATTAACATTGGGATAAATGGGCATTTCAAAGTGTTCTCAACAAATAACTTTATTACAATAGAATTAAATTAGAAAGGAAGTATTATACGATAAGTATATTAACCTTTCTTACATTTGATAAATTACATCAAAATGTCTATTAAGTAATATTTTCAAAAATGAAATGAAATTATTGCTAAATATGTAAAATTGTAAGTTATATGCCACATCTTCAAAACTAGAGCAGATACCATCTTTGGAATCAGCATCCTAAATATACACAAGAATAGATATAAATTCCCAAACATAAAATTGAATATAAAATTTATTGGCATGTTTTTCATAAATTACATATATTATAACATTTTATAAAATAATTCAATATCATCATCATCACTTTCAAGCATTCCTATTCCAATTTAAGGATGAAGATCTAAATTCATAGTTTCTCTTTTTTACATTACATTAACTTCTTCATTTCATCCATCTATCTCATATGTGATTTCTTTTTAGTTTTTTTATTACATCTTCGGGTTCAGTTTAAGACTTCAACTATTAATGCATTGTCCAAGTATCACATCTCTATATCAGAATTGCTAAGTCACATCTGCTGAAAAACTTCCTTTTCAAATCCATACACAGATTTTTTTAAATATTAAGTTATTTCTACTAAAAGCATTCCATCTAAGTTTAATTCTATGATTCATTTCATCCATTATATTTGTAACTGTATTAATAATATACCCAAGGGATTTGCAGTTATTAATTTATTCTAATTCAAGATTATTAATTATTATTATTATTTTTTATGAAACATACATTACACATTACTTTAATATTTATAACATTTTATCTTTAGTTCTACTTTTTTACTTTCATCTGATAACTATCAGAATATTTTTCGGAAGTTCTAAGTATTATTTGCACAAATATCACATCATCTACAAAATCTAGATGACTTTGATAAAATCCAAACATTTTTAGCTACTTAATTTTCTATTTTAATTCCTAAAATGTGTCTGAAAGATTAAAACTACTTTAAAAAATTGTGATGCAGAATCAAGCTATTTAGTAAATTAATTGATGCTATGATTTGATATATATTCTTCAAAATTTGATCAATATTCTGGGGTGAAATCTTCATGTTCCAAAGCTTAAATGACTATGGAAATATAGAATCAAATATTTTTCCATAATGTAGAAATCAAAAGCATTATCACAATTATTATTAATTCTTTTTATAACTTGTCTCAATATTTGGATGTGATTCAATATGTTAAAGCTATTTTTAAATTCAAGTTTTTTTCTCTTTATACAGTCTATATGATCAATATAAGTTGTTTAATTGGGGAAAGAGATGAGAAAAACAGGGGGAAAAGATGAGAAAATAAAAAATTTCCCTTCTATATTATATTTGTAAGTTTTTGAATTGTTGTTTTTATTATTACTATTGATTCTATTAATTTTGTATAGAACAAAAGATAGATGTTATTAAAGTATACATGTAAACTGAAGCATTAAAATAATTTACATCACATTGATAAGGGCAAAAAATATTTTCTAAAAAAAGATTTTCTATATTATTTTTATATTATATATACAATTATTGTTGATATACAATGATGTTTTATATTATATTATGTGAGTATAACATATATAATGCTATTATTATATCACCTAGAATCGAGAAATATTTTAGTTGTTTAGGTTATTTTAACTCGTTCATACTATCTCCTCATTTTAACATTTAGTAATTCACTCCTTGTGGCTTTCATTTGAGTTTTTTCTACATCTGTATTCTGAATAAATTATTTACTTATGGTATTAAATATTTAGGGCTTTTAATTAATTACTTTAATATTTGTTACTTAATACTGAGAATAATTTATCTTAATTTTATGATTCTCTGCTCTAAAGGTTTTTAAAAGGTATACTATTTTTACTTGTATTTAAATTTATCATATTCAGTTTCATTTTTTGAATAGCCTTTTTTATTTATCTCATCATTTAAAAATACATTTTAATAATTACATTTTATTGCAAAATGAATAATATTTTATTTGTTTGATTTTTAAGTAATGTGACTTCCACATATCAGTAAGCTGGTTTTCAGTGTTGTTGTGAGGATGCGTATAAATATAGCATTCAAAAGTTTTAAAGAAAATTATATAAAATAAAATAAATAGCTTAAAATAAAATATTAAATGTAATAATAATAGGTAATATTCAAATGTTAGAATAAATTATTTTAATGTCATATTTTAAAATAAGAAATATAATGGGTTTGTTAAAAGTGTTTGAATTAAAAAAAACTAATAAATTATATAAGCTATGTTAAAATTATTGCTTTTATCAAGGATTAAAAGAATGTATGAAATAAATTGAAAAATAACTCAGTTAAGAAATAGAATTTAAATAATTAGGTTAAACATGAGTTAATAAAAAGATTAAGTCTATTTTGAGATATGAGATTCTAAAATGAGAAAAATCCAAGCATTTTTATAATTACAATGTTTTAAAATTCAATCAATTAAATAATAATAATGTTGTTTTTAAAATTCATGTAATTAAAATAATAAAGATGTTGAAAATAATAGATTATCAAATGTGTGAAAAACAAGATTAAAGGTGTTAAAAATCTATACACAGACATTTTTTAAAAATTAATTGGTCTGGATTGATATTTTATTCAAACTTCATTGAACCATCATTAGGATGACTGGTAGAAAAAATGAAAAGCTTCTGACTGCTGAAATATAAACTGTATTCTTTTGTGAATTTCACAAAGCTATTTTAAAGAAATTTTTACTCAAAAATAAAGGAAAATGTTTAAATCTCAAATTTCAAAGATAGGCAATTCTTAAAGTACATTTTTTTTTAAGTGTCATAGCATCGGCCGGGATGCGAACCCGCAACCCGGGCAACTGCCTGCAAGTGCAAGGCAGTCGCGCTGACCTTTCGACCACCAATGCAAGAAGTCATCATGGAAGAAATTAGTCTACAAATTAAATCCTCCCAATAAACTGTATACAATTCATGATATAGAACTTTTGCTGCATAAGTTAAAAACTGTTTAAACTATATCCTAATATATTAACCAATTTAAGTTTTATTTTACAATTTCTTAGCAGTATATTTAATTCTAACAAACTATATTTTAATATATAGTGTTTCTATAGCATATTATTTAATTGGTGATTAAAGGAGGAAGTGAATGTTTTTTGAAAAATAGCATTTATTGCTAAGCACCTATAAATACTCAAATTTAAAAAATATATTTAAAAAAAATTCATTTCATCTTGTCTTTATTATATATATATATAATTTGTTAAAATTGTATCTTTTTTTTTAAATAAATAATTTTTTTAATATGAATTTGTCAAAAAATATGTAAATTTATATAAAATTATTGATACAATATTCATTTTATTACATAAAGAGTGTACACATATTAAATACTTAAAAGAAAACATCCACGTGTTAAAACAATGAGTATAGTATATTTATTAAAGTTTTATGTTAAAAGTTTATTTTAAAATTCACACTCCTTTAGATTACTATGAGTTAAGATTTTATGTATGTAGAATTTATAATATAAATACAATTGCTAGATCACTGTTGAATGGTTAAAGTATACTATATCCATATAATGAATTTATTTATAGTTTTGATATGTAAATTTGAAATCCAGTTCAAAGGGTCACTTCAGTTAATAAAATAATATTATTAAATTTGAGATCAGGATCAAAAGAGACATCTTTGTAATTAAGATGAGCTATTATTAAATCAGGATGTGAACCTAAAGTAGCCACTCTGTATAATTATTCTTAGTAGGAATTAAAATTATCCCATATTAGGTATATGTATGTGACTATGCTATGAACCTTACGATATAAATAAATGTATTCTTGAGAATTAGCCATATGTAGGATTATAAACCTAGATGTATAAAATCCAGTAATTTATTTTGTGGCAAGTATGATCAATCTGATAATCCATGTTCAAATTATAATATTTAATTAAAAAATAAATGGTTAAAATGAATCAAAATAAACTTTGAATACTTTACAAATAACTACTTTTGTTTTCCATTGTACATGTGTATGAACCATAAGTTATAATATAGAAGAGAAATGACTTATTAAAGCAATAATCAATTATAAAAAAATTGTCATAGATTCTTATGATAGAATCAGTAATGTAAGAATGTTTAGGGAAAAGAACATTATATCTTGTCTGACAATTATATTTTATAAATAAACTATTATTTTGTTGCTTGTTTAAATAATGTGATAACTGCTTTATATGTAATATTATTTGGTCTGCATATTTATTTCATGTCATTTCATCAGGACTAGCTTATGATCTACACGATCTATCCAGGTAACAAATAATGATTGTATAGTAATCATCATGTACTAAAAAAATTATTTTCAAATTTTATTTAAAAATATAAATTATATGTGCCCTTATATTTCCTAATGTTTAATATAAGGTGGCACCCAATTCAATTAAATTAAACTAAAATAAATTCAAACATATATAAGCTGACTATAGCAATAGTTTTATCGAGATAAAAAAAGCCTTTTCACTATTTTAAATTGATTTTGAATCAATAAATAATTTTGATAATATTTCCTATCTTTTGGAATCTTTTGTTCAATTTTACTTTCCATTATTTTTGCGTAAAGTGCACCCAATTTTATTCTATTCCACCAACACTTCTAATAACAACTTTTATTCTTTATTTAAACCAGCTATGGTATTGTAATCTTATATAACTTTATTTTTTATTTTTCAAATTTTCATTGCCAGCTATGAATTTTATTATCATATATTGTCTAAAAATGATACAAATTTGTATATAATTTTTTCCATAGTCTTTAATTTAAAATTAATAAAACTGTTTGCCACTCAAATTATTCATTATTTTTATATAAGTTATATGTGCTTATTATTTTATTTATTAAACATTACATGGGCACTATCTCTTATACTAGCACATAATTGTTATTAAACAATGCAAAACTCTCTCCATACAGTAGTGCCACCCTATACCAACCAGTGTAATCAATGGATGCCAGAAGGCTTGTGCATAAAATCTCTATTTAGTGCCTACTTATCCAATATCCTCAGACTAGTTTCTGGCTTGTGGCCTTTATCAGTGAGGAGCCTTGGATCTGAAAGCACTGCACCTAGATCTTAGGATCTAATGCAAGCCTCCAGCAGCCACCTTTTAACTCTCTACTTAACTACAAAACCATGAGAATGAAATTGAAAATATGATAATATTTTCAATATAAGCTCAACAGCTTATATAGTAATATGGGTCTGAACTCAGTTCTGCACCCATTATTAATAAACTTGATCACATAAGAGATTCTAAGATGGAAAAATGGCTGCCGCCATTTTATAAAATTTATTAAATTTATGAATTTTAATGTTTTCATTATAATTATTAATTTTATTTATTTACATTTTTAAAAATAGTGTACAATTAAATAATGTATATTGATATGGCATATATTGCAGCTTCACTTTATATTATTTGTAACCTTTTCTTTCATTTTTGATTTTCTACAATTTATTTTTTTCCATGCTATTGCAGTTGTAAAAATCTGAAGCACTTATAAAAGGAAAGACTAATAATCTAATAAAGAAATGAAGGAAAACAAAATAAGAGTTATATTATTTAGTTAATTTTCCTGTGGGTAGTTAATTCATATAATTTAATTATGAAGTAAAGAATGGTTATTAAAATATCTGTAATTTTTATTTTAGTTGTGGATATGGAACATGATTGTAAAAAGAATGAAAGTATACATGTGCATGTAAAATAAATTTAAACAAACACACTCACACAAATTAATATATTTATTTTTGTTTTATCATAAAAAAATAATATATTAAAAACAACAATATATTAAAAAGAAAAAATAGCCGTATGTCAAAATATGATATATTAGAGCAAAAAAAAAAGTATAGAGGCCTGGTAATGATATATTGCTATGTTTTTAAATCAAAACAGTGCCACCACAGGCTGTACAGTGAATACTTTACAACTACCAAAATAATTAACCATATTGGTAATTAATCTTGATGATAGTAAATAATCTAAATCATTCTAATTAATTATTATTTTAAAGAAAAAATACTAATGTGTAAAATGTTATTATTCTAAATTTTGTTTATTAAAATGCTATATTGAACATGGGAATATAAAAAGATTTTGTTGAATTTAATAGTCTGATAAGTGAGAAAGTGGGGAAAGGCAAAAAAAAAACAATCTAGACTTTTGAACTGGTGGGTAACAGAAAAACTTTGTCACCAAAACTTATAATAAAGCAAGGACTTTAATTTATTTATTATTTTGGAATTTATGAATAAAATGAAGTGCTAAATAGAGAGAATAAAGAGGAGAGATTTATTTCTATTGACCAGATTTCTAGGAAGCAGGTTTAATTATTAATGAATTAATGTAAATTAATATATCTCTCTCTCACCTAATAGTTCATTTCATAAATGTACAATAGAAATAAAATGAGATATTCAGAGACACTAATCAACAAATAATGATATTAGCAGCTTCACTATCAGATAACAAAATAAGCTCCAAAGAAAAAATATCACATTTGGTAAAATAGATTAAACCAGGCATTCTCATAACTTTTTAAATTTTGTATCACATAAATAAGAATCAAAAATATATTTATCATCATAAAAGCATTTACCAATTAAAAATCAATGCATCCTAAATGGAGTGTTTATATTCAAAGAATAAAACATTTAAAATGTATATTGTTCACTTATATTGGTAAATGAAACTTTTTCATTATAATAAAATATAAATGTACTATATATTGTAGTAAATAGTGGTTAACAATACATAATAGCAAAGTCTAAAATTTATTATTGATGAGGATATCAAGCTTTATCTTCCATTATTTTCAAGCATAAGTCAGGTTCGAGCTACAACAATGTTCTATATTTATTTTTAATTAATAACATGGCTGAAAATCCAGTTTTGCAAAGATATGATGTGTTGAAAGGCATTAAAAATTTTATTGTTTTGTCAGAAATATATTTATATTCATCTCTTCTTTTTAACCAAAAAATGTATAAGTTATCTTTTTGAACTCATTCATAAGATTTCTGTCATACAAAATACCTAAAAACTGATTTCTTTCCTGAACTGAAACATTATCTAGCATACAATCCAAAATAAAAAAAAACGAATCTCTTTCCAACATTCATTTTCTAAATTTTCAGAAAAGTAGGAATGAAAATGTTTTTCTATATCTTCAATTAGTTGCTCAGTCAGTAACAGATTATTTTCCTGGAGAATCTTGTCTAATGTTGGTAATGAAGCAACATTTTTGCTTTTCATGTCCTTAATTATGTATTCTAGTTTTTTCACAGCTGTATTTATTTTGTCATGTATAGTAAATATAGTTATATTGTAACTTTCCTAAACTAGATTTCAGTTCGTTCCAAAAATATCATACAAATGCACTAAATGCAATAGCCACATTTCATCAGTAAATCAATGATGAAATTCAAATTTAAATTCTGTCAGATATACTTGGTCCTCTGAACATAATTCATAGAATTTAGTTAAAACTTTTATCATTGACAATCATTCCATTTCAGTGTGTAAATGAGCTTATTGTGGTTACTATGCATTTCATTGCAAAAAATTTGTAAACAGTCATGAGTTAAGGACCCAACATTTAATAAATTCCACTATCTTCACAGATTAATTTAAAACAGTCTTTAGTCTTGGGGGCATTGTTTTGGTAGCTAATGCTTCACGATGCATGCTACAATGTGCGAACTTTGCATCTGGTACAACTTCTTTAATTTTGGCAAAAACTCCACCATGACAACCTGTTATTGAATATGCATCATCAGAACATATTCCTATACATTTTTTCCATTTATTTCATGGCCAATAATAAACTCATTAATTTTCTTAAAAATCTCATTGGCTCACAGAATAAGAATTCTTTATTTATGACTTGTTCTCTTTCAAATTGAATATAAGCCATCAACTGTGCAAAGCTTGTTATGTTTGTGCTTTCATCAAACTGAATCAAATATTTGCTTTGCTTTATGTTTTCAATTAGTGTTTGTTTTACTTGAGCTGCAATTTTGTTTATTTGTCACAAAACAGTCTCATTTGACAGAAAAACAACATTTAACTTGGTGCTGCAGTAGGATCAAGAATGAATGTCACAATATCTTTAGCTGCATCAGTTTATTTTAAGATAGCAAATCTTTAAACTTTAGTGGAATGGCTTAAGAGTTGGAGAGTGTAGAAGATTGAAACCTATCCATTAAAGTTTAAAGATTTGCTATTTTAATATAAACTGAGCATGATGATCTGGACCAACTGATGAATGCACAAATTGCATATATTGAGGATCATTTATCTTTTTTATATGTATGTGGTCATGTGTATTGTTTGTATAAGCTGGAATGGATAGCTATAGGGAACTTAACATCTGAGTTCAAATCCCTTATAAAAACCAAAAATGCAATTACAAAATTAGAGTGTAATTATTGCTAATAGAGATGTGTTCAATACAAAAAAAAATGAAATAAAATATATAAAAATATATATCACCATATATAAAATAAGAAATGCTTGATCATGTATAACACAATATAAATACTTAAAAATAATACTTCAAATTGCTCCAAAAATCAACCTTTATTTATTTTTTAAAATTGTGTTATTTATATTTTAGCCAAATAAAATACTATACAACACACACCCACACACACAACAGTAAGATTTATAAACACTGGTTTAAAATAATTCTTGAAATTTCTCAAAAATAAAATTAATGTTAATCACAAAAAATGCAAATCTTATACAAACATTTGTTTTTGCCAAAGTTGTAGTTTATTACTAAACTTAATGTATCTATCTATTAACAAATTATAAACATTTGCATGTATATACATAATCAAAATAAGGTGCCCACCAATATTACAAATAAATTAATGCTGCCATTCTATTTTGATCTCCTATCTCTTAGCATGTTACTGAAATCTAAGCGAATTATTTATTAGTTTTCATAGTAAAAGATGCAATTCTACAATTAATAGTCTATTACAAATAAGACATTTTCTCCAAATATCAAATTAGTGATTGAATACTCAGTGATCACCAGATTCATTAGAGAAAAACTCAAATTATAATATTTCTGTAGTGTCATGCATGGAAGGGACTGGTTTCTATCCACTTTTAACATCTTGTGAAGGGATGTATTTATAAACATATGACTAAAGACTTGTAAAAAAAATCTATGATTTCCAAGATGCACATTTCATGCTAAACCAGCACTCATCAGTTGGCCCAGACCAACTCAAATTGCTATTCAGTTGCATAAAAGTGACATTCAAATATCCAGATATAATTAATGTATTTTCTTTTTTTTCCAATACTATTTAATAATCCAAAAATCTATTTTTACAATAAGAGAAATTATTAACAAAGACTAATGATTTTATTATTAATTTAAACCCAATAAGAAACAATAAATATTTTTATTGACTATGATATGTGTTATTAATTATTTTATTACATATTTAAAAGTTTACTTAAAAAGCAAGATTAGTAAATGAGTTTATTTAAAAACTCTACCTAATAATATTACGCCAATATACAAAGAAAGCTTTAATTAAACTGGCATTCAAACTTTAAATTATGTTAAACATATACGTTATTAATAGAGATTGCAATGCTAAGATTGTTGGAGTCTCAACAGATTTTTTAGACTGCTGCTGATATTAGGTTTGATTAATAATTTAAAAAACATCTCTAGCAAAAAATTAGTTGAGTTTTTATTATCAAACTTTATTCTTGAAGCATTAGAAAAATTTTATAGAATGTAGATAAATAACATTAGCATTATTACATATTTATGTAGTATTTCAATAATTAATTACACATTTTAAATGTTTACTTGAGAAGCAAGATTACTTAAAATCAATTTATTTGTAAATTGTTTAATAACATATAAAAGAGGCTTTAATTAAACTGTAACTAAATGTATGTTCAAAATTTACAATCATGTTGAATACTTCAAGAATTTTTAATAGAGATTGCATTGCTATGTTTTTTGGAATCTCAACAGATTTCTCAACTACTGATGTCAGGATTGATTGATAGAAAACATGTCTAAACTGGTGTAGATAAATAATGGTTAGCATTATTGTGGTATTTAATTATATGCACATTTGTTTATTAAGTTGATATTGTTATATAACTTTTTCAATCAAAAAGATACAATCATAAAGTAGAGGCAATATAAAAATTGAAAATGAATCTGATTTTTAGAAAGTCACCTAAATAATTATAAACTAAAGAGTATACAAAACATAAACAAATGATTAAAAAGTAATATTTATATTTAAAGAATAGGATATTATATTTGAAAAATGCAAAATTAAATTAGTGTGTAAAATTTAAGTCACAATATATATTACAATTTTATACTGATCTGCGGAAGATTATTTTATATGCTTCCAATCAAATTATTATGTACACAATAATTTATAAAATAATTATGTTTTATATAATGCCCATTATTAAAAGATTATTATCTTTGAATTTTTTAAAAATTCTCTGTACTGATGGTCTTGTAACATACATATAACATAATAGCAGATTCTTCTAAGTACTTAGATAAAATGCTTGATACTTGGAAGTTGGTTTTTCTGAGAAGTAATGCCTTTACCTTCATTGTTTTGTTTTGATAAAGATAGATCTAAGTATCATTTTATCTTATAGATTACATTTTGTTTTTTATATGCAGTTCTTATTTTTAATTTTAGTTATCAAAAAAGTGTATTTTTAATTAAATTGCATTATAAACGATATTGTGGCAAATATTATTTATATAAAATTCTAAAGCTTGTGTAGCAGTTACCATTCTTTTCATATGAGTAATTATGCTTATAATTTTCAGAACTAACATAATAGTTATTTTTATCTATTTACTTCAAGAGTCAGAGACATAGATGGGTTATTTGAGAAGTTACAAAAAATGAATTATTTAACACAATAAGAACTACTAAAAATTATGAATAAAAAAAATTAGTTTATAATTATTTATAACTGATTACATTGGAAAAGCATTAAAGTTAATTGTCATTAATAAGAATGTGTTCAGTATATAAAAACAAATATTATGCACAAATTAGTAGTATATTATATAAGAATGGTATTGAAAATGCTATACTAATAAAATCATTGTTTAAAATAATTCTTGAAATGTCTCCAAAATGAAATTAATCTTAATTGTTCAAAATCCATTGATTATGCAAATTTTTGTGTTTTTTTCCATTGTAGTTATTATTCTTAAATCTTTATTCCTAAACCTTTACTATTATATATAAGAAAAATTCTCCAAATATTATCAAATAACTGACTGAATAAATAGAAGACACTGATTTCTTAAAGAAAAACTAACATACTTCCTGAAATGTTTGTAGTACTGAACAAATTTAAGACTAAAGAAGGAGTAAATATTTTGGAGATTAAAATCAAAGTAAAGTACAAATAGACTTTAAATTAATTATTCTTACTTTTAAAAACTGTGTAAAAATAACTTTTACAAGAATAAGAGATCTACCATCATATGATGACCATTCTTATGCTTACACAAGCTGTTTATACAGAGGCTAAACTCTCCACACAGTAGTGCCACCAGTGTAAGCCAGAGTAATTAATGGATGCAAGAAGGTTTAAGCACTAGCCTTCTTGCATCCATTGATTACTCTGGCTTGCACTGGTGGCACTATTGTATGGAGAGTTTAGCCTCTGTGTAATGAGAGATCAATTGTTATTGAAAGAAAAATATTTCTGGATAACAAAAGAAATATAATTAATATAAAAATATAATATAGATGTTAATTAAATTTAAAAGTGAGATCTAAATTAATTATTATTAATAATCAACTTGCAATGTTTATCATCACCTTATTAATTGAAATACTTCAGAATGAACAAAATAATAGGAAGATATATAAACTGTAGCAGAACAGGAAACATTCTCTTTTTCTTCAACTTTGATACCAGTGTTAAAGCAAATATAATGAAAGATTAGAAAAAACTGTGGGCAGCATCTGCTTTCCCAGAATCTTAGTTTTGAAGGCTGACTAGAAAATTAAACAGGTTGCATTGACTTTACTATGGTTTTTATAAGCCTCAAAAGCCACATAGACTAAAGGAACATATTAAAGATAATAGGAAATTATATACTATCCCATTAATACATTATAAATAGTAGGCGAAATAATACTAGCATTTATTCAAGTACTGAAAATTAATTGCTGAACTCTGATAAGAATATGAAGATTGGATGTCTGCATTTAAAAACTTATTTAAAAAATTGTTTGGCTTAAAATTAAGAATTATATCTATAATTTTAATACTTTATAAGTCATACTTTAAATCCATCTGAAGAACTAATTTTATCTTATTGATAACTGTCTTTAATTTTAATGATGTATCAATATTTTTTGCCATGTAAAATAAAAGTATGAGATTGCTAACAAATTATATACATTTTATTTTGATTTTATTATAATGCCCATTATTACTTAGTTATATTTTATGTGTTCATTTAAAAAAGTGTATACATTTAAATATTTAATTACAAGAACAAATAGAATAAAACCTAAATTTAATAAAATAATAAAGTTAAGTATTACAAAGCTTATTTTATTATTCTTAAAGATTAATTTTATTTTAGGCTAACATTTTTTGTCTTTTTTTTTTAAAAAAAAAGAAAGGATAATAATATTTTACAAAAAAAAAAGAAAAAAAAAAAGGGGGGGGGGAATGTGTTATTTTGAATGCATTAAGCATTCTAGATGAAAGACAATGTAATTTAACATTTAAAAGATTTATATATATATTTTAAAGATTTAAATAACTATTATTTAGAATTTATTTATTTATTTTAAATAAATAAATGTTCTAAAAATGTCTAAAAAAAAATTTTCAAACAACTTATAAAACAGAAAAATATGAAACAAAAATTATTTTGAAATTTTGTTTGAAAATCTCTATGGTTTATTTACTTTATTGTTTGGATTTGCTCATGCAAACAAGTTACAAATTTAATTTAAATTTGATTGAAAATGGCTCTTTTTCTTTTTGTCATTATCTGATAAAAACAAAAAAGGTATTTGGCTAAATAAAAAGATTCAAATGGTATCACTAAATTCCTCCAAATTCATGTTTTCATTGTCAGTAACATCTAGACAACTATTGCCTATGGATCATCATACTTCATACATGTCAAGAATAGTTTAATCCCATGACATCTAAGAGTATTTCAATCAATTAGCAGAGATTTGTAAGTGAAATTAAACTAAAAGAAAATTTCTTTTGACATTCAACTTTATTTTTGAACTTTTGATTTTAAAACATAATTTATAGAGCTGTAAATATTAATAATGACTCTAACTGTTGATAATATTTAAGCTATTAGTCAGATTTTAATTAACTGTTTTTTTAATAATATTGCATAAGACATTTAAGATAAACTTTAACAATTTCTAAAGAAACCATGCTATACCTCCTATTTTATCTCTATGTCAATGTACTCTACATCAACATCACATGATCACCATTTCTTATGCTTGCTCATAACTGTTATTAAAACAGGCAAAACTATCCATACAATAGTGCTATTCAGAGCAAGCCAGAGTAAACAATGGGCCTTCTGGCATCCATTGATTACTCTGTCTTGCACTGAGTGGCAGTACTGTATAGAGTTTTGCCTATTTTACTCTACATCAAAAGATCATCATCAACACCACCAGTAATCAAATATTAAAAAAAGAATTAAAAGGACTGTTTGTTTTAAATATATCTAAAATATTTATTTATATGCTCAATATTTTTTATTGTTTTTTTTTTTTTAAATAATAATATTTTTTAGCTCTTAAGGTATAAAATGAAATCAGAAACATTAGGTCAAACCAAAGTAGATTAATTATTCTTTGGAATTTTTTTATATATAAAAATGTTGCACCCAGTACACTTTTAGAAATTAAAATTATTAATATGTTGTCATAGTTAATATATTCATTTGAACTGATGTTAAACTGAATATGTTTATGTTATATGTTTATGTGAAAATACTACTTGAGAAATCTGATTGTTTTTCAATTTTAAATATATTTGAACAAATTCATTATTATTGTCTCTTGCTAATTTTTAAATAATACTTTTATTTTAAGATTGCATGTTCTTTTAGTTCATAGGGTCTTCATTTTATTTATAAGATATTTATTTTAAATAATATCTGGTCTTATGATTAGGTGAAGTTTTTAAAAAATACCAACAAAAATAGAATCTCACAGTAGATAGAAGATCCCTCCATATATTTATTATGAAGTTAGATAATAGTTATCAAATATTTTTAGAATGTTAAGTCACAAATGGGAATGAGATTAAGCTGGAGATCTCATCATTATTCTCAAATATCTCAAGATTTGTTTTATTTACTCATGTATTTATTTGAATTTATTTATTTACATATATAAAAAATATTTATCATACTTTAAAAACCATTAACTAGTTATCCCTATTAGAACTTCTCCCACACACTGCTAAATTCTTATATTAGTAAAGATAAATTATATATTTGGCCAAACTTAAGCACATTGCAATGCTTATATAGTACTAAATTTATTCACCATACATCTATATTACATTTACAAATTGTATTTTATTTCACATACACATAAGCTTATTCTTTTCCATTTTATTATTGTTTTAAAATTTTGAGAATAAAATATCAATTAAACAATGAACAAGTTGTTGTTAACTGTACACCAGAAAAAGATGTAATTTAATAATTTATTTAATTAATAATTTAAAAAATTCAGATATCTTTATTATTTATTTTTTGTGAATTATTTATTAAATTGAATATTTTGCCATGATTTTGTAAATAAATATATTTGTTTAATTTATTAAAATCTGACTTTGTATTTTTTCTTAGTTAAGATAATTAAAATTTTTAGTTTTAAAATATAAAGGAGTGAATTAATTTCCATCATATACATACATATCAGAATCCTGAGGTATTGCTTTATTGTGGATAATGAGTGAGGTAGTAGTGATATAATTGGTTTGGAGTATCGAATTTAGTCTAAATGCTTAACTGATAATTTTCATGGTAGTTTCAAAACACAGACACACTGCATAGACATAGCCAATGATTATATATATATATATATATATATATATATATCTATCTTTATTTATATGCAGAGATATATATATATGATATATATATATTCAGATTAAATAAAGAAGATGATTATACTATCATGATGATTATATTCAGATGAAACATAGAAAATGATTATACTATTATGAAATGATTATTTAAATTATTAAAACTGTCTTTTATTTATATATATTTTTAATTATTATTATTTTTGGGCTAGCCTTAAACTCAGATCTTATAAGTTTATTAAACATTTAATTAGATTAAATGCAGTATGGATGCTATAACATGACTTCTTTGCCTTCTTACTACATTAATGTCTGTATTTGTTCCATATTCTTCAACCACAGCCATCATCATCATTAAAGATAGCACTGACAAGCTGGAAATCTATCTATCATTGTATGTACTGTTATAATCTATATATATATTTATAAATAGAAATGTATTAAATTGATAGAATTATGAAGCATATGGAGTCATTAGTTTATTGAGTCCTTTATGTATTTTAATTGTTAGTTTTAATTTCTAGAATTTTTTTTTCTTTTTAATAGGGAACCAGGAGTTAAGACATAGCATTTCCTCAAACTGTTTACCCTAAAACTTTATTGGATCATAAAAGAAGTTGGAATATATACTGAAAATTTTTTTAAAAAGAATAATTTGTAAGTATAGGATATGATTTTCTAATTAAGAAAAAAAAAATTTCTTTTAGAAATTAGGATAATGGGATGAAATAAATATATAAACTTAAATTTATGTAGTACTCATTTAATGTTTTGTTTTTTTCTAAATATATGTGGATCAAATACTTTCATTTTAAATAGTTTTATTGATTTCTTGCTAGAGTATTTAGTTTATTATAATTAACTGACTTTTTTACAATGCAGATCTAATTTTTACTTTCTCCTTACCTCTATTTTATTATGCTTAAAAGCACATTATGTGATTCACCAGTTATTTTCAAAATGTAATTCAGAATGTCACAATTAAAATATAATTCATATGTCATAAAGCAATATCATTCTTTATGATGACATATAGGAATGTCATTATAACAAACAAAATTACATATACATTAAACAATATGAGGGAGGGGTCATTGAAAAAATAATATATATTGTTTGTGACATTTCTGAAATTAAAAAATTCATAAAGACTTGTTTGTTTTTTATTATTATTATAAAAATAGTTTAAAAAATAAAATAGAATAGTTAAGTATGGAAGTTGCATTCAAATATCAGAAATAAGTTTTAGTTTCAATACAAAAATCTTTCAATCTCAGATTTACAATTTAGTCATCTTATTCTATTACATAATGCATAGTTTTATATTATAATCAATAACAAAGCTATTTTATTAATCACTTCCTAAAATTATAAAAGGTAGTTTAAAATAGGATTTTTTTTGTTATTGTACTATCTCAGTCTATATAATATATATCACAAAATGCAATAACCCTGAATTTCTCTTATATGCTCAACTGTGAATATAATTATAAGCACTAACAATAGTATTATTTATTCTGCATAAAAATGACTGGAGAATTGATGGTAGTATAATAAAGTGACTTATTAAATAAAATTAGAAGTTTAAAAGAATTAAAAATGAAAATAGGAAAATAGTGCATAATTATTGACTGATTAAAACATCAAGAACAGCATGATAATTGATTTTCAATATTCAGTACGTGAAACATAATTACAAAAAGATAAAGAAATATATAAATCATCATACATGATATTATAAAAAGTGTTTGATCAAGAAATAATTATCATAACAAATATAATATATATATATAAAATATTTATTTGAAATAAGTTTTCAAATTTTTCCAAAATGAAATAAATCAATTTTTAATTATTTTATTAAAATTGTGTGTGCGCGTGCGCGTGTTTTTTCTACAATATCTTGATAAAACAAATTATCATAGAAACAATCCAATACTAATGAATTAATTGTTTAAAATAATTCCTAAAATATCTCAAAAATACAATCAATGTTATTTATGAAAAATCTAGATATTATACAATTACTGTTTTTTCCCCTCTGGTAATAGTTTTGTTTTTAACTCTTATGTATTTAAATAATTCATTACATAAGTAAACACACAAGTATGTAAACAAAATAACAAACAGTGATGCTACAGATACTTTTATATAATTCTATTTTAGCACCTGCTTCTTATCATATATTTAAAGTCTAAATAAAATTATTAAATTGTTTCATAATAAAAGATGCAATTGAACAACACTCTATTATATAGAAGACATTACCCCAATATCATCAAATCACTGGTTAAATACACAAAAAAACACAAACTCCATTGAAATAAACTCAATTTCTCATTTTGCTTTTAGATCTAATATAATTTGGGATTAGTTATTTTATTTATTTTTAAAACTACTTGATAATCTTAAAAAAATCTACTTTTATAATAACCAAAATTAGTAACAAGATCTTGTAAATTTATTGAGGTTTCAGTGCAGTAACAAACAATATATATTGTTCTTCAGTCTATCTTTCCACTGGTTAATACACACATGTATATATAGTTCTATGTTAAAATGGCATTATTATATGACATTATAAAAATGATAATGTTTTATGATATCATATATGAATGATATTTTAATAATTTTTGAATGAAACAATGCACTCTATAATCATAAAATAAAATAAGCATGAAATGGAAATAAAAAATAGATTCTGTTTTTACAAAGTCAGTTAAACTGAATATTATAATAACTCATAAACAAAATGATGGAGTTAGTTATCTAATCCAACTATATTTGGAAATTAAAAGAGCGAAAGAGAAGTGTGTAGATTTATGTTTATACCCATATTTATTTTAATAAATTAATATATTTTCTAGAAGAAATTTAGTTTATTTTTTCAATTAAAACAATTATTTTATGTTCTTACAAATAAATTATTAGGTATACTATAATTGATAAAATATTTTATTTTTATTTTTATAATGTACATTACTAAAAAATATCTTGCTTATTCTGAATACATAGTAACATTCTCAGGACAGTATTTAGTTTTTCTTTAATAGAGCTATCGATGTTGACTTGAAAAATAAAGTTAACATAAGGATAAGATAAAGTTTGATGAATCTGAAATTGAATTGGAAATATATATAAAAAAAATACTGAGGGAAAAACAAAAAGAAAGAAACATTGGGAGTATAAAACTCATTTGAAAGAAACAAATTGATGGTAGATGGTTTCTAGAAAGCAAAAACTATTAGCATACTATCATCAAAATATGGTGAAAGAGATAAAAAGTGAATTATAAGTTGGAGGAGAAAGCAGAAATATATGCTTAAGTTGAAGAAATTAATATTTTATATTTTGTAAAAATATTAAGTTATGAAAAGATATTTCAAAAGGATGAAATAGATATGAGTATGTCATATAGGGGAAAAAAGAGAAAATTATCACTAGAAATGTTGGTAAAAATATATTTATGTTGGGTATCTAAACTATAATATAAATCAAGAAAAAAAAAATGGATATAGAGAAAAAACAAAAGGGAAATATTTTTAAAACTGTAATCAGATTATGGACCATTCTTTGATCTAAATCAGGGTCTCCAAATGTTTTGTTATGAGGGCTAAATTCTTCATTTCAGAACTTTCAGTGGGCCATAGTAAAAAAAAAGATTTAAAAAAGGAAATTTATTCAGATAAAAAAAAAAAGATAAATAATTTTAAGTATGTTAATTTTATTGAAAGCATAAAATTTCATAAACTACAGGGCATGTGAGCTTAAATTCTTATATATTAATGATAATAAACACTATCAATAAATTCTTATATCTTCATTAAAAATTATACTAAAATTATTAATATGTAAATAAGCAATTATTTATATAGCGCGATGTTTATAATTGTAATACATTAAATATTAGCCTTTTACAGCTATTGTACATGCGCTTTTACAGTGTTAAATAATAAATGAATACTTTATAAACATTGCACTATATAAATAAATGCTTATTTACATATGTTTAAGTTTCATTTGAAAGTGACGTTTAGTAAATTTTAAGTAATTTTGTCGACGTCATTCAGTCAGACAACGTGAACTGTAATTTAAAGTGAACGATCTATCTTCATGCTTTCTTTGCCAGTACTTAAGATTTGCCCATATATAAACATTTGGGTTCAGAAAGAATAAGTGGATTCATTTTATTCTTTCTTAAATGCTATATCTTGTATTGGCAGTGAAAGTATTCATTTATTATTTAACACTCATAAAAGCGCATGTACAATAACTGTAAAAGGCTGATATTTAATGTATTACAATTATAAACACCACACTATATAAATAAATGCTTATTTACATATGTTTAAGTTTCATTTGAAAGTGATGTTTAGTAAATTCTAAGTAATTTCGTCAACGTCATTCAGTCTGACAATGCGAACTGTAATTTAAAGTGAACGATCTATCTTCACACTTTCTTTGCCAGTACTGAAGATTTGACCATATATAAACATTTGGGTTCAGAAAGAATAAGTGAATTCATTTTATTCTTTCTTAAATGCTATATCTTGTATTGGCAGTGAAAGTATTCATTTATTATTTAACACTTGTAAAAGCGCATGTACAATAGGTGTAAAAGGCTGATATTTAATGTATTAAAATTATTAATGTGAATGGTGAAACTGTTTTTGTGTTTTTAAAATCTTATTAAATTGAGGTTAAAATTTTGAAAGGTCAATTACAAGTAGCAACTTTAAATGTTCATCAGATAAATTTACGATGTATATTGATTTGATATATTTTATTCTGAAAAAAGTTTGTTCACAAAAGTATGGTGTCTCAAAAATGGAGATAAATTTATTAGCAATTTTCTTCAAATTTGAAAACTGCACAGAGTTCAAAATTTATACAAATTGATCAAATTTTCTTCCTTGTATTTGTCTTTAATATTATTACTTTCCTGAAGTTCAATAATTTTTATTTGAATTTGTCTTGGGACATCTTCCACATCATGGTCAAATGGATTTTGAAATAATCTAATTTCCTTAGCACAGGCATCTAAATCAGAAAATCATTTCTGAAATTGTTATTTCAAATCTGCAATGGTTAAATTTGCAAATGTGGTTGAAAATTCTGCTTCATCTTTTTATGCAATTCTAAACAGTATGGCATATGAGCAAAATTATAATCTTTAATTTGGCTTTCCAAAAGTATTAACTTTGCTCTGAATGCCTTGATATGAGAAAATTAATAATTTAAATCAAGTTATTTTCACCCTGTAACTTTAAATTCAAATTGTTCATGTGGTTCACCAGATCTCCTAAAATTCCAACTTCCAAAGCTACTAGGTATTTGATAAAAGTGGTTTTTCTCAGTAAGAAATATATCACTTTCATTTCTGAGCTGAAAGAAGTGTGAAAGAAACTTTCCATAACTATGCCATTCAACTGCAGTATAATATATCAAATCAACATAATTAGAATCACATTCCTTGTGAAAATATCAAAACTGGTAATGATTAAATGCATGAGGGGGAATGAAATTTACCATAGAAATAACAGGTTTCAAGACATAGCTCATATCAACATCTTTTCCACAAAGTGCTTGTTGATGGATAACACAGTTTGGGTTTGATATTCCTGTATTCTCATAAGCTTTCTTGATATGTCCAACCAAACCATTTTTGTGACAGACATGTTTTCCTCTATCAACTGTTATGCATTGCAAATGATTCCAGTCTCAATTATATTCTTCTAGTGTTTTATGCACTTCTTTGAAAATAATCTCTCCTATTGTAGGGTCATGCATATTGTGAAGTGACATTAATTCCTGTATGACATTAAGTTCATCATCGATACCATAAAAATATTAGGAGTTGCAAGGTATTATAAACATCAATTGATGTATCCAACATGAGAGAATACTGAGTGAAATATTAAGTTTTGCCTACAATTTGCTTAATAATACTATTTTTTATATTTTCAATCTGCCATGCATCAGTATTTGGTCCAAGACATCATTTCAAAAAGATTATTTTTTTCTAGACGTAACTCAGATGCTGCTTCTGTTATATACTCTTTGATGATATTTCCCATGGTAAATAGTTCTCTATTTTAGCTAAACATAAACAATCTTGTAGTTTATCAAGGTTAAAGTTTCATTTTCTGAATTTTTCTTAGTAAAAAAGTTTAGCTGAGAACTCAGACAGTGACTTAATAAACTGATTCTTATGACTTTTCCCCATAAAATTATATAGCACAATTCTAAATCAATGATATTTCTTCTATTCTTAATACAGTCAATGCTTCTATACTAATTCATTATTATTATATTTTTAATATAATGACTTTTATATTTATTTCCAAAACAAATTAGAGTGATTGCCTTTCATAAATTATTCATCCATTATTCATCTTTAGGTCATAGTGTTATCAAATATGTAATAAGTACTTCATTAATAAGTAAGATTAATGTTAATAACAAATTAAAATATTATTTAAAGTGTCAAAAGCAATTTTTATATCAAAAATTCAAATTAGGTAATATTTTAGAAAAATGATAAAATAGACATACACTTCCTAATGTGTAGTCAGTTTTTGTTGACTTCCTTTAAACAAATAATAGAATTTTTAGAATCTTTCCATGATTTACTGCTTGATAAGTCAAACATATACTTTAGAGTAATATTGCAATAGATAACCTATAACTCTTCTATTCAGACATTTGAAATGATTCAATAAAACCAATGTTTAAAATAATTTCAGTAATAATTTCAATAATAATAATTTCCTAGTTTTTCCTTTTTGTATCAAAACACTTGTGCATGTTTAAAGATTACCATTGCATTATTAATCATTTGACCTAGTTCAACAAATTCCATTTAAGTATGGAGGCAGAATATTTGAATTACTACTGTATTTTTAATTTTCATAATTAATTAACCTAAGCTGACCTTGAATTTTTTAATCCAGACAATTTATTCACGTGATGTCTAGACTGATAATGAACTTTATTAATTGCAATTTAATTATTAAATAAATAATTTATCTAACTAATTTAAACTTATTTAGTTACATTTTAAATTACATACTTTCCACTCAATATAAACTCTTTATTTTACTCTATTTATAAGCTTTTAATGTTGCAATTATTTAATGTACTCTTTTTATAAAATATCACTATTAATAAATCTCTTTTAAACATTCCATTCATTCAAACATGTGCACCAATACTTACACACATATATATATATATTAGATATACCCATTATTTTAAAAGCAATAAAGCTAACTTTTTAATGTATTTAAAACTTATTTAAATTAAAAGTTATTTAAATTGAAGCTTATTCCAATTAATCATATTTAAACTCAACATCACTAAACTGTGACTTTAAATAACCTTTACATAAACTAATATTTTATAAATTATTCTTTTAAAACCATTATTTTAAAATTAACATCAAATATTCTAATGAAAATTAAATAATCATATTTTATACAGAATAAAACAACCTTATTAACTGTCTATACCTAAAATCTAACAGACTTTAGATTAATTCTTATTTAGATTTAAAGTACCTCTAGTCAAATATTAAATAATCTAATTAGTATTTTTTAAGTATCTAATATTTAAATATGTTAAGTAAATTATTTTAATCAATAAATTAAAACATTTAACTAAGACTTTATAATTTAACACCAATAAGGCTATTTATTTAATATAATCTAAAAAAATGTTATCACATTATAGAATATATATTTAGTTCATAGGGTGAAATATACAGTTATAATATATATTTAGCTCTGAAAATTATTACTATTATTATTTAAGTAATAATACCCTTGGGTGCAACTTGAAAATTACAATTTCAGTATGTAATGTTATAATAGACTATTTATTAGTTTGCATTCAGAACAAATTATATTTACCTGTTTAAGGAAATTTATTTAAACTTTTTTGTATCAATAATTTTAATCTATGTGGTCAAGTTGCAATATTTAGTGTCTATACAAATATATTGGGCCAGAGGTTGCTTTGACAATAGGCTGAAATTGTTGATTATTATTGATATTGGGAATGTCTAAATATTGATTGATTTTAATAATATATATTATACCCTGTCAATAGGAGGACAACTCCTAGAAAATGGGACAAGTCTTTACATTAGGCTATACTAGGACTTTGTCTAGATACCATTTAATAGACTTACTATTTTTTAACTATGTTTAATCAATGATAACAATTGAGAGACTCTATCCTATCAACAAGATTACATACCCTTTAACATTAAATAACTACTAAAGTATTTATCCAATGGCATAAGAATACTTAGACATTCCTCATTATTCAATATCCCAATATTCTCATGACTAACAATAATGCTTAAAAAAAAATAGAATAAAACATCTATAATGGTAATATTTAAATTAATCTACACAATCAGTTGTATTGTTATTTTATTGTGTGGTGATCTTTTACTATTATTACCTTTTTTAACAAGATCATTAAGAATAACCATAATAACAATATTATTATAAGGAGATCTCAGAATTATCATTGATTTTCAATTAGTTATTTGATCCACCTATAAAATATCAAGAGGAATTTTACTGAACTTTATAGGTAGTGTGTCAATTAAGAAAAGACTTATAACCTGAATCTATAATTAAAATTGTACTACTGTTTTATATTTATGTTCCCTAATACTTACTCTTAAATCAATATTGTTATCTAAATTGTAATTACATTTCATACTTTCAATAATAAATAATTCATAATTTAATTCCTTATAAATAAGCATACTTTAATAATTTGCAACATTATCAATGACTTATGTGATCAAGGCAGTTTACATTAAATTAAAATCTCTTTTAAGAAGTGTGTTCTTAAATGATAGTTATATGTTCTATACTGGATTAATTTCTTATTGCAATCTCAAACTGTACACCCTAGGTTTATGTGATATAGTGGCAATGACTCTCATATAAGAAATGCAAATTTTAACACTCAAGTTAACTTTCAAAACAACAACTTTAATCATATTATTTACAAGATATTATAATAAACATTTTAACTAACAGGTAATTTAAATATAACAATAATAATAAAGTTATATGCCTACATAATATAATAACACTATAAACAATTGAAAAATTGCCATTCCCTTTTTTTTTTTTACCTTTTGGATTTTTATAATAAAACAAAAAAATAATACCTTTTCATATAATATGGTGCTGTTATGATATTTACCTTTAGATTTTTTTTTTCTTTTATCACAAATCAGGTGTCTCCATTAGATAATCATTCCCCCCCCTTCTTTTACAATTATTAACCCATTATAAGTTAGGCTTTAAATTATAAAGACAAAATGAAAAAGATTAATTATTATATTCTTTCTTCAATACAATAACCTTATTATAATATGGTGAAATGTCACCTTTTGTTTCTTTTTAGATTCCATGATATTCATCCTTTGATCTTTATTTATTTATTTATTTCTAAGAAGATATTACTATAATAATTATAAAATCATCAATTAGTTTTTCAATCTCAAACTCCATCTTCCTATGGTTTTATTCTCAACCTATATACTAAAATACAACCAATAAGAATTTTATGCTGTGTACTATTAAATCTGAACCCCTATATCTTCCTGCAATAATTTTCATCTACAATTTATGAGATTCAGCTAAATGTTAATAGACCACCCTTTGGTGTATCCTAAATAAAATACTTATCTTTGCTTTATCTAATAACTTAATTATTACCTTCATATTTCTAACTTATATTTGTTTAATATCTTTCTTATAACTATTTGCTTATACAAATACAAACTAAAATTACTTATAATTCTATATAACTATATTAAATTGTTCATTGTAAAACATAAGATCAAATTTAAAATATCATTGTTTCTCCTTTTCAATATTGTATATTTAAATACAAATCCATTCCCTCTTCATAACATCCATATTGTTAACTACTTTTATGATATATTTCATTAACTCATTAATTATATCTATTTATTTTAATTATCTAACAATATTTGATAAAAACATAACTTTTAAAATACTTAATGATATAGATAACCAAATTAAATCAATTATTAATTTCACTATCTATTGATCTATTTTCCTCCACCCTATTGTATTAACAACTATGTTTAAAGTGTAGAATTAATATACATACAAATATTATGTTGCAAGCTTTTTTTAAAAAAAAATACAAGTTCCTAAAAAAAAGTTTTTACTGGCATTCCAATCATTCCACATGATTTAAACTGGCTGCACATCAATATTATTATCACTTTTGCTCCATTTGTTTTCATCCAAAGATTATTACAATTATAAAAATGACATTGGGTTATTGACATGATAGCAGTTTTTTTCTTTAATAATTAAAGATTATCTGCCACTTGCCTTATACATTCCATTTAATTGCTCCTTGCACTAGTAATAATTCAACATTCGACTGATTCCTTGCTTACTGCTTACTTTTGGTTACAATTATTATTAAGGAAAAGCATTTCCCATTTTCTGATTAAAAGTAGAATAATATTATCTTCCACATACATTTTATATTTCCCAATGCACTAATGCTTATTCAATCTTTTCTTCAACAATTTATTCTCCATGTATATTTATTCTTTATTAAATATTTTCTGGGATAGTTTAACATTCTCACACTTGTTTTTTTTTTTTCCAATTCCAGATGACAGATAATGCTTTTATTCATGCTAGCAGACCACTATTATTTTGTACACATATAAATATAATCTTCATTTAACATATATGTCAATAAGTATAATTTTTTAACTTTACATAAAAGTGATATTAAAACTAGTATTGCTCAGTTTTAATCATTTTTTTCAATTAAAATTTTATTCAAACATGCTTCGAGATTTATCTTTAAATATGATGTATACTTTTCCATTCACACTTAGTTCTATTATTATCTATTACTAATTTAGTTTTAGATATTGTTAAAAATGCATACTTAACTCTGTCAGGAATACAGTTGCCTTTTATTTGTTCCTGCTGGTGACTCAATTGTGTCCAATTATTTTGATTAATATGACACATGAATACTTCATCTAGTTTATCAATTAAATTTGGTATTAACATAGTACTCTCCCAAGGTTTTCCTTTAGGGAGTGTATTCCTTGATAAAGCTTTGGTATATATGTACAACTTTCTCCTTCATTTTTATATTATTTTTCTCGATATAATGATTTCAAGAAATTTTCCAAGAACCATTAATTGCTGATTTGTCTGTAGAGATCAGTTTAATTTACTCATTCATTTTAACAAAATTTTATAATCTATATTCTTTAAATTATTACATAGGTAAAATCCATTACCTTTCTTTCTTTTTTTTTAAATAGTAGTAATATTTAAGTAATTTTAAGCAAACTTTTTAGGATAAAAAAATCAAAACCAATTACTTGTTCCTCAATCCGTAATCTTTTTTTTTCTTCAATTTAATTTTACCTCAATTTTTATTTAAATTATCATCTGCATGCTGTTTATTTGTTAATTTCCCCCCTTCACTGCTTTTAAAATATTTATTTAGTTGCTAGTATTTGATCTATTTTTAAAACAAATATTTTTGGTGTTAAAATATTTCTCAATAAAAGTAATACCTTTTAGAAACCGAATAAAATACAATTTACTTTAAGTTGATTCAGATAATTTTATTTTTATAGAAACTAGATTCAATATTACGTTTATGATTTTTTAATCACCAAATTTGTAAAATAAATATTAATTTATTTTGTAAACTTAACTTAAGATTTAACTGGAAATAATAATTGCTTTTATAATATTATAAGTGCCGAAAGAGAAAGAATTCAAAATCTTTATTGGAAAGTCCCTATTTCCTGACCAATTGGTTTTGAGCTTATGGCTCACTTCATTGAAGCACTGGGACTCTAGAAACTAGATCTAAAATACTAACTCAAAAGTCAGCATTTATAAAACACATTACTATCAATTTGAAAGCCTAAACTTTTCAGATATGTAAATGTCTTAAAATCCAGCCTTACAAATGAGATAGCTATATGGGTCTGAATTTAGCTCAGTTTCACCATATAGTAATAGCTTCTGCAATATAGCATGGCAAAAGCCTTTAAAGGTACACTTATAATAATTAATAAAACAAGTCATAAATTTCATAACTTGCTTTTAAGCTTGCATTTAAATGATCACTCGATGGAGCTTATATATATATATAATGTACATGTGTATGTGTGTAATTGTTAGGAAGATCATTTGACACTCCAGAATGGAAGTGTCAGGTTGAGATACAATTCAGAAGCTCAGAAACCTTTAGCTCTTAGGTTCAACATGTTACCAAAACATTATATTGCATAGATTTACTTATCTATTATACTTAAAAACAAAACTATTAGAATTTTATTAAGAAATTCTTAAAATCTTGAATTATTATGCAATAACTACAATCTATTTCTATCTATAATTAGTGCCACAAAAAGTCTTCAGATAAAGTGCTTAGTATATTTGCTTGCCATTCATGACATGGGTTTAAATCTTTTTTCACCAGAGAGATAAAGATTGTTTTCAGATAATGATCCATAGCTCACCTAAATAACATTCTGAAAATTCTGAGGTTGTAAAAAATTCTTAAGTAATCTGAGTTAGTCAAAAATCTTGGTACATTGATTAAGAATAATATAACAATAAAAGAATAATATATGTTTTTAAAATGCCCTTTCAAAATTTGTTATAATATTTATAAACATATTTTTATAAGAGCACTGAATTTTTTTATTATATAAATATATCATTAGATATCCAATATATCTATGAGAACTAGACATGAAATTATCAATGGATGATGTTGTTAATGAAAAAACATCAGATTACAATCTAAGTAAAAAAAAATTCTTCAGGTTGTTGAGAAAAGACTACTAGTTACACAGATGTGAATAGTTAAAAACTAATTGATATAAATAGGGGGGGGAAGCTACTCATCTATCTTAGATGAAATGTAACCAATTGCTTGTTTGTTAGATTCTTAGTGAATCGCTAATCAAAGAGACATGGTATTAGATTTGGATACCAATATAGAAATAATATGTATCACAAATGTATTTTTAATATTTGTTTTTGCATTCACAAATAAGTTAAAAATTTTTTTTTTTTCATTGTGGACAAATATCATTGAATGTTCAACAATTTATTGTTACTTTTTTAAAAAAATACCAGTAGCTCATGTTTTGATGAGAAGATGCTGCAGATCCACAAATTGAATGAAAAAAACCAGTGATTATTCATATTAGAGGGAAAGCTATTGCATACACTAAGAGTTGTAAAGAAGCCAGTGGTCAATGTGAAGACTAGTTTATTTGAAAAGATAGGAACCAGAGACAAGTCTATGAATTTGAAAAAAATCATTGACTAAATAAAGTAAACTCATGGTAAAACAGAAGTCAAATAGGAAAGTAAATAATTTTTTACAATTGTTAAATGTTATAATTAGAAATCAGTATTAATGTATTTCAAATATATACTTTTAATATTTATGTCTAAACTTATAAACAACCTTCCATAAGTTTTCAAAGATTTATGTTTTTATAACATAAAATTGTATAATATTAATTGCTATTGTTTTCCATCAAAAAAGCTAACAAACCAAAATCTAATTTGAGAATAATCACTAGTTCACCAAATTGTTAAGAAGAAGCATCTAAAAAGACAGTGCTCCAATTGTTGGTATAAAAAAAATACAATAGTCTACTTTAGATGAAAAAAAGCTAATGCAGTCTGATAGATTGGCAAAAGGAGTGGCTAAGTAAAGTAAAGGAAAGAGGAATGAATCTGATCAAAAAACAAAAGATAGCTATAGAAGATAATAAATGTTCATAAAGTTTTATTTTAGAATTACATACCAATATAGTTAAGATTTATTATGTAAGCATCATATAATCAGTGAACAAAGAATATCAGTGCCTAAAATAGGGTTTGGCTTTTATTATCTGTTTTGAGAGTAATGATAGTGAGATTTTGTTTTTATTAATTAGGTATGTAAAGTTAGTAGAAAATGTGAGAAACAGAAAACAGGAGCAGTTATTAAAATTTTGAGTTAGTTTTTTTTTAAATTTTTACATGACTTTAAAGTGCTTCCTTATATCATGTAATAGTTTATAGAAAAGAATATTGGAAGAAATTTTGAACATTCAATAGATAAAGAATAATTATTAGCTTTTGACTAAAAATGTGTAATGATAACATATTAGTTCTGCTTATTGGTTGCACTATTTTCATCAACTAATTTTAAGTATTGAATCTGTTTAGAACTTATTTAAACTTTATTTAAATTTTCCCATTACATTCAACTGTTAGTAATAGCATCTAGGTTAGTGTATACCCAATACTACAAGTAGTAGTATTCTCATTTCTTTAGATGTTGCTGGTCTGACCAGTGACAGTACTAGCATGGGAATCAAACCTGGTCTGTTAGATTCTTGGATATTGAATTTTAAAGTAATATTCTAACCAAGTGAGCCATTCTGCCAGAAGATCAGCTGCACATCGGTCAGGCCATCAATACCTAAAGCAGAGCACTCAGAATATTGTGTATGTACTAACTTGTGTGCTGTTACTAACAGTTGAATGTAATTGGAAAATGTAAATAAAATTTAATTTTTTTTCTAAAGATATTTAATATTTAATTTTAGATGATGGAAATAGTCCATCATATAAGTATAAAGAATGAAAATGATTTACACATACAAACACACTTGCAAATTTTCCATTATTTATTAATGTCATAATAAATCCTTGTCTTCCAATAAGCTTAAATATAAATTCAAATAATTGCTGTATAAAATAGCATTTTTATTCAAATCGAGATGAAATCATAAATTTGATGTGTAATTAACTAACGTTTTATAAAAAGTAATTCAGTAGAAACATTTAACCATGGAATAATTAGCATAAAATAATAATTTTAACTATAACTTTTAAAAGGAAAATAATAAAAGAATTTTTCTGCTTTTGTAAACATTATGAAGAAAATTTATAAACAAACAAACAAAAAAAAACTTGTACTGATCTTTATTAAACATTGTATTTTTTAGTTTGTGTGTATGTGTAAAAAAGAGAGAAAGAGTGTATATATAAGGAAAATCAGAAAATTTATCAACTGAAATGTGTGAGCAATTTTATTTATAGCTACTGTACTGAAATTGTTGACTCTAATCGAACTCTTCACATTTGACGATTTTAAAACAATTTTCTGTGAAAAATTGCTTGCATTTTTAAAATTTTATTAGGAATAATCTTGAAAAGATCAAGTTATTAATTTTATTCTATAGTAAAAAAATTACATAATCAATTATCATATTTAATGGGGATAATAAGAAGGCTTAACTAAAATGTAAAAAAAAAATATTAAAAAGGGAATTGGCTTAGAATTCCAAGGAATTTCTGTTTGTTGCTTTTTTGTAAGTAGACATATTAACAAAACAAAAAAAAAATGTTATGAATATATAAACAGTATGTACATTATTTTTCCTATCTGCTACATTTGGTATTTAGCGATGTTGCAAATAGTAGTGAACCTACAAAATATATTATATACATACTTTTTCAATATATTTATTTTTATAATATAATTTTATTCTTAAAAAATAGTAAACAAAAATAATTAAAGGAAAGAATATAAACTATAATCAGCAATTTACTAATAAAGTTAGAAAGTGCTATCTTGTGAATATTGTTAAAATAAACCATTAACAGAAAGTCTTTCATGATGCAAGTATTAAGGACTGTGATAAGATTTATGAATTGATTTTTATTCAAGTTATCTTTATTATTTTTGATATATTTCTAGCCTCAGAAAAGATTGCAATAACTAAAAAAAGGCAATAATAAATAACTTATTTTGTTCATATTCATTTTGATTACAGGATTTAATTCGGTAATAAAATAAGTTAAGGAAAAATCAAAGGAATGGATTGTTTTTTACTATTAATGGCTAATTAAGTTTGAAAAAAAAAGAAAAGAAATAACAATAATTATAAAACTTATCTAATTTAATATAAAAGATTGTTAAAATATATCTTTTATGGATGACCTCTCCCACTCTATCTGATCATTACATCTTCACTTTATTTATGACTGCCTTTATCCAGACTGCTATTGTTTTCTTTTCATCTAAAGTCAACACTACTTTCTGAGCATTGTTTGATCATTTACTGGTTGTTTCATATCTGTAACTCTATGTGGTGATTTTTACTTATCAATTTATTGTGCCATTTTCCCCCCCCTAATCAAAAACATTGGCAGTTTTTCAACAAAAATTTTCATTTGTGGCATTTTTATGAAGCAGACACAATAATGTTGAACTTTCATTGACAATTCTATTAAAAAATTAAATTCAGTAATCTCATGAGAAAATGTTTATGAAAACAAAAATAAGACTTGAAAGATTATTTTTTATAAAATATTACTACCTTATTACTGTCTATCTCAGTCTTGATAAAAAAAATATTGTCTTCTGTAATCGTGACTTATTTTTTTTTAATGTGGCCAATTATTATTATTTTCTTTTTATCTAAATTAATGACTATTGATTTTTTTCTCATTAGGCATTGGCATTATCAGACAAAATATTCAAATAATATTAAATATTCTTTGCTAACCTAAAAAAGATATTAGAGATCAAATAGTGTCTTGTTTCTAAAGTAGAATTTTGAAAATATGTTATTACTAGATTGTAATATAATTTAAATATAAAAGTTATAAAAATAGATTCCCTTTCTTTAGCTACTCTCTGCTCTATCAGATCATTTTATCCTCTCTTCTATTAACTTGTCCACATATTCTCTCTTATAGATATAATAAACACCTCTATACTTCCCCATTCTTTTTAAATTCATTTAAATAAAGATATAATAAAAGACAAATGACCCCCAAGATGCATTTCATGCTGAACCAGCACTCATCACTTGGCCCAGGTCACTATCTCTCATATATCTCTCTAATATATGAAGATTATTTATCTAGAGTAAATTATTACATTTTTATTTACCATTGTCAAACTTTCTCCACTCACAACTTTGACGCCATCCATTTCAGATAAATACAATGATGATTATTACTAATCATTTTCTAAACTAGAAATTATTTCTAACATAGATATAAACGTTAAACCTCAGTTATCTTTAACTGAGGTTTAAAGTTTATATCTGTGCTAGAGATAATTTCTAGTTTCGAAAATGATTAGTAATAATCATTATTGATTTATCTGAAATGGATGGCGTCAAAGTTGTGAGTATAGAAAGTTTGACAATGGTAAATGAAAATGTAACAATTCTCTCTTATCTTTAAATAGAACATTGATTTCTTTAAGTCATTTGCTTTCCTCCCATTGAAAGTATTTTTTACTAATTTTGCTAGCCAGCAACTTGGATTAATATGATTTGGTTGTATAAGCTTACATTGAATGTACTACAAAAAATATTATGATATTCTTCTCTACATCACTGCACTGGCGATGAAGGCAAATGCCAACACTATATCCACGTTTCACCGTGTTATATAAATACATTGTTTAGCTTTATATAAATAAAACATTTTTTATAAATTATACCATTTATCAAATAAAACATTTTTCTGTTGGTTTTATTTATATGAAAGTAAATGTTAAAAATAATAAATTTAAGCATGAAAATCTTAAAAAATCTTTTTATAAGAATGAATATTGTTGATTTGATGCTAGAAGCTTTTTAAAGAATTATTTAAGTCTTCTTGTTATCGCTTTAAAAATGTTGCATATCTTTGTTTGTTTGCAATATATTTTAAAGAAAGCTGAATAAAACTCAGAATTTTTTAAGTTTTAAAAGATAAAAAATGATTTATGAATAAAACGAAATTGATTATTTAGTAAAACGTAATAAAATAAATTCTTAAATCAACAGCGATAAAAGAGCTGAATACGCATTAAAGAAAATTATAAAGATTAGAGGACCGTGTGCAGTATTTTTAATTGCCGAGTTTCTTTGCTCAATTTAAATTTAAGAATCACTGCTTATGATTTTTATCATCCAAAGAAACCTGACTTTTTATTCTTTAAAGAGTAAAAAAATCCAACATTTTGTATATTTCTATTTGACAGGATTCTGTCTTATATATCTCCAACTTATATATATAGATAAAAGTTTTATGTATGAGGATGGGTGGAAAATTATCTGCACTGTACAGCCAGAGTGAGGATAATTTTTGGCTCATCTTCGTGTATATGTTCTTTCTTGTATAAATAATAAGCCATAAGTCACTTTGAAATTTATTGAACTTAGTAGATAAGTAATATATATACTTTTTTAACTGTTAAAATAAAAAAAGTTGACAATTTTGTATTTTAAAAACTGTTTTTCTAGTGATCAAATTAACCTACTAAATGGACTCCTTTTCCAAATAGAAAAAAAAAAGCTGCTCGATTTAATCAATAGATAGTAATACTAATATTGTTGGTTTTATATATATAAGATAAGCTAAGTGTAAAATTAAAGAAAAAATCGTTTGCCCCCTTTTTATATTTTGTTTATATTCGATAGAAAAAAATATTTTATTTATGCGTTAGCTTTTTTAAAATCTGTTTTTGAACTGTGACATTTATATATGCTTTAAAAATTCTATATAATATTTGTACATGTAGCATTGTATATATTTTTATTTTATTCATAATGTTAGACTCACAATAAGGACAACAGTGTGTACGTGATGTAAATAATTGCAAATAACCCTTTAATTCACAGTTAACTGCACATGTGTACACACATACATATCTGTATGTGCTATTGAACTTATAATATTATTTGGTATTTATTTTCAGTCTGGCAAATATTTTAGTTTTTTTTTTAAAATTAATTGAATAAAATTTTGAATTAACACACAATGCAAGATTGTAGACTTACAAAAATACTTAATTTCTTCATTCATCTTTAAAAAATTTAATTATTTAATATTTATGTGAAGATAAATGTTTTAAATTTAATTCAAAATTATACAAATTTAACAATGTGGAATTGATAAAAATTTTGAATAGATCTTTTTTTTTCCGGTAAATAACCTTAGCATCAAATTGTATCCATAGCCGGTAAATAACATTAACATACATTTCCAGTCGTGTAAATGTTTCGTGTGTGTGTGTATTTTTTTTATTAATTAAATAAAGTTTTGAATTGAAGTGAAACACAAAAATGCTTTTCCACTTCACATTATCTTCATGGTCTGTATCTAGAAAATTATAATGCATTAACAATTCATAAAAGTCAAAGCATGCTACTTTTTGAATTCTTCAGTTTTAACTATCTTCCACTTTTATTTAAAGTACATGCCTAGAATTAATATTTTAATGTGCGTGTCTAGAGTTAGAGGTTGATGAAACATTACAAAAATATAATATAGATGGGGTTATGATTAGGCCAGTAGTATATTAGTTATTTCAATAATAGATAGAAATTATTAAACTAAAAGCATATCTTTATTATACTGCCACCTATTATATACTTGAGTAATTAGTGATTACCAGATATCTTAGAGCATTTAAATTTTCAATCCCATATCAGTTTCCGGCTTTTAGCTTTATTAAATTTACAATAAATGTCATTAGATTTAGAAAACTGCTTTATTTATCATAACCTGAGTTGGTGAATTAAATAATTCAGAGGTATTTTTAGCATTCCTGTTTAGAGAAAAAAATATTTACAGTTAATACAAAATAATAAATATGTTATAAAACTGGAATCAGATATATATATTAACTATTCAATTAGAATGACTTGAGTTCAAAACCTTAGGCTGATTTTGATTTTGACTTTTTAACTTGAATGGTAGAATGAAGTTAACGGTAGTTGCTATATGCATAACAACATTACTTTCAGCTTTGAATCCCAAATAACTGGCACACAGTACTGAAAGCATGCTCGGCTAAATATTATTAATATCATTGAACACTGTGTGACATATATATATATATATGTTTGGATAATTAATAAAGTGAAGCTGTAAACCGGTCTGAGGATTTAAATCCTTTAAGATATCTAGTAACTATTGATAATTCAAGTTTATGGCAGACAACACTAAAATAGAAAACTACTCTAGTTTTAAAAAGAAGTCATTTACTTTTTGTTTCATGTGGTTAAATAGAAAATATGTTTATTAATGTGTCCGAGGCATATAGATAGTTAGTTTAATGAAAAAGCCTGTTTTAAAATCCTCCATAAATAAATCAGTAATTTGAGTTCTAATAATGTTGTTTATAATCAAGATTAGCCAAGACTAACAAGCTGTATCCAAAACATCATCAATTAGTATGTTAAGTAATAACAAAACTGACAAAAATATCATTCCAAATAATTTTTAAATTATTAATAACAGAAATAAAATGAACTGAGTTTTATAAAGGATTTCATAGATAGAATTATCAACTTATGTAATTTATTACATATCTTACTAAGATCTTAGTAACAGAAAATATATTTTGAATACTTTTTGGTAGACTCTCTCCATATATAATTGTTGATTATATCAGAAATATTTATAACCAATCAAATCTTTTGATTCATTAACACATATTTTGAATTTCATTGTAGCAGATTATCTAACAGTGTAAAAATTCCATACTGCTTTCTCTTATTATATATATATTTCTTAAAATATCTCATTTGCCAGGGAGAATTGAGGCTTGAAATACATGAATTTCTATAAGAAAAATGATAGTCTAATATATACATATATATTATAAAAGATTAAAGAAGTAGCCATTGTGTGGAGATAAGAGAAACAAAAAAATCCAGTTTTCAAATAAAAAAACATGATAGGTAGGTCAAAAAATATTCAATACAGAGAGGATTAAATATAAAAGGTGAAGACAGAAAAAATATAATTTTAAAATATAAAGATTCCATATCTACCATTCAGCAAAATCATATATATGTGTGTGATTGAATAAATCACAAAAATAATTGTAAAACATAAGATGAAAATATAAAGATTAGATAACTTAAATTCAGAGGTGATTTTATTTTGATGCACTAAAATATAATACATAACTGAACATTTTCATAAACATTACATAAAGAAAACTTATTTAATACTTAGAAAGATTTTGAAGCAAGATGGATTGCCTTATCTTGTAATATCCATTAAACATTTCATCAAGAGTTATAAATCAGTTATTGTTGACTTGAAAAATTGAGGTTACAAATAGCAATTGATATAAAAAAAATTATTTTTTTTGTTCTAAATTTTAATTCAATTAAGAATCAGTGACAAACTGAAAGAATTACATGGAAAGTCTTGTGAAAAACTGTATCATTTCTTTTAATAAAATAGAAGAAAATGTTATGAAAAGTATTTGGCAGTTAAAATCTTTATTTTATCTTACTTGCAAATAAACTTCTCCATCTTTGTTTGGAGCCACATTATTATCCTATCTAAGATTAATGATATCTGACTCAATAAAAATATATTTCCAATTACCCATCAAAAGCTGAAGATAAATACATAAGCTTTTATAGGATGCTAAATTATATTAGAAAATAGAGACACTTCTATAGTAGACTAATAATAGAATCCTATCACAATGCCACTGAAGGAACATGCTTGCATAATGTGTTTAGAAAACCGTGAAAATTTTCTCCATTATTAGAAACTGTTTGTTTTATTTTAAAATTGCATAAACAAACTATCTTAGAGAACTATGATCAATAAAAACAAATATGCAACAGAGAAAAAATATAATGACTTAACATTAAAGAAAGAGAAAAATATCTATACTGAGTATTGGAATGATGAGTGAGTGTGTGTTAGCATTATATTTAGGCATGATATGATTATAAAATATTTTAATAGCGTTTTATGCATAATTGAAACTATCATTGTTAATAATGTTAGTAGATGAAATCTCTGAATCATAAAAAGCAAGTCTGAATTAAAGCATAAATTTTTTAACACTATATCACTTTATATATCAAGGATCTATACTTAATCACTACTAGTCAAGTTTATATATATCATAGGAAGATTTCACATGTGATGCATTATTGTCTTTTAATACACATTATATTAAGAAATATACTTTTAATATGTATTTATTTTATGGTTTTAAATTTTTAAAAAATTAAATCAGCTATAAATAAATAGAATATTTTGTAAAGTAATAGAAAGATGAATGTCATTTTTAAAGTAATTATGTCATATAACTAGATTAGCTGAATTTAAACATACAAAAGTATGTATAGTGCATATGCCAAAATGTGATAATCACAACACATGTAAAAGACATGCAAGGGATAGGCTGAATGATAAGTTATATTACTGTCATGTGAAAAAATAAAGATAATTTATAACTATATTATAAATATAATATATGAGGTTGTATATTGGATTTCTTACTAGCAAAAGAAAATGATTTGAAGCTGACATTGATCATGGGATTTTGTGCATGATCTGATGTATATGTATGGAGGCAAAAGAATTAACTGATTTCAATAAGTTTAAAATAAAGGAAGGGGCTATTCTTGTAAGTGCAATTTATAATATCATGGACAGCAACCCATTCTTATTAAAACACACTCAACAGGCATGTAGAATATAAAGCTATGTATGGTGTGGATAACAAGTGTGCCATCCTATGATAATAATCAGAAATTGTTAATTTCACTTTTAATAAATGTGAATATCCATTAAACTAAAATAATTTTTGCTCATGTTTACACATACTCCTAGGGACCAAAAATCTGTAATCTTCCCAGAGGATGAACTCGTGAATCATTACAAGCAGGATTTCTTGAATAAAAGTTCAAAACTTGGTTATAAGTGAAATTGCTTTACAAACTTTTAATATAAATTCTAGAATATAAATTTAAATATAATAAAGTGAAATTGATATATCAGACACACATCTCTCTTTGTAGTCTGCCAATCATTTTTGGGATCTGAGTTGATTGAGATAATGTACAGCTATAGTTCAATATACTTCATGACTGGATCAGATTTGTGTATTGGCAATGTATGGTAAAAGCAAGGATTTGGAGATTGGTTGATTCAATGAAGTGAAATGCCGAAAAAGAATGATAAGACGTCTATTTTAATAATGGGTAAAGTTTTTCCCATTCATTTATTAATTACTGCCTGCATTATTTGTATTATAAATGCACAGACACATGACTGAAGGATCATAGGTTAAAATTATAAATAAAAAAATCATCCATGGTAACATAAACCTAATCAGCAACAATTTGTAATATAACCATTGGCTCTTTGTTTATTTTATTGAACTAAGAGATTGATGAAAAAATATATATATATATATATCAAAGTCAGATTATAATCTGATATGACTTGATGATTATCACCATCAATGATTAGTCATTTACTTTGGGTTAATGCCATCTGCATGAGGATATCTTAATTGATCAATCAATTTTAGTGCTTTAATTCATTCAAATAAAGCAAAAACATCTGTTCTAACAGATCACCAGCATACTATTTCCCCACATCATCTCCCAAATTATCATATTAGCTATCAAAATCACAAACTGATTTATTAGAAACCTTAAATTTTATTTGCAATTATATATGCCAGTGTGTACATATGTTTATACGTGTAATTGTTGATTATTGCACTATGAAATTTTTTTTAACCAGTCAGTGCATCCTTAATCTCAATTCAATTTCCTTATACTGCAATCATCTTGCAATGCAAAAACCCAGATTACCATCTCTTATTATTCATCCATTTTGTGAACAACTTTTATAGTGAGATAAGCTAAAGAGATTTATATACTTATGTATCAGTTTTATATTTTTCCCATTTCATAATTGTCTTCCAAGATAGTAATTATTTGTACCAACTTTCAACATCTTGCAGAAGAATTCTGATAGATGGTTATGGATATTCTGATAAAAACAGTAAAAGGTATGTATGTTTCTGCAGCTCAATAATCAACAATTATTTTCAGCAATACAATATTAAATGTTTCACAGAGGTATTTTAATGTGGCTAAAAATTGTTCTCACTTTGTGTAATATATGAATTCTGGCATTAATAGGCTTAAACACTACATATATCCTTATTATATAAATGTGAAAAATTGTAGTTTATTTGTTACTTTATAACTCAACAAATATTGCACCAATATTGATGAATTTTGCATGGTTTTCTTTTTCTTTTTTTAGATAATTATATAGGCTGTGGATTTTGGCTTTATGGTTTTCAATTGTTTTAAAAACTTTGGTAATTTTCAGTATGCATCTAAATCATTAGTATTTTTGAATGACTTCATAAAAATGTAAAAAGAGGATAATGTGATTTAAAGATTACAAACACCGAAATTTTTTTAAAATTGGTATGTGGTCTCCATATTGAAATACATACTACATACATGAATAGAATTGGAACTTTTGGTAAAGTAAGATAAAATTTGATTTTGTAAATATATTTTAAATTAATTCGATTTCATTTGTACTATGCATTTAGTTTCTCAGTCACAAGTTGAGTAATGTTAAAATTTCATAGCCATTTTTAAAAATTAGTTTATCATTTGAAAAATATATTGAAACTAAAATCCTAAAAGTTGATAACTTGTGTATTATTATTTCAGCTACATATTGCATTATATTCTTTTATTCTACTAATGCAAGCAAAGCTCTGGATATATATATATATATTTATATATATATATATATATCAAAATACAGTACAATTTACATAAATTATATTCTTTTAGAAGTACTTTCGACTATACATTTTGTAGTCTTTATCAACTATATAACATTGAATAATCAAAATGAGACAACCTTTAACAATACCCATAGTTCAATTCAGATTTCCCACAATTCTGTTATCTTAACATTTGATGACTAGCGATCCATTAACATTTGACGATTTCTTGAAATCAACATAGCCTCTTTTATTTTGAATAATTTTCATATTTTTATAATCAAATTTAAATCCATATTGACAAGATTTATTATGATCAAATATAACAGATGATGAAGGTTTATTTACATCTATTCCAGATTTGTTCTCTTTTTGAATTCTATTATATAAAAGCATATGCTCTTTTATTCTCTTCTCAAATGTACACTTAGAATCACCAATGTATTGTACACCACATATCAATCTATATATAATAGAATTTTGATTAAACTTTGAATTTTGAATTTTAGAATTATTAAGTAATCTATATATGTTATTTGTAGAGAAAAAAAACAATATGACCCAAACCATTATAAATTTTCCTAATAAACTTTACCTGCTCATCTGATATAAATGACATTGAAATCCATTTCATTTTGATATTTTTATTTTTAATTTTATTATAGTGTTGATTTCTTTTAAATCTTTTAATAATATTAGCAATAGCATTTTTATAATAATCAATTTTCAACAAGTCATTAACAAATAAATGTACATTTTTAATTTTATCACTAGAATATTTGCATAATTTTTCATTTCGAAATAAGAATGATTTCAATCCAGACAGCTTATGACATATAGGTACATGTGATTCATATGTATGTGGTCATGTGTATCAGTTGTATAGGATGGATTGGATAGCTGTACAGAGCTTGAAAGTCTGAGTTCAAGTTCCTTATATATATATTTTAATTCTGTATTAGATATTTACAAAAAAGTTAAGTATAAGTATGTAACGGGATATATATATATATATATATATATTTTATATATATATATGGATTATAATATATATATAAATTATTTTTTGGGTAAAACCGTATTATTTTCTATTATGTACTCGATAAAACATTTTCTCCCCATAAAGATTAATAATATTATATTTAATGTTTTCATGTGTAGATAAATTATTTTTTGGGTAAAACCGTGTATTATTTTCTATTATATACATTAAATTATATATATATTCAACAGTTATTTATACTTATCTCAGTGAATCTTTCACTTTAGTTCAATTCTATTATATATATGAACATTCAATTGCAATTAAAATTCATGCTCTGAAATCATTGAGTTGTAAATTTGATGTCATATATGTTATTTCTAGTTTTTCTCATATAAAGTTGAAAATGTTCATCTGATGAGTATAAATTAATCTGTAAAATATATAGATAAATGAAAGAATAATCTGGATTTTTAGTTATAGATTGTCATATTTTGGTAGAGATCAAGATATGAAGAGTTGTGCATGTTTGTGTAACATTTTTTTGCTTAGAAGCAAATGTTATAATCAGGCAATAGAATATTATGATCAATCAGCAATATCTAATTATTGTCAGAACACATTGGCCATTATTTTTGAATATTTGATATTTTGCCATGTTGTCTTTTGACTTCTTCTACAGAAAACTATTCTTTCTGAAAGACTTCAATACTTTTAATATTATCAAAGCTCTTCATTGTATTCTATCTTCAGTCATATCTTTCTAATGAACTAGTCATATTAATTTCTTTAGAGTATCTTTCATAGAATATTTATAAAATAATATGGTCTATTTCTTTTCACAAAGTCATGCTTAATCTCAACATAAATTTGTTTTAGAAAATCTGTTATCTACTTGAAGGAAGATATGGTTTTAGTGTATCTGACTCTATAATACAATATAATATCAAGAAAACTGAAAAATATATTAATAATTGTTATGGTCTTGCTGTTAAATTTTTCTGGAGCAGTCAAAAAATTTTTTTCTCTGAAACTGTTATATACCCAATAAACTAATCTTTTTTTTTGTTCATTTTACTGTCATTCTCCTAGCACAAATTTATTTCATTTTATTTTTCTATCCCATTTTAATAAAAGCTGTTTAGTTATTCCAATATCATATTCTCATATATCATAATGATCAAAACCAAACCTCAAAATATCTACCATTGTCTTTATTCTGATCATCTTTCAACATTTCAATATTCCAAAAATAAATGTTCATTACTTTCTCTTCTAAATTCACATAATGTAATTTCTATTCCAAATGCTTATTCCATTGAGCCTTTTTTCTCTATAATATAAAACTTTTACCTTTGTATCAGTAATAATGTTCTCTCTAGTGTGTTACCATATATTCCTTCATGTTTTATTTTTATTCACCCCCCCCCCCAATCTAATCCTTTTTTTCTAACCAACTTATCTATTCCCTTTTCCCACTATTCATACTTATATATTTATAATATATATTTTTTAAGTATGTAACGTTTTTATATAAATACTTAGAAATAAATCTTTATCTATTAATTTTGCCTATATTGTAATTTTTTTTGCTATGACATGGCATCTCCCTGTAATTCAATTAAACACTATTCACTAATCTATTTTCACTTATCTTCTAAACATTTTAATTTGTTTTTCTCCTATCTCATTTTTAAAAAAATATCCCATTTTCACTTGAATGACTTCAATTGTTGATTATTATTTATTATTCACTTAAAAAAAATTCTATCTAGAAATTCCAGAGTTCTTTTACTATTACAAAATACATCATTTTCAAATATAAAAGTATGTACTATCATCCTTTCACAATTAGTTCTATGTACCTCATATTTGTTATGAAAAATATGCCATTTTCAATCAACCACATTTTTTTTCCACTTTTTGTCTCAAATCTAATTGACATTATAATTACATTTGCCATTTAAGTAATTACTTAAATACCTACTTTCATTCACATTTTCAAGAAAAACAAATATCTTCCATTTTTCAACCTTCTGTTTTACTTATTCCCATTAAATTCTAATATCTTGGATTTTTCTTCAATGACTTTAATTTCCTATCTCAGTAGAGTTCTTTAATAATAATGACAACTTTATATCTTCAACATTATTTTCAGAAAATACCATCCAAAAATCATATTATGAAATGTACTTATTTCCATTATAAGACCTGAAATACCCGGCACTGTTAAACCTGGAGCCTAATTGTAAATATAGGGGATCTGAACTCAGACTTTCAAGCCATTTCATTATCCACACTATCTCATGCTATTGATATACATGACCACATATATGCAGAAAAAATAAATAATCACCAATATATGTATTTCATGCTAAACCAGAACTCATCAGTTGGTCCAGATTACCATCTCCTATACATATATATAATCAGTGCTCAGTTTATATTAAGAGAGCAAATCCTTACACTTTAATGGACCAGCTTCAATTTACTCCAACCTCCAATTCTTCAGCTATCCATACCATTGAAAATCTGATGATAGAAATTCCCAAATCCCATGCTGATACCAATATTGTTGTCTACCCATGTTGGCTTGAAGTCACTATACATGAGGAGTCAGAGTGACTTCAGGTCAACATGGGTATGACAAGGAATATTGGCATCAGCATGGGATTTGGTAATTATTTTCAATGGTATGGATGGCTGAAGAGTTGGGGTAGGTTGAAGCCGGTCCATTAAACCATTAAAGTGTAAGCCTTTGCTATCTTAATATAAACTGAACACTGATTATATATATATATATATATATATATATATATCTATATATAGATATATATATATATATATATATATATATATATATATAATCTGGACCAACTGATTAGCATGACATATGTATATTGGTGATTATTTATCTTTTCTGCATGTGTATGGTCATGTGTATCAATAGTATGAGATAATATGGATAGTAAAGTGGCTTAAAAGTCTGAGTTCAGATTCCCTATATTTATTTACATTATACAAATTTCACCTCTATCTCAAAGCTTTCTAACTCAATCTCCAATCATTTTAGAAGTGAAATAGATAATAAAGATGATAATAGATATTCCTATTTCAGCCTAATTCCACATTCCACTTTCCTAATTACTAATTATAAAAATTATTCATGTAATGACTTTTAATTATTTTCAATTATCTTGAATCTATTTTTAAAATTTTTCAACAATATATTCATATTTACCCTATCTTAAGTTTTTATGTACATATCTAAAAATACAAAAGAAAAAGTATAAATTCTGCCTCATGTCTCAAGCCCCTCAAATATGTCAAGACAATTGAACTTTTTATTTATTGTTTTTTTTTCACATTCTTACAAACCATTATTAGTTTCATCTTCAGATATTATCATTTTATTGCAAAATAAACTTTCAAATTTAATCTAATTTTTCCAATGCATAGCCTGTTTTTTCATATTGCACTAGCAAATTTTCTTATTTCATTCATTTATTTCATGTGTAATATCTTTCTAGGACTTTAACATCTCTTGAGATTCAATTTAAAACTTCAAGTATCCATCCAAAAACATTTGTCTTAACAATATGTTCATCCCAGCTCCATTTCAGCCTTTTAATTTTTTAAGAATGTTCGTGATACCTGTTAGTCTCTCAACCATGTGTTTAGTTTCCAATTTCTTTTTGTTACTTCTAACAAGTACTTTATTGAGTAGTCTGAAGTCTTTATATTGCTATTCTGGTAAATGTTCAGGTCTCAGATCCGGTGAAATGCATATTAAAAATGTTCTTCAGTCTTAATATTATTTCTATCACAAGCACCATATCCAAATTTAATTCTGTGAATAATTTCATCCATTATATTTTCATCTGTATTAATAATCTATTCAAGATATTTGTAACTGTTAATTTCCTTTTATTCATGATTATTTTTAAATATTATTTAAATCTTTTTAACATATATCTTTAGTCCTTTTTCTTACTTTCATCTTATAAAACTTGCAACATTTTCTAGAGCTCTAAAATCTTATTTGCAAAAACAATTAAGTCATCTGCAAAATCTAGATGATTAAATATCTCCATTTACTTTTAAACTTCCTTAACTTCTGATTTAATTTACAAAATATTTCATATAAAATGCAATCAAAAGTTTATGAGATATGGTAAATTCTGTTGTGCACCCTTCTCAATATTAATTTTCTTAATATCATTTATGTATTTTAATCACTCAATATTAATTTTCTTAATATCATGTATTTTAATCACTGATATTACATTGTGTAAATATTTTTTAGAATATAAAAATATCTCCAAGTCTATATCTTCATTATACAAAGCTTTAAACAGTGTAGAAATGCATACACAATTTGTTCAATATATGACTTCTCTTAATACCTGTATATAATTTATTTTAAGCCAATAAACATCACATGACTACCACTTCATATGCTTGTGTATAACTGTTGTTAAAACAGGCAAAACTCACTATACGCATTGCCACACACAGCAAGCTATAGTAATCAGTGGATGCCAGAAGGCTTGTGCATAAAATCCCCATCTAGTGCCTACTCATACAATATTCCCAGACTAGTTTCTGGCTTGTGGCCTTCATCAGTGAGGAGCCTTGGATCTGAGAGCACTGCACCTAGATCTTAGGATCTAATGCAACCCTCCAGCAGCCACCTTTTATCTCCACTTAACTACAAAACTATGAGTCTTAAACTAAAAACACCTTAATGTTTTCAATCCAAGACCATTAGCTTATATAGTCATACAGGTCTGAACCCAGTTCAGAACCCATACATTTTGGTGTCTGGTTCTTTAATAACCATAGCCACCAATATCCTATTAGGCAGGATTATGACTATATAAGCTAATGGGCTTGGATTGAAAATATTAAGCTGTTTTCAGTTTAAGACTCATAGTTTTGTAGTTAAGTGGAGATAAAAGGTGGCTGCTGGAGGGTTGCATTAGATCCTAAGATCTAGGTGCAGTGCTCTTAGATCCAAGGCTCCTCACTGATGAAGGCCACAAACCAAAAACTAGTCTGGGGATATTGGATGAGTAAGCACTAGATGGGTATTTTATGCACAAGCCTTCTGGCATCCATTGATTACTCTAGCTTGCTGTGCATAGCAATGCGTATAGTGAGTTTTGCCTGTTTTAATATAATTTATTGTGTTAAAATCCTCTTTAAATTTAGATATTTTTTGGTTGGTCAGATTCTAAAGTCAGTAACTGTGTCAAGTTGAAATTATCTTAGTAAGAGTTTTTGTAGAAGTAATAAAGAACTGATAGATGTGTAATCTATAATATCTTCTTTATCACCTTTCTTAAACATCTACATTACAAAGAATTCTTCAATTTATCTAGTACATTTAAAATTTAGATATTTGGAATATAGCTTTACTAATAATTTTCATATTCTTCATCTACTTTTTTTAAAATATCAATAATAATTCCATTATTTCTTGGAGTTTTTCTCTTCTTCATATCTTTAATTGCATGGCTCATCTTTTTATTTAAAATACATGGCAATTCACACGTAATAAATGTAGGAGATATATTTTGTTTTCTTGTCTTTTGTTACTACATAAATCTTTTATAGAACTTTTCCATATATTTAATGATGCAATTTCCATTTTTAGTAAAAGTTCCATTTTTCTCTTAACCAGACAATATCAAAATATCATTTTACTCTTTTGAAACTTCTGTTGTCTTCTATAACTTTCCTTGCCAATTATTAGTTTATATATTTTTTATATCATTATTATTTCTTTTTCATACCATTTTACAACATTCTACATATTTAATTTTTCGTAAAGGATTATTTTTTTATAATTTATATTCCTTCTTTTATTTATATATTGTCATGCCTCAATAAAACATTTACTGGCAAATTGCTGGTTTTTGGTGTCGACTATCTTTTTTGCGGTCCTTAATAGAGTATCAATTATTTTCTTATTGATTTCAATAAAGTCTGAATCATCTTCAAAATCTGCTAATATTTTAAAATAATTAGCAAGCTCTCATTTAAATTCATGGGAGTGATAGTGAAAATTAAGATCATCAATTGTTAATACTGACTTTCTTAACAGTTTTGTGTCTAGTCTATTAAGAACATTATAATCTTGAAATACATTTTCTATTAATAAAAAATAATCTAATTCTGCTGCATCCTCGTTTGGATACTTCAAGACAATTCATACTATACAGTTTTCATTTCTCTATGAATTTTACAAATTTTTACTCACTCTCATTTTTATTATCATAACCAAAAATTATCCACAACATTTTCATCTTTCAATAATGACTAATTCTAGCATTAAAGTCTCCATGACAATTTTAAAATGTTTTTTGATCTAATCAAAAGCATTTTGTACATCCATATAAAAATCTACTACATCTTCATCACAAGAATTTGGGACATAAATCTTACATTGATATTTTTCATTTATTTGAATAACTAGTCTTGCCATGCTATCATATATATACTATCTATTTCCAAAATGTTGTTCTTCCACTTTTTATTATTAATGAACCCTATTCCATTTATGCTTCCAATATTTATAACTTTATAATAAAGTATATATTCCATTTTTTAAATAAATTATCTCTTCATCTTTTTTTCTAATTTAACAAAGATCAACAATCTCTCATTTCATATTAGGCAGTTCTTTATATTTATGCCATCTTCCTTCATTTCAAAATGATCTACTGTTTTAAATACCTAAATAAAAGATCATTATTGATTGGCAGCCTCAGCCTGCAATCAGAGAATTTTTAGCACCTTCAGCTGACAACTGTTGCTTTGATTGGTGACTTTACACCTTCTGAAAATAAAAGCCATAATTTAGTTTTGTCTGATATATTGTACGTATATCTGTATAAGAAAAAAGCATTCCCACACATATTCATCTTGCCTTTAAGAAGCTCTACTGGTATTTAACTTAATATCAATAAACTCACGATGCTGATTAATGCATGTTGGACAGCAGCCCATTCATATTGTTTCCCATACGAATAATCAAATAGTAATAACGATGTAATATAAGAATATATGAAGTTGATATTAGGAATTTGCCCTGTTCGGTTCCTTTAAGATCTCAAAGAGAAATCCAAGGGACTTTTTTCAGTTAATAGCAAACTCCTTTCTGCAGCTCTTTTTATAAGTAACTTTACATAATACGATTTAACGTGAACCACAAAATATTTTGCGATATTTTCTTCATTAAAAACGTAATTAAAAGTGTGAAATTAATTTTTATGTATAGAGAAAGAAATCACATTTCATTTATTGTAAAATCACACCGAATTTAAAGGTTTTTAAAAGATGAAAAACTGTAGCTTATTGTATAAACATTCATTTTCAAATTTCTTCATTTTCTTAATATTATTTTTCTTTTGAATTAAAAAAAAAAGATCATATTGTCAATTGAATTGACAGGCATCGTTTCACGTTGTGAAAACCAATTTAACAAAATTTAAAATACAATAATAATAAAATCATTTCAAGTATTAATTGCTTTTCATTTCATTAGCTTTTTAGAATCTTGAGCTTAGATTTAATTACTTCCGAAAGACATATTACTTTCATACTGAGAATTTCTTCTCAAGCATTGACGTTTTTATAAGTATAAAAAGCTGAAATAAATATTATTCAATGCATTTTCTAAAGAAAATATTATTTACGTTTAACTTTTGAAAAATTGTAATGGTATGTGCATTTTTAATTAGAAATTGTTTTAATCAACTTCATTATTTTTTTAGAATATAATTTATATAAATATAAATGGCAAATTGAGTCTTAGCGTGCTACAATGAAGTAATATATTCGGAATTAATTTGACATTGAATAAAACATGAGTTATTGGCATTATTATCTAACTAAATATATACTTTATGTGGAATTTGGAAGTTATAAATGACTATTTATTAGTATATTTTCAGAATCTGGAAGTTGTAATTGACTATTAAACATGTTATGTTTGCCCCATTAATGAAATTTGTTTAAACTTTTTTGCATTATTAGTCTCACACTTCTTGGTCAAGTTGCAATCTTTAGTATTTATATAAACATATTAGACCACAGAGAAAGGTAATAAGACCTTTATTGTTAAAGGAAGTTGCCTTGATAGATTGTTGATAGCTTAAGGTTGATTGTTATTATTTAAAATTGTATTTGTTAAGATTGAAGCCATTCAGAAAATTAATGTAATAATTACCTTCAGTGATTTACTTCAGTGATAGAATAACAGGTTTTGGGATGAAAGGTTCATGGATCATAGTCTTTTCCTATTACTTCCAGTACTCAAACTTTTAAGAATTACCAGAGAAATGAAACTATTCAATTACGTATATATTAACCAACTTTAAATACAAACATTGTTCATATAAAATAAATTTTAATCGTACAAAGAAAAATATTTGCTTTTCTCAGCTAAAAAAGGAAACATGATGTTTCACATTATCCTGATTCAGTTTATTGTGGGGGAGTGTTTCTATTTGAAATAGTAATGAGAGGAATATATTTAAGGGATAAATATTCATATCTTTGATTCTGAGATGACTAAATTAAAAAAAAAAAAATTCATGCCAAGTAAATGAAACTGTGTGCTTAATCCACCATTTGGGTGCTTAAATGCCACATGATCTCCTAAACAATATACTATTAATCCATTATAGTTTAGCACATTATTAGAGTAAAGACCCAAAACCATAAAGTATTAGACATAAAACATAAAGGTCACGATGATTTTCAAATGAGGTAAGTGTAATGGAGCAAACCTATTGCATACAGTGTGTCACTTTGGTTCTAAGATATCATGCCACCACTGCACATAGTCTCTCCACATAATTATTTATAAAATAAAACTAAATAGATAGTGAGGTCATCACAATGAATAACAGGGTATATCTTTGATATTTGTACCTATACATATCACATATGCACTGATTTCATTCCTAGGAGAGGGGAGGTTGAGAATCAACTAAATATTAAATATATACATAACTCACTTCATTCATGCCATATTTCCTTTCCATTACCCTGAGTTTCAAGCTCATGGAGACTCTGCATGATTGTCTAATTCAGGTTATATTAGTATCACTAAAATACAGATAGGTGTAAACCTGTGTAAGTGTTTAATGGTTGGTGTGAATATGAACTTATGTGTAAATGGGCAAAAATATTCATAAATATGTGAGAAGATAGACTAATTGAAAGTTGACTATAAAAAAACATGTGAAGTGTTTTAATTTAACATTTGAATGGTGATTAATATTTTTAACAAAAAAAAAAAATTGAAACAAAATTATAAAACATTTAATTAGACGTTTATGATCATTCTTTGTTTATAATTGGTTCTAAATATTATTCCTAACTCTGATCCTTACAAAGAATAGCCACTTAATGTCCCTATTAACATAAATGAAATTTATATTATATTTAGGATTACCATAATAATCTTTACTTTTTATCTTTTCAATTGAAACTCATAATTCATTTTATGTGAATTAACTTTGTATATTAGATTCCTATTTGTCATCATGGTGAAGTACAATAGTCGTGATATTGGTTTTTAATAGTATTTCCACTCAAAATTGCTTGATGTTTTTCTTTGAATTACAAATTCGAATCCTCTATCTAAAATTTTGTAGGTTATTTAGCAGATAAGAAAAGCAAGTTTATGATCATTATTTAAGTCTATTGCTGATGTCATTTTTACTGAATATTAATATATGTAATTTGTTAATAACAAAATTTTTATTTGATAGTTCTTTACTTTAATATTAATTTTCATTTCTTGATTGCGTTCATTTTATCCAATCTTGTTTGCCATGCATCATTATATTATGTTGGAATTATAACACATTTAACAAAATAATAATTGCTAAAGGTTATCATGTATGTCTTATAATTTAAATATTTATTTACAATATGATTAAATTGGGGTTTAAAATTTGTATAGCAATTAATGGTCTGTCAATTTTAGTGCTTAAATATTTATTAATCTAGTAATTAATAAATAACACTAATATCATGGGTCTTGAATTTGGATTGGATCACATGGTGTGTAATAGATATTGGAGGGATGAAAAGGGATACCCATAACATATCCCCCCAGTAAAGGTATTAAGGAAGGATTATATCTTTAGTTCCTTAACTTTCTATTGTTTTAGGGTTAGGTTAAGGTAGGTCTATGATTTTTATTCTTGATTAGTTAATGATTTATCAAAATATTCATGTTTCTTAATACTAGTTTTAATCATGTTGATAGATTATATCAAGTTTTGATTAGATATAAAGGTTTGTTGTTTTGCTATCAAATATCATTATATTCAGTATCTCTATAAAATAACTATAATGTAAGTAAGGTAGCTTTCTTTTATATATATAAATGCTACAGTGGATGTGTACTGATAAAAGAACAATTTTTGATATGCTTCAATGGTTATTAGAAAGTGGTGTCTTTTTTGCACCAATTTCTTTTACATTTTTTTTACTTAATTTACTTTAGATATAACTATTGTTATTTATTTTTTGGTTTTGAATTTGTACTTTGTAGATTTGTATTCCATGTTGAGTTGGTTAAAAAATTGTTAATTTTCCACATAGTATGGTTTCATAATTCAAGCATTGTATGTTTATTTGATACCATTGCCTTTATCTATCCAATATGCAATTGGACCAGCACATTTAATGATGGTAAATGGTCTTTCATACATATCACAAAATTTGTGAAAAATAAATTCTTTAGGATTGCTTATATGCGGTGTCTTAATAAAGACTTTATCTCTGATTTTAAAATATCTAGCTTTTTAAAAAAAATTTGCCATGCTTTTCACTCATTTGCAGCATTTTTTAATATATTTCCATTCAGTCCTTTTCTAGGTCAATGAGTGATTCTGTGAGCATAAGCATGGGTTTATGGAATAAGATCAGTGTATGTTGTCCCAATTGTAGTCTAATGGGTGAGAATCCAGTAGATTCATTTCTCCTCCAATTAATATAATTGACTACATATTGTGTATGCTTTACCCAACCTTTATGTTTGTCTTCTAAGTAGGTTTTAAACAAACATCCAAGTTCCTGCACTACACATTCACATGGGTTTGATTGTGGATTCCTACTAGAAGTAAGCACATGTTTTATCTGTTGTTTTTTACCCATTAATGGTTAGGATCATCCCTGGTTTTCCTATTTCTTTGAAATGGGGAGTGTCTAATACTTTAATAATAAATTTAGTATTAGCTTGAGGTGTAGGGTAAGCAGCCACAAATTTTATGAAGAGATCATAGGCTACTAAAAATATTTTTGCTTATTAAATGGTGGTAATGGCCCGTAAAATCCACAGCTAAGATCTCATTTGCTCTTTTGTAATGATGGAGTTAACTGAATTCATCTATTTTTTTATTTACTGGCTTGGCGTTTAAGCATATGTGACAGTTTTGAATTTCTTTCGCAATATCTTGATATATTCTGGCTCAGTAAAACCAATTTTTTTATTCATTGTTCAGTTTTATGAACCTCATAGTGCCCATACAAATAATATACATATTAAATGAGTGGGTTTTTTAATCTTTTTGGTATTACTACCCTCCACTCATTTTTGTCATTATTTGATTTATATTTTAAGAGCTGATTATCTAACCCAGTATTTCCCAACCTGTGGTACGCGTACCACTGGTGGTACGCGTACCACTGTGGTACGCGAGTTGCTGGCTGGTGGTACACGAAAAATAATCAATAACGGCGGACATAAAAAAAAAAATTAAATCATAAAAATATAGAAACATTTTTTCCCATAATTCATAAAAATTATTTTAATTAATAATATTATATAGTAAAGTTGTTAATATGTACAGTCGATAACGATCTTTAATGTTAATGAAAAATTGAAAGTATGATTAAGAAATTAGATTTTTGGAAACAGTAATATATATAAGTATCGAAAACAATCAACTGGAAGTATTCGAAACTCTACATATTTTTTTTGTTTGAAAATAAGGTTAGTCTGTCTCAAGATATACGAGAAAATATAATAGCACATTCAACAGGATTAAAAACGTCTTTCATGAAATATTTTCCAAAACCCGAAAACACAAATGATAATTGGATTTCAAACCCCTTCTATGCAGAAAATTTAGAAAAAGCTACATCATTATCAATAAAGGATAAAGAAAATTTAATAGAATTATCATGTGGCAGAACTTTACAAGTAGAATTCAAACGACACAATCTAATTAATTTTTGGTTAAACATTAAAGAATATGAATTATTACCGTTTCCTAGTAGGAATTAATAGGAAAAGCTTTTTCTTCGTATATTTTTTTAAAAAATAAGTATCGAAACAGATTGAATGCAGCTGTAGACTTAAGGGTATATATACCCTCGCATCTTTTGAACCAAATTTCAAAAAATTATGTTGTTCGAAACAAGTACAAAGATTTCATTAAATTTATTTTATAAACATATTTGATTACGATAAGAAAATATACTAATTGTTTTTTTTTTTTGTAATTTTGTGTTTTTATTAAAACCATTTATTAGTTAGTAAACGAAATATGACAAAATAGTAGATAAATAATGAGTCGGATCAAGGCAAATCAATCTAAATTATTTAATTTGAAAAAATTTATCAGAAAAGGATCATACCCAGAAATTAGACTCTCATTAATTCTTAATCATCTATTGTGGATTACTAGATGTAAGCTAGTATTTAATCATCAAAATTTTAATCCTATTAACTTCATGCTGAACAATATAAAGAAAACAAGAACAAGAAATGGCCTGATAACGCCTGAGGTTATTTTTATCATGACTTGGGACATGCTGGATTTATCCTCTCCATGGTCCAACCAATAGCAAGATGCTCCGAAAAAGAGAAAACAGACTTAAATTCGGGAAAACCAAATGAAGGAATAAGAAAACACTTTGAACAAAATATTTACCAAATAACCTTTAATGTAATAATGTAATCTTTAATAAATTATTTTGGAAAAAATATGAAACTTTGAACAAACACATACATATAAATATGTTATAATGCGTTTATAATTTTAGTGAGTTTATAATCTGGCATGACGTTTAGGCGTGTTTCAATGTAATTTGTCTCATTATGAGATGTGAATACATACATGGTCACCCTATAATATTTATAATGCAAATAAAATAACACACTCGCAATAACAAATTTCACGAAATACAATCATTTTTATGAAGTGGTACAATTTAGCGTGATGTACGCGAGCCAAAAAAGGTTGGGAAACACTGATATTCTAACCTATAATTTTTCTGATCATTGTCTTTATATAAAATTTCCCCTTTGTTTAATGTTTTAATAATTTTAATCAGATATTGATCCGGGGTTTGAAATTGTTTTAATTTTCCCCTTTGTTTAATGTTTTAATAATTTTAATCAGATATTGATCCGGGGTTTGAAGTTGTTTTATATTTAACAAATCGTTTTCTACATTTTTATTAATTGTTATATCAATATTTAAAATGTAGGCATTATCTATTGTAAAATGTTGGTGTTTTGATTGACATGGATTTTGACTTAGTACTGGGATCTCTTATTATTTGACTTTATAATTGAATTCTTGTAACAGCAAACTCCACCTAACAAAGTGACTGTTCATTAAATAGCTATGATTCAAGAATTCGAGGGTCATATGAACTGTAATTACTATCACCTCTGATCCATGAAGCATTTGTCAAAATTTCTGGAAAACCCACACTATTTCTAGTGCTTTATTCTCAATGACCATATAATTTATTTCTGGACCTTTTAAAAAGGGCTAATAAAGTAGAAGATTCTGACTTGACTACCCTCTTGGATTTGGGATACAGTTATTCCTAATCCAAAACCACTATTATCTGTTTGTACAATAAACGGTTTATTAAAATCAGGAAAAGCTATCATGACTTGCTCTAAAAATCCTGTGTTAATTGTAGCTAATGCTCATCTTGTTCTTTAATTCAGTTCCATCTTTCATCTTTTCTGATTAACTTTAATAACAGTTTCATATAATCAGCAAATATGAGATAAAACGATTGAAAAAATTGCATAATCCTAAAAGTGATCTGATCTGTCTTGTTTTTCAATGTAGGAAAATTTTGTATCTCACTGATCTTATCTGGATGAGGTCTCACCCCTTTACAAGCAATTATATGATGAAGACTACTTCATTGCACATCAATGTACTCTTCTTGAAACTGATTTTTATACTTTTATTATAACACTCTTTAAAGAATATTTTTAAATGTTGAAAATGTTCTTCAGTGGTATGAGATGCAATGATAACATTATCTACATAGATTGTTACTATCTGTTTAATCTCAGGAGAAAGGGTTTTATCCAGGCATCTTATCAAACTAGCACCAGTATTAATCAATTCAAATGGAATCCTATTAAATTGATAGGTGAATTCCTCATATTGAAATGCATTATATTGGCAATCATCTGGATGAAGTTTGATTTCCCAATAACTGGAGGTTAAGTTCAAAGTGGAAAATACTTTCTTATTACCAAATTTCACAAATAGTTTGTGTAGGGGTGATGGTATATTCCTATCTGGAATGGTAATTTTGTTTAGCTGTCTAGCATCTAAACAAAATCTCATTGACCCATCTTTCTTCTTCACTGTTACAATAGGATTGCAACATAGTGAGAAGCATCTGGAAATTATTCCACAATCAATCATTTTCTGGATCTGTTTGTTAATATCATTTCCATATTGATATGAGATTAATAATCAGATGATAATAAATTCTTTACAACAACTATATAAATATCAACTTGTTTTATACATTAAAAGCCTTTTTTATTCTTTTCTAATTTTGATGACATGGGATTGGATATGATTTGGAATGAAATGGTTGGTTTTTAAACAAATTATTTCTTTGCTGGAATCCCTCTATCGCTCCTGGTATTTCTAAAAATATGATATATTCATTAATCACAGATTGCAACCTTTCTATATCATTATCTTTAATTAAGTTTGACTCTGCAAATTTTTCTTTCACTAATGCTTCAGGTATGGTAGATAATATACAATCAATTTCATTTAGATCATAATTTGGCAGTAATGTCATTTCTACAACCTCATCACTTACCCTAATTAATTTATTTTTGAAATCGACCATACACTTGTTCATATATAAAAAGTCTGCTCCTAAGATGACTTCATGAATAAGGCCATTTTGTATTAAAAAGACATGAGAGACAGATACATGAACGGTTAATGGTCAGTTTGAGATTTGTTTTTGAGTTAGCTTTGCCTTCTTATTGTTATTTTACTAATACCAAATATCATTAATAAAATTAGTTAAAAATAAATTGAATAATTTTTTTAAAAATTTTACTTAAAAAAACAAAATATTACTATGCATGCACACACAAAAAAGTTGATTTGTACATAGTAATGTTGTGATTCAATGCCTTTGGATAAAAAAAAATATTAATTTTTTAGTTTTATAATAAAAAATTATTATTAAATTTATAGGTTTTCAACCAAATTAAATAACTTTGATTATAAGAACTGATCAAGTAAACAGATTTTAATTGTTTAGAGGAAGTTTTTAGAAGCCTCAAAGAACATTGTATTGATATTAATTGCCTTTACAGTTTACGGTAATAAGAATGTAATAACTTAAGATCTAAACATCACATGATCACTTTCTCATTGATTGCTCTTGTTAGCACAAGATGGCACTACTATATGGAGAGTTTTGCTTTGTTTTGGATTGTTTATTAACTTAAGATCTAAAGGTTTTGGGATAGAAGTTCAACTTATTACTTTGAATGCTTGAACTATTTGATCATTATTATTAATATTAATTAAATTTGACTATTTTCAAATATATTTTAGTAAATTATTTTTTTCTTAAAGAACAAATATATTTTTAAATGCTTTTATTAAAACTGAAAAATCAGTTTGTTTGTTTGTCTGTTTATTTGTTAACTCATGAGAGAATGCAGGTATTTTTATTTCAATTTAATAACATTTTTTAACATTTTAAAAATGATATTTAATATATTTAAACTCAATATAACTTACTGAAATTCTGTATATTTGCTTAAAATGTCTATGAAAGTGGCAGACACATTATTTTTTTAAGTAGGTGACTTAGTTATTAGATAAGAAGAGTGAGGGGAATGTTTTAAATAATAATTGCTATCAATGTTATTTATTATAATTTAAGTAATAAAAAAGTTGTTTGTAATATAGTTTTGTTAAGCTTTGCTTTTTTAAAAAAAGAAAAATTATTTTTCAAATAAAAAGATAAAATATCAACAATTTTAAATAAAATTACTGATTTTTTATACATATATATGTATGTACATATAGTAAATCAATATAGCGCTAAAAACGCAATAACCACAAAGCAAAAAATGTGTAGTCTTTTATTAAATCATATGTTGAGCACTTTCAAGAGACATGGTTCTCATATTCATAGCCCTTATTGTATAATGGCTGTTAGTTTAATTGTATGCAAATATATGAAACTTTTAAGCATTCCTATTCTTGGATATGGAGTAACATGATTCCTTCCAGTTGATGGTGTTGAAATCCATTATGATATAGTGGGCTTCTTTCACCTTGCATTTTACATCATTTGATTTACTGCAAACAAAGCTGATTGTCTGGGGTTCACATGGATGTCCCATGTTCTTTTGGTGCTGCCTGAAAATGGAATTATAAACTGGATCCACTTGTACCTTGGTGTATAAGTATTTGTGCTGGGACAATCTAGTTTCTAATGATGCCTTGGTCTCCCCATAATATGAAGATTTGCCATTATACAATAAGAGCTATGAATATGAGAGCCATGTCTCTTGAAAGCGCTCAGTGTATGATTTAATAAAATACTACACATTTTTAGCTTTGTGGTTATTGCATTTTTAGTGTTATATTGATTTACTATAGCAAGCCAACATGCAAAGTTTAAAAACTAAATTCATATATACATATACTAAATATGATATATACATAAGGAATATACATATTGTAAATGACAAAATATACAACCCACATGAAAATCATCTAAGTACAATCTGTGTCTAAATTCCACATTCTGACATCTCAGAACAGCAATTTCTTCTATTACAGCTCACTAAAATCAGCTAAACCCATGAGACTCTTATTCTATTTTAATTAAATTATTGATTGCCAAATAATGATAAAATGCTCAAAAATAATGACATTACAATTTATTTATGTATGTATTAAAATTCAACCCATATATTAGCATAACTGGCTGTCAATCCACAAGACAAATGTATACAATTATTTATTTATAAATTATTAATTTTACTTATTAGTTTTATAAATTTTACATATACATAATATGGTGCACATCAGTATAATATATTTTTATATGATTCTGAAAAGAAATTCATGATCACAAATAATTATCACATTTTTAAGATTTAGTGATCTGGAAAATGGAGGATGTGCTAATACTAGAGACAAAGATACATAATTTTAGGAATTAGTTTAATAATTGAGTGCTATAATTAACTTCAGGCATTAATATAGGTACAAAATAATACAGAAAATGTAAAATACAGGAAATAACATCTGTATTACATTAATCTCTGGAACAATAACAAATACATGTACAAGGTATATGCAAATGGTAGGAATAAACTTCTACAGTGCACTTCTACTCAGAATAAATATACAACACATGAGTAACTGGCAGATGCACAAGACAGATAATATATGGTTGTCTACCACATACTATTGCATTTAAATAAAATAATGAAGGTAAGAGACCAGCAATTGCAAATGGTATTACAATCATCTAAGATAAATAAAAAAAACAAATGTGTCACATTTTGAGATAAAGACAGCCTAAGTTAAAGCAGCTAACTTCAGTGACCTAAATTACCCTTTCTCAAGTCTGAAGTGATGGTTTGCTTAAACCTGAGAACTATTCATATATAATCAACAACAACCTTAATCTACTCTGTTTCTTAAACCTGAGAACTATTCATATACAATCAACAACAACCTTAATCTACTCTGTTTATGCAGTCAGATTGAGCTCCATTCAGGATTTGTTAAATTACAAGTTTACCATGTTTATACTTTGAATGAAATGGAAATAATGGGTTTAATTGAAATTAATAAATTATAAGCATGACCAGAGATTATTATATTAAACTTTAATTGCTTTATATAAAGTTATTGCTGACTAAATTGTGGCATGATAAAGAGAATAAGATAACAATCTCTTGCCATACCTGCTTATAAACAGATTTTTGACTAAAACATCTTCATTTATAATGCTAGAAATTTATAATATTCTTTTAAAGTTCATACCTATTCCTTTCAGCAATAAAAGTTTGTTCATTATTTAGGTATTAGTATATTTTAGTGGACTTTATCTGATGAACCATAACTATGATGGCATTTGGTTTTGATCATTGTTAAATCTCCAGTGGTAGTTTATTCTTTACTTGACAGCTGATTTCTTTCTGAAGCTTTGGATATTTGAAGTTTATACATATACATCATACACATACTGAACACAATGTTCAAGATGTTTTTCCCTAGTTGATGACTTTCTTGATTCAGTGATGGACTACAGTTTGCACTCTATCAACAAAATACACGAATAAACACAATAGCAGAATAAGACACATTGGATTGTTAAAGCACGCAGATAACAAGAATCTACAGATCCCCATAAAGCAGCTTACAAACCCTATTTGTATCTTTTTGACCTGGCTTATTAGCAAAAATAGAATCCAATGATAGTCATTTGAATTCTTTAATCTATTGGTTGTGGATAAAGTTGGACCTCTGTTTTGATCTGTAGTTTGATTTATCTAATCATACCATTTATAAATTTTTCTTTAAAAAGATTAATAAAATAACAGCCTAAATTATGTCAGATATTTATCTTCTTACTTAATTAATCTGCTTTCAAGCATTTTAATTACTTTTTCTAAGAATTTCCACTTTGTAATTGTTAATAAAAAACACACATTTTGTTTTAATTTGCTTTTAAAATAAATTTATAATTAATTTTTTATATACATTTATCTGTGCATATAAATTATAAATATAATTTTTATTTATTAAAATTGTGGTACTGTTCTAAAAAAATGCCATTTACATGGCTGTTGTCTTCTAGGCCTATATATATCTATGCACAAAAGCACAGAATGAGGTCATTAAATAGACAGCAGCCATTCAGTACTGATGGCATTATTTCTATGCTATAAAGCACAGAAAAGATGCCATTTATCAGTGGCCAGCCTGCTTTAGTGTTACACCCTGTATCCCAATGTTCACAGTTCAATGTTTGCTACAGTATCATGTGAAGGTGTCTGGACTTCAGCCTGCCATAACTCTTCAAATATGCATGACAAAGGAATTATCTTACAAGTCATCTGATCTACTATTACCTCCTAACAATTGTCAACCCATTGCCATGCTTCCCTACTGAATGTGGAACCTTCAAAAAATTCAGAAATGGTATGTCCAAGCAAGATTTTGACCAGCTCACGTGAAAGGTCATGTTTGCATGAGAACATGTCTGCAACAAATAAAATGGCTGACAGATCAAAATTGGGTCAATTGCCATCCAGAGAAGCTGGTGTGCATGGGAATTTAATTAATTTTACTCTGATAGAATCTTTGCAATAATGTAGGTCAATTGATAATGTTTTAATTCTTGTGGATATGAAAAGGCATACCATCAGCCCTATATTGCAGGATGAAGATGGAATTTTTGGCCACTTGTAGTTAAAGCTTTTTAAATTTTTGGTAGCATAAAATTGTTCTCGACTACATTACAGGAATTGATTAAAGAAATCAATGAATTATGTTAAGCCTTTGGGGGGAAAATGTATGACTGTGAAAATTCTCATAGTTCTATCCAGAGACCAAAAGAAATTGTCCAAAGAATACATTTATCAATCTTTAAAATAAAAAGAAACCAATTGAGGTGGAAATTAGTAATTATTCTTAATAGGTGGACATTAATATCCATACACATATTCTTTCAAAGATAGTTATTGTAATCAATCAATCAATAAATAAATAATTATTTTTCCTTTTCAAAAATGACTGGAAAAAGTAAAAGAGAGTTCAGTAATAAAAGAATTATCAGCATTTTTTGCCACCACTATGTAGTTAGTTATGTCTGAAGCAATGCTAGTAGACTTTGTAAAGTTCGTGGGAAGAGGAGAGGATGGTTTGGCCAGCCAGCACCGGCATACATGGGGAATTTACTATATTAGAATATTTGCAATAATGTATGCTTATGTACGATTATTATTCTTTCATAAAGAATGGGGTGGGTCCGGTAATGTTACATTTATGTGTTTTTGCATAGCAACAACTCCATCAAGCAACTGACACAATCTATTAGAACAGTACCAAAATTGTTTTAAACATTTATTTTTAAAATGCTTTTGAATTTTTTTAAGTTATAGACATAAAGCATATATAAATATTGCTTTAATATTAACTTACTGCAGAAATATCTAATGATGTATATGTATACACTATATGTGTGAAATTGATTTAAAGTAAAATTATATATTAAGTAAAGTTCATTTACAATATATTTTTGATAAGCATTTTTTAAAAAAAAATAAAACTTTTTAATCAAAAGCAAAAGTATTTCATATTTTTAATCACTTATATACATATATATTATTAAGTACACCTATTAAATATAATACATACCTAAGGTATATATATTTTAATTAAAAGTAGAAATGTCTAGTAATTATATTTATATGAACTATAAGTGTTCAGTCAATTTAAAGTATGATAAAGTTTTACATTTTCATTTACTATGTCAAAAGTAAAAACTTAAAAATAATAGAGATAATTTTTTTATATACTAAATGCTTTTTTTGACTTTGCACTAATTTTATTGATCATGCACTAAAAAGAAAAAAAATAATTATTTCTTCCCACTATAACTTCTATATTTAACTAAAAATAAAACATGGGTGGGGGTTCAGAAATTAATAGTATCAATCCCTATTTTTTATTACAAGAGATTGACTTAATTATTTTCAGACCCTACTATGATTTTATTTCAAATTAAATCTAAAAACCCTAATTGTAGTTAAAGAATTTTTCTTTTTTCTTTTTAGTGCATGGTTAATAAAAGCATTTAATACTTAAAAAAATTATTTCTATTATTTAATTATTGATTTTTTAAGTATAAAAAATTTAATTAGAAAGAGATTAGTTTAAAATAAATGTGGACAGGAAATACTGTTTGTGAAAATTAATAAAATTGTTAATTATGGTATACAGTGATTTTAAAAAGAGAAGGTATCTGGTAATTTTGATTTAATTTTGAAAGTAAATATTTCATCAAACTAAGAGAAAAAATTTATAAATTATAAGAAATTAATATTATGGAACAAAAAATTTACTTTAATGCATTAATATACAATCAAATGCCTTTATTACTCTAGAGTTCATAGGAAAATTGAACATTGAAAGTGGCAGATTTGGGCTCCAATTCCATGGGCCAAGAATCTTGTAATTTCAATTAACATCTAATCTTCCAAATGGAAAGCAAATAGTTGATGAAATTTTGAAAATTCAATTTTCATACATGTTTTCATTTTAATCTCATAAATGTTAATGATGCCTGTATCTTTCATCATACAGATATTTTATGACCTTTTGTACTTCTTTTGAAGCTTTTAAGAAAATAAATGGTTTTGTTTTGGATGATGATTGTGTTTTTGGTAGTTTAGACATTGAAAATATGTACCAATCGATTAATAGATTAAAAAATATTGATGTTTTTGTGTCAATTTTAAAAAAATTGGACTGTTTTTCTGCAGATAAGATTAAGGTTTTTCATGATTTGCTTTTGCTGTTAGAGGATTCAATGTATTTTATGTCTAATGATATATTTTATAAGATTAGAGAGGGTTGGGTTATTGGTTATGTTATTTCTCCATTGATGTGTGCTGCCTACATTGATTATTTGGAGTGTAGTGTTATTAATCTGTTTTCATGATCTATAAAATTATTTGTTAGGTATGTTAATGATTGTTTGTTTGTTATTCAGAAAGAGAAATTAGAAGAGTTTTTATGTGGATTTAATGCTTTTGATTTTAGTATTAAGTTTACAATTGAGGGGGATAGTTTTGATTTTGTAAAATTAAAGTTTTTAGATTTAAATGTTGAGAAGGTTAATGATGTTTTATTTTGTAGTCATTTTATAAAACCTAAAAATTTGAGGAATATGACTAGACCTGATAGTTATCAGCCTTTTATACATAAAAAAATGTCTTTGTTGAATTTTTGTTGTAGGAATAAAAGGCTTGATAATTTTAATAATAATGTTGATATTCAAAGAAGTCAATTTGCAACTGAATATGTAGAATTGGGTTATAGTCATGATTTTATTACAAAAATTGTATTTAATAATAATGTTTATAGTCATGATTGTGATGGTAAGAATTTTGTTGGTACGGATAATGATTATATGTCATTACCATTTAAGGCTTCAATTTATAATTTGGTTTATAAGAATAGTCATTTGTTAGGTGGAAGGAAGGTTGCATGGAAGAAAGGTTCTGATTTGAATTCATTACTTAATGATTCTAAACAGTCTATTGATAGTAGGTCTATTCCTGGTATTGTTTATAAGATTCCATGTAGTTGTGGTTTTATGTAGGCCAGAGTAAGTTTAGCCTTAATGAACGGATTAAGATTCATATAAGTAGAGTTAAACATTGGTATCTTAACTCAGATTTATATATTCATGAATTGAATGCAGGTCATACAATATTGTTTAACAATGCTTTGGTTATTTTTTATGAAAAGAATGAGTTAAAAAGAAGAATAAAGGAGACTTTGATGATAAATCTTCTTGATTCTGAGGCTATCAATCTTATGAAGACTTCTTTTGATATTAAGGGAAGGTGGAGTTTGAAATGAATTATGGGAAGGTTTGATTGTGTGTATATATTTGTTAGTTCTTATAGTTTGATTTTCATTTGAGAAGGTCTATTTGTAGTAGATGAAACCATTGTTGTGAAAGGATTTTGGTAAAATTTTTGGATTTAATCTAGTATTGTATTGTTTTATGGTTTTGCATTTTTATATATATATATATATATATATATATATATATATATATATATATATATATATATATATATATATATATGATATACTTTGTGGGTTCATCCATATATAAGTTTGATTATGAATATACATGTTTCTGCTTAATCACACAAGCCATCAATTGGGTGATGGAATAGAATATTACAAAGGTGGTTGTAGAGGCATTACATTGTAAACACTGCTTTATAACAATGTTAAAATTCCACCAAAAAAAAAAAATGTATATAAAATTGAAAAAAATAAAAGTCATAAGGTCTTCAGAGTAATGTTTTTTAAAAAATTCTTCCAAATAGGAGGAAGTTTGCATGTATCATGTTTATTGATACAATTTGTTTTATTAATATTTCAATGGTTTCTCTGATCTTACATTGGCAGAGAGTAACACATCTGGATAGGATCTTTGTATTAGAGAAATCAATATTGTGACCTAAATCCATAGCATTGAGCGAGGGTGTTGCTAATGTTGATTGTTGCTTAACTGCATTAGCATGTTCATCTTTTCTAGTATTCATGTAATGATTATTCATACCTACATAGGAAGCTTTACAAATGCTATATGAAGTGTCATAACCTTCATGAGTCTCAATAGGGATTACTATGATGCTACTAATTCTTTGATAAGTGGTATATGCTGTTTTTATATTGTAGTATTTTAGTATATATCCAATACTGTATATAATTACTTTTATATAAGAATATAAATCCTAATAGTTATTTCTTCTTTTTATTTCTTATTTTGTTTATTTAGGGCGTGAATTAAGGCTTAATGAAGAAGTTTATTTTTATAAGCATTAACTAATAGAACACTATTTATATGATTTATTTCTTCTTTAGATGTGATTTATCTGAAAGGTTAATTGTTTTAGTGAAAAGAGCTTTAATTACAGAAAAAATTGAGTTGGCCGATAATGTGATGTAAACTGTAAGTATCTGTCCAGACTTCCTCCTATTTGGAATTTTTTAAAAAAATATATAATTTCTGATAATTTTCTGACTTTTTACGTTTTCAATTTTATATAATTGTTTTTTTTTATTGTTAACATTGTCATAAAACAGAAACTCTACAACCATCTTTATATTTTATTCATCACCCAGTTGATGGCTTGTGTATTCAAGCCAAACATCAGTATATTATAATCAAAATCATATATGGATGAACCTGCAGAGTATATCAGTTATATCTGTAACTCATATATATATATATGTATTTTTATATTGGACTATTTCCATCATCTAATATGTGTGTTGAATGTCTTTAGAAAAGTTTAATTTTTAGTTAAATATTTAACTAAAAATTAAACTTTTCTAAAGACATTCAACACACATATTAGATGATGGAAATAATCCAATATAAAAATACAGCTAGAACACCATCATCACAAACCTTCAGAAAAACACAATATATATATATATATATATTGTAACCTAATAGAATGAGAGGGGGTGTGAGGAAGAGAGAAAAGAAGGAAAAAATATTAATAATGAAATAAGAGAGGGGTGTGAAAAAGAAAGAGAGATAGAATAAGAGAAAATGCTAATTGTAACCTACTAGAATAAGAGGGGTGTGTGAGAAAGAGAAAAGAAAGAGAAAGAGATAATGCTAATAAAGAAATGAGAGAGGGGGAAAAGAAAGAGAAAGAGATAAGAATTAATAATGAAATGGAGGTAATGATAAACAATGAAATAGAAGTAATGATAATGGTAAGGATAAATGATAGAAAAGAAAAGAATTGAGAGGGAAAAGAAATGGGGAAAAGTAATAGAAATGATATATATATATATATAATGGAGAGAGAAAAAAAATGAGATGATGGGAAAGATATAAAAGAGAGATATAAGAAAAAGATGGAATAAATGAGAGAGAAATGAAATGAGATGATAGAAGAAACTCTTAACGAATGTTTTAAAGGGCTGAGATGATAGAAAGATATGAGAAATGACATGAAAAGAAATAGAATAGAATTGAAATGATATAAAATGAAATATAAATAAGAGACTCTAAACGACTCAGCTCAGTGGGGTTACAATAAATTTAAAGAAAAGAGATGATGATCCAGAGATGTATAATCAAGTAAAGATCAAATCCAATACTGATGAACTATAACTACTACAGCATATTAATCTTTTAATAAACCATACAAAAGATTATCTAAATCACTAATCAATGCTTACCATATTAGTCTTACCAATAGATCACACACTCTCTGAATAAGACCTATGATGCTTTACTTTAAAAGATTATCTTACAGAATTATATTTACTAAAACAACAAGAGTAAATAACCTCAGGGATTTTAAAACTAAACTCTTGTGTAAAATTAAAGTTTAAGTTAAGTTGCCTAATAAAGAATTACTGTGATTAATAAATAAATAAATGACATCTTAGCTGACCATAAAATAATTATAATATGTTCAATCTTAAAATAATAAACAAAACAAATATTAATTCACAAAATTTAGTGAATCAATTTAAATTTAAACTAATAATGGCCTATTATCTAAGATATTACTTAAGCAGAGAAAAGAGCAAAGGTACTTTTAATGCCTTTCCATACTCGCAGACAACCACTAAAGACCTCAAATGCAAATGAATTAGAATTCTTTAAATATATCAGATTTAAGATGATGATAGATGATGTGCAGTGAATATAAGATAAGGTGCAGCTTTTAAAATAATATTAATTAAAATATTCTTCTGAAGTACTAATATTGTTAATCTGATATTGCATAATCTTTAGTCTGAAAAGATATACTGATAATTTAAAAAAAAAAAAACTTTTAACTAAGTATTTAATTGTGTATCTGCTATAATGCAATTATCTGTATTTGTGATTCAATATGAGAATCATTTACTTTAACATAGCTTTTTAATTTTCAAGACAATATCAACTATATTTAATTAACTTAGAATATACTGAATGTCTGAATTGAAAATTCAATAACTTTAAAATTTTAAGATTTTTTGAACTTGTAACCCAAGACAATAATATATTTTCATATAAAAGTAAAACAAACAAACAAAACTTTTGAAATAATAATAATTTGATTTATTAATAATGAGAAGAAATGTTTATAAATGTAGTAGAATACAAACAGTGCCAATACCGCACTAAGATTTTATATAATTATTTGGACTCTTAACAGTTTTATTTAATTTACACTAATACACTTAATAACAGACCAAGGTTATTCACTGTTACTTTCTTTTAATAATTATATTTTTCTCAAAAAAAAATATATTTAAACTTTAATTATCATATGTACTTAATAAGCACACTACTATTCTTCTTTATTAGACTAATTGATAACATTATTGTGTCATCTACTAATCAGAATAACACACAGAACTATGTTTATATTGAAAACCCTAAGCTTAATTTTATACTCCTCAACTTAACAAACGCTAAGTTGGAGTAAGCATATTCAACAATACTTTTTAAAAATATCATCACTAGTTTCACAGATATAACTAATATCACAGCTAGATATAGGTTTAAATCAGATTAAGCTAATATTAAAATTAAACTAAATTAAGTGTATGGGACAGTCATTCATCAGAGATCAGTTATACTTTTTTTTAAATAACTTTAGTCCACATAAAATTATTCCCTCAATGTTTTAAAGATAATGATGTAACAGACTTACAAATCCAGCGGCGAAATTCTGGATGAAAATATTAAATTATTATGTGTGAATTGCCACTTATACCATATGCATATTTAACATACTTTAAAATAAATATAACTTATTGTTGGTTAGCTTGTGCCTGATAAAACCATCATAGTAACACAATTCAAACATTGATATACCTATGAGCTATAAATTAGCTACAACTACCTGAAGAAATACATTTCCTCAAACAAGCATATGTTGTCATCACAAATCTAAAACAAATGCAACATCACCTACTGTGGTGGAATTAGCATTAAGTCATCATGAATAATAGGCAAAAAATATAAAGATACTAGGCTCCTCAGAGCTGTGAAAGAATATGGTGGTTTCCAAAAATACCTAACTTCGAGGCAAAAATGAAGATGTCTGGAATTCATCTACAGTACATCTGGGAATAGGGACACTTACCAGAAAAGCACAATCCTCTCATGGGATTTCCAATGCTTATAAATGTGATCATCATCACTGAAAAATACAATACAATACCCTCTTTTTGGGAACAAGCACTATCAAATCATGGAAATACAATACAATAAGGATGGAGGATTTTCTCTACTCCATAAGGCATATTCAAAAATTATAAACTAAGCCTAACTCTTGAGGCTAACAAATTCTAACTAATAGCAAGATATATACTTCACTTAAACTAACTAAGTTATTTCCAAGAAATTTATAAAATACAAAACGTATATCCAATGTTCGAACCAACAAAGCAAACTATGTGTCAACTGACTACTGTAGAAAATACTTTAAACTTAAATGCATATAAAATTCTAGGCAAGGCACAATGCACACATAACAAAATATTAAATGCTAAAAATATAGTAACTAGTGGACTTTTAAAATTGTAAATTAAATGCAAGAATATTTACTTCTCGATGAATATAAAATATTTGTAATTATTATTAATGTAACATTCATAAAACAAATGAATGGATACTCTCTGATAAACTTCTTTAGTAAATTTAAAATAAAAATTGAGTAAAACATCCCATTTATATGACATAAGACTGTGATATTTAAATCTTTATAATAAGATTATTAAATAGAAATTAGCTAATGTAATGCTTAATAAATCAACTAAAATCTACTTAAGAATGGCAAAGAGAATTTGCTCATTAAATAAACCTATTTTGTTTTAAAATTATAACTCTAGTTTACCTATATATTTATGCAAAAAGTGTTACATAAAAATTTAATAGCATATTTTTATGGTTTCATTCTTTTTTTCTTTTTTTTAAACCAATAAAGCAGACCATAAAAAAAAATAATAATACATTAATTCAAGTTCGTATTTTGGCTCCATGATGATTTTTCCATTTCATAATGTGTAGACAATTTATCCAGGTTAAGATATCTATCTGAATTCGAAGCTTCAATTAATACATTTATACACATGGCAATCATTTCCAAACAAAAATGTTCAATAGTTCATTAATAATATTTTTTTTAAAACAATTTTTTTAAAAAAAAAAATTAAATAATAAGATTAGGCCGGCATGAAACAAAATAAATTCTTCAGCTGAACACACTTTAATTTATTTATAGGATCCCGAGTTCAAAATTGCATATAATAATAATAATATATATTTCTTTATCTGAATTTCTCTATCCTCTTTTAGGAAAACGCTCCTTTTGAAATATAGTTTTTTTAAGTACTTTTCCTAATAATATTCCAAGACATATTTATTTTTAAAATTAATTTCCTTTGCTTACTTTTAAATATGAGAGTAGAAAATTTTTTTACTATTCAAGACATTTCTCCATTTATATGCTATATTTAATGCCATAAAGTTATTTTTAAATACTGACAAGTATGGCCATTTATAATGGACCTAATAACTATAAATTCATTATTAATCCTTACAAATTGCTTTAAAGTTTTATTTCCTAATACGTGTCCTTTCTTACTGTGTAAATAAGAATTATCCTTTAAAATGTATATATAATCTGTTTGCGTTTAGCTAAACAAATCGTTTTCATGCATGTCAAGATATAAGTAATAACTTTTCCCTTTTTTTTTAAAAAAAAAAAATCATCCTTTATAGTTTCACTGTAATCAAACGTAGCAGCTTCTTTATAATGTTCTTTTAAAACTTTAAAAAAAAAATTTTCTTTTTTCTTTTTTTTTACATATACTTTTAATCTAACAGGAAAAATAATTAGCATTTTACTTTCAAAATAGTTTAATACAACCAAACACTTATCTATGGAAATAATTAATAGTTTGTTCCTTAACCTTACTTCCAAGTACAGAAAAATAAACAAGTTAAAGTCATATAATATGTGAGATGCTTTATTTATCCTAGACATTTTTTTTACTATAATTTCTATGCCTCGACTGAAATTCAAATTGTCAGAAAAACGGATTATCTTTTCTTTTAGCCCTCCTTCATTACAAGACGATTTTTAAATAATTATTTTAAATATACTTTTATTTTTTTAGAAAATATAAAGTTTTATAAAATTACTTTTTATTAACAAAATTTTAAGATCCAATAGTTGAATCAAAACAAGTTCAGCCCCTGAATGACACCTCGATCTCCGTTTTATCTCACAATTTTTCATCCACCTACAATTCATTTTAAAACCAATAAAAATTATTTTTTATTAAATTTTAATATTCTGACAAACCAGCTGTGGAATCAATCTACTGATATAATCAATATAATTTTCCCATACCACGTGACCTTCAGCTGCAAAGTCAAAATTTTATTATTAACAATATTGTGCCATAATTTTTTTAATGATATTTTATACAACCCAATAGTAATAAATATAAAATTTAAAGTTATACCCTTTATTAAATCCATAAATATTTCACTGAAATAATTTTATCCACACATTTGTTTTATTTACTTATTTTAAACAATATGGGAGTTAAATTATTTTTTTATTCTTATGTTTCCATGTCAATGCATGCACATATTCTCACATACATCTGGCGTTACATTAATTGTTTAACATTATTTTTAAAATTACAACAATAAAATGTTAATGATTATTTAATTTAACTAACTTTTGTAACTAGAATGATAAACTACAAAAACTAATAACAAATATTCTTATTTCCTTTTAATAAAACTTACATATCATTTCTTTTTTAAAATTTATTACTTACTTATTCCAACTTAATAATAATATCTTATTATTATTCTTTAAACATTAGAATAGATTATACAGTAGTTATTTTAGAATACATTTAATACTATTTATCAATTCACAATCATTTTTTAACATTTGCTTATGTTAAATTATTACCTAACATCCCTTATCAAACCAACTGACACTATTAAAATATTTAGATTATCCTATTTTAATAATTAACTGAGTTAATTTCCATTTTTATCATCATTATTTTTTCTTTAAATCCGAAATTTTAAACAAAAGGTTAAGCTAAGATAACCTTGATTACCTCTTGGAACTAAGTGACACTTCAGTTAGGTACAATTTTTTCCCCGTTAGAAAAAAAAATATTATAAAAATAACAGTAATTATAATTTAAACATATGTGCTCTTTTTATTACCAACTAATAATTACTAGCTATGTTTGACAAACATTGTCTCTAACTTGCATTATTAACTAACATACTAGCTTTACAAAATTTAAATTTTATTGGCATAAGGTATAAAATTTCTGGCATTGTAGGTACCTCTTGACTTCAACTCTTTGTTCCTACTTTTTATTATATTAAAGCAATACTCCTTACTACAATTTTTCCTAAAATCCGGCCTACTATCACATTTAAATTTTGCTTTTGCATTTTTCACCTCTTTTCTCCTAATTAACCTTTCTTTAAAAGACTTTATCTCACCCTTCTTTAGTTTAGCTTTGGCTTTTATCTTCTCCATCATTTTATCTCTAATTATCTTATGATTAATAATACTAACCAACTTTTTGCTTTCTTTCTTGAATTTGCTTTTAACTTTTTCCAAATATCTTTTTAGGTTTATCACTTTCTTATGAATATACAAATTAAATATGTCTCTGAACTTGTCCTTAAATTTTACATTAATTTTACCCACTTCATTATTACCTAATACCATATGTTCTTTAATTATTTCTACATCTATCCTAATTTCTTCTACAGACTGTGTAACTTCTTCCTCCTCTACCTCCATATTAGCTACTTCAATATTTTGATTAACTATTCCCTCAGTTTCTTGTTGATCTTCATCTTCTCCATAAACCAATCCATTTTTTTAGTGGCCTGTTCAATTATCAAATGAGGATTTACACTAGCAACATTTATCACTATTTTGCTTTTCTCCTGAACATCTATCAACTTAATATCTGGTTTTTCTTCATCTACATTTTTATCATCTACCTTAACAACTTCTGAGCCTGCTTCCCTATCTTTTCTATTTTTCAGAAGATCTTCTCTATGCTGATCAATTTTTAAAATTAATTTTTCACTAGCTTCTTTCTGCTGATCTAATTTTAAATTTAATTTTTCTCTTTGCTGATCTAGTTTTAAATACAATTTTTCACTTGCTTTCTGAGATTCCTCTTTAAAACCCTGAAACAATTTTTCACTTGCTTTCTGAGATTCCACTTTAAAACCTTGAAACATTCTCTCGAAATTTGCCATCATATTTTGTATCAGACCACTATCAGCTCTCGTAATTCTTGGATTAATAATACTGGTACTTATTCCTTCACTTAATAACTCATCCTCTAAATTGAGGGTTGGAGTTTCTGGTGTGGGAAAATCTTGAGATATCCCTGAACTATCGAAAACACCCATGCTTTCTATGTGACTATCAATAATATTTTATTTCTTTAAGACTTTAATGATACTCTTTTTAAATTGCAATAATAATAATAACAAGGTATCTATTTCCTGAAATCTCCTAACAATCAAGACAATTAAAATCACAGCAACAATGCTACAATAAAGAATATTTTATTCTTATGACTCCCATCATTATATGTTTCGTTCACTTTTATATGAGTCTTGGTTCACAAATGTTCAACAAATATCAAATACTAAAATAATGATTTGTTAATACACCTGATTAACAAAGCAATAAGTATCAAATAACAGATAATTCAGATACCCTAATAACATAATATCAGTAAATGCAATACAGAGTCAATTATTTACTTGTATGATGATAATTCATAAACTGCACTTATCAATAATAATATATTGATATCTTCAAAACTTGTCTTTTAATTTAGACATGTTGATTCTAACTAGCTTTAACTAGACTAAGTAACTGGCTTATCTAATTCTATTTTATCTAGTAAATTGAAAAATTTGCATAAAATCAGAATTAATAGCAATAATGAATCCAAACCAAGTCAGAAGAATCCAACCAACACCTTTCAACCTTGAACACAGGCCTAAGCCATTCAACTGAGACCTATACAGTTGGAAATTAACAAAATAATGACTCCAAATGAAGTCAATAAAATTTAACAAAAATCCATCAACATCTAATACAGGTTTTCACAACATAAATCGAGGCCTACATGCTTAATCGAGGTCTACACGATTGGGTGCCAATTGTAACCTAATAGAATGAGAGGGGGTGTGAGGAAGAGAGAGAAAGAAGAGAAAAGAAGAAAAAGAATGCTAATATTGAAATAAGAGAGGGGTGTGAAAAGAAAAGAAAGAAAAAGAAAGAGAGATAGAATAAGAGAAAATGCTAATTGTAACCTACTAGAATAAGAGGGGTGTGTGAGAAAAAGAAAAGAGAGAAAAAGAGATAATGCTAATAAAGAAATGAGAGAGGGGGAAAAGAAAGAGATAAGAATTAATAATGAAATGAAGGTAATGATAAATAATAAAATAGAAGTAATGATAATGGTAAGGATAAATGATAGAAAGGAAAAAAATTGAGAGGGAAAAGAAATGGGGAAAGAAATTATATATATATAATGGAGAGAGAAAAGAAATGAGATGATGGGAAAGATATGAAAGAGAGATATAAGAAGAAGATAGAATAAAGGAGAGAGAAATGACATGAGATGATAGAAGAAACTCTTAACGAATGTTTTAAAGTGCTGAGATGATAGAAAGATATGATAAATGACATGAAAAAAAATGGAATAGAATTGAAATGATATAAAATGAAATGTAAATAAGAGACTCTAAATGACTCAGCTCAGTGGGGTTACAATAAATTTAAAGAAAAGAGATGATGATCCAGAGATGTATAATCAAGTAAAGATCAAATCCAATACTGATGAACTATAACTACTACAGCATATTAATCTTTTAATACACCATACAAAAGATTATCTAAATCACTAATCAATGCTTATCATATTAGTCTTACCAATAGATCACACACTCTCTGAATAAGACCTATGATGCTTTACTTTAAAAGATTATCTTATAGAATTATATTTACGAAAACAACAAGAGTAAATAACCTCAGGGATTTTAAAACTAAACTCTTGTGTAAAATTAAAGTTTAAGTTAAGTTGCCTAATAAAGGATTACTGTGATTAATAAATAAATAAGTGACATCTTAGCTGACCATAAAATAATTATAATATGTTCAATCTTAAAATAATAAACAAAACGAATATTAATTCACAAAATTTAGTGAATCAATTTAAATTTAAACTAATAATGGCCTATTATCTAAGATATTACTTAAGCAGAGAAAATAGCAAAGGTACTTTTAATGCCTTTCCATACTCACAGACAACCACTAAAGACCTCAAATGCAAATGAATTAGAATTCTTTAAATATATCAGATTTAAGATGATGATAGATGATGTGCAGTGAATATAAGATAAGGTGCAGCTTTTAAAATAATATTAATTAAAATATTCTTCTGAAGTACTAATATTGATAATCTGATATTGCATAATCTTTAGTCTGAAAGATATACTGATAATTTTAAAAAAAAATAAACTTTTAACTAAGTATTTCATTGTGTATCTGCTATAATGCAATTATCTGTATTTGTGATTCAATATGAAAATCATTTACTTTAACATAGCTTTTTAATTTTCAAGACAATATCAACTATATTTAATTAACTTGTGAATGTCTGAATTGAAAATTCAATAACTTTAAAATTTTAAGATTTTTTGAACTTGGAACCCAAGACAATAATATATTTTCATATAAAAGTAAAACAAACAAACAAAACTTTTGAAATAATAATAATTTGATTTATTAATAATGAGAAGAAATGTTTATAAATGTAGTAGAATACAAACAGTGCCAATACCGCACTAAGATTTTATATAATTATTTGGACTCTTAACAGTTTTATTTAATTTACACTAATACACTTAATAACAGACCAAGGTTATTCATTGTTAGTTTCTTTTAATAATTATATTTTTCTCAAAAAAAAAAAAAAAAATTAAACTTTAATTATCATATGTACTTAATAAGCCCACTACTATTCTTCTTTATTAGACTATTTGATAACATTATTGTGTCATCTACTAATCAGAATAACACACAGAACTATGTTTATATTGAAAACCCTAGGCTTAATTTTATACTCCTCAACTTAACAAACGCTAAGTTGGAATAAGCATATTCAACAATACTTTTTAAAAATATCATCACTAGTCTCACGGATATACCTAATATCACAGCTAGATATAAGTTTAAATCAGATTAAGCTAATATTAAAATTAAACTAAATTAAATGTATGGGACAGACATTCATCAGAGATCAGTTATACTTTTTTTTTATAACTTTAGTCCACATAAAATTATTCCCTCAATGTTTTAAAGATAATGACGTAACAGACTTAAAAATCCAGTGGCGAAATTGTGGATGAAAATATTAAATTATTATGTGTGAATTGCCACTTATACCATATGCATATTTAACATACTTTAAAATAAATATAACTTATTGTTGGTTAGTTTGTGCCTGATAAAACCATCATAGTAACACATTGATATACCTATGAGCTATAAATTAGCTACAACTACCTGAAGAAATACATTTCCTCAAACAAGCATATCTTGTCATCACAAATCTAAAACAAATGCAACATCACCTACTGTGGTGGAATTAGCATTAAGTCATCATGAATGATAGGCAAAAAATATAAAGATACTAGGCTCCTCAGTGCTGGAAAACAATATGGTGGCTTCCAAAAATACCTAACTTCGAGGCAGAAACGAAGATGTCTGAAATTCATCTACAGTACATCTGGGAACAGGAACACCCACCAGAAAAGCACAATCCTCTCATGGGATTACCAATGCTTATAAATGTGATCATCATCACTGAAAAATACAATAAAATATCCTCTTTTTGGGGACAAGCACTATTAAATCATGGAAATACAATACAATAAGGATGGAGGATTTTCTCTACTCCATAAGGCATATTCAAAAATTATAAACTAAGTCTAACTCTCGAGGCTAACAAATTCTAACTAATAGAAAGATATATACTTCACTTTCACTAACTAAGTTATTTCCAAAAAATTTATAAAATACAAAACGTATATCCAATGTTCGAATCAACAAAGCAAACTATGTGTCAACTGACTACTGTAGAAAATACTTTAAAATTAAATGCATATAAAATTCTAGGCAAGGCACAATGCACACATAACAAAATATTAAATGCTAAAAATATAGTAACTAGTGGACTTTTAAAATTGTAAATTAAATGCAAGAATATTTACTTCTCGATGAATATAAAATATTTGTAATTAATATTAATGTAACATTCATAAAACAAATGAATGAATACTCTCTGATAAACTTCTTTAGTAAATTTTAAATAAAAATTGAGTAAAACATCCCATTTATATGAAATAAAACTGTGATATTTAAATCTCTATAATAAGAATATTAAATAGAAATTAGCTAATGTAATGCTTAATAAATCAACTAAATCTACTTAAGAATGGCAAAGAGAATTTTCTGATTAAATAAACCTATTTCATTTTAAAATTATAACCCTAGTTTACCTATATATTTATGCAAAAAGTGTTACATAAAAATTTAATAGCATAAATATTTTTATGGTTTCATTCTTTTTTTTTTTAAACCAATAAAGCAGACCATAAAAAATAATAATAATACATTAATTCAAGTTCATATTTTGGCTCCATGATGATTTTTCCATTTCATAATGTGTAGACAATTTATCCGGGCTAAGATATATATCTGAATTCGAAGCTTCAATTAATACATTTATACACATGGCAATCATTTCCAAACGAAAATGTTCAATAGTTCATTAATAACATTTTTTTTAAAACAATTTAAAAAAAAAAAAAACTTAAATAATAAGATTAGGCTGGCATGAAACAAAATAAATTCTTCAGCTGAACACACTTTAATTTATTTATAGGATCCCGAGTTCAAAACTGCATATAATAATAATAATATATATTTCTTTATCTGAATTTCTCTATCCTTTTTTAGGAAAATGCTCCTTTTGAAATATAGTTTTTTTTAAGTACTTTTCCTAATAATATTCCAAGACATATTTATTTTTAAAATTAATTTCCTTTGCTTACTTTTAAATATGAGAGTAGAAAATTTTTTTACTGTTCAAGACATTTCTCCGTTTATATGCTATATTTAATGCCATAAAGTTATTTTTAAATACTGACAAGTATGGCCATTTATAATGGACCTAATAACTATAAATTCATTATTAATCCTTACATATTGCTTTAAAGTTTTATTTCCTAATACGTATCCTTTCTTACTGTGTAAATAAGAATTATCCTTTAAAATGTATATATAATCTGTTTGCGTTTAGCTAAACAAATCGTTTTCATGCATGTCAAGATATAAGTAATAACTTTTCCCCTTTTAAAAAAAAAAAAAAAAAAAAAATCATCCTTTATAGTTTCACTGTAATCAAATGTAGCCGCTTCTTTATAATGTTCTTTTAAAACTTTAAAAAAAAATTTATCTTTTTTCTTTTTTTTTACATATACTTTTAATCTAACAGGAAAAATAATTAGCATTTTATTTTCAAAATAGTTTAATACAACCAAACGCTTATCTATGGAAATGATTAATAGTTCATTCCTTAACCTTACTTCCAACTACAGAAAAATAAACAAGTTAAAATCATATAACATGTGAGATGCTTTCTTTATCCTAGACATTTTTTTTACTATAATTTCTATGCCTCGACTGAAATTCAAATTGTCAGAAAAACGGATTACCTTTTCTTTTAGCCCTCCTTCATTACAAGACGATTTTTAAATAATTATTTTAAATATACTTTTATTTTTTTAGAAAATATAAAGTTTTATAAAATTACTTTTTATTAACAAAATTTTAAGATCCAACACCAAAACAAGTTCAGCCCCTGAATGACACCTCGATCTCGTTTTATCTCACAATTTTTCATCCACCTACAATTCATTTTAAAACCAATAAAAATTATTTCTTATTAAATTCCAATATTCTGACAAACCAGCTGTGGAATCAATCTACTGACGTAATCAATATAATTTTCCCATGCCACGTAACCTTCAGCTGCAAAGTCAAAATTTTATTATTAACAATATTGTGCCATAATTTTTTTAATGATATTTTATACAACCCAATAGTAATAAATATAAAATTTAAAGTTATACCCTTTATTAAACCCATAAACATTTCACTGAAATAATTTTATCCACACATTTGTTTTATTTACTTATTTTAAACAATATGGGAGTTAAATTATTTTTTTATTCTTATGTTTCCATGTCAATGCATGCACATATTCTCACATACGTCTGGAGTTACATTAATTGTTTAAAATTATTTTTAAAATTACAACAATAAAATGTTAATGATTATTTAATTTAACTAACTTTTATAACTGGAATGCTAAACTACAAAAACTAATAGCAAATACTCTTATTTCCTTTTAATAAAACTTACATATCATTTCTTTTTTAAAATTTATTACTTACTTATTCCAACTTAATAATAATATCTTATTATTATTCTTTAAACATTAGAATAGATTATACAGTAGTTATTTTAGAATACATTTAATACTATTTATCAATTCACAATTATTTTTTTAACATTTGCTTAAGAAAAAATTATTACTTAACATCCCTTATCAAACCAACTGACACTATTAAAATATTTAGATTATCCTATTTTAATAATTAACTGAGTTAATTTCCATTTTTATCATCATTATTTTTTCTTTAAATCCGAAATTTTAAACAAAAGGTTAAGCTAAGATAACCTTGATTACCTCTTGGAACTAAGTGACACTTCAATTAGGTACAATATATATATATATATATATATATATATAACATATATATATATATATATATATGATTACTAGATGAAGCTTTACCAATAGCCCACTATCAAGCTTTGTTTAATATCTCTTTCAAATTGTCTCCAACCTTTAACATATGGTTTCTAGCTAGTTGGCTCATGTCAGTAAAAGGTAGGAAGACTAGAAACTAGATCTAAACACCAACTCTATAATCAGCATTTATGAAACATGCTTTTATCAGTTTGAAAGCATGAATTTTTCAGATACATAAATATCTTCAAATCCAGTCAAACAAACTAGATAGCTATATGAGTCTGAATTCAGTTCAGTTTCACCATATAGTAAAAGCCGCTGCAATCTATATCATTGCAAAAACCTTCAAGGGTACATTTATGATAACAAAACAAGTTATAAAATTCATAACTTGCTCATATCTTGCATTTTATGATCACTAGATGGAGCTTTACCAATAGCCATTTACTGATGTGAGCCAACTAGCTCAAAAACATGGTTTAAAGGTTGGAGACAATTTGAAAGAGATATTGAATTCTATCTCTCAGCATTTATGTAAACAAAGCTTGATAGTGGGCTATTGGTAAAGCTCCATCTAATGATCATAAAATGCAAGCTATGAGCAAGTTACGAAATTTATAACTTGTTTTGTTTATCATAAATGTACCCTTGAAGGTTTTTCCAATGATATAGATTTCAGAGGCTTTTACTATATGGTGAAACTGAACTGAATCCAGACCCATATAGCTATCTAGTTTGTTTGACTGGATTTGAAGATATTTATGTATCTGAAAAATTCATGCTTTCAAACTAATAGAAATGTGTTTCATAAGTGCTGATTATAGAGTTGGTGTTTAGATCTATTTTCTAGTCTTCCTCCCCTTTACTGAGATGAGCCAACTAACTCGAAACTATGGTTTAAAGGTTGGAGACAATTTGAAAGGAATATTGAATTCTACCTCTCTCAGCATTTATGTAAACAAACTTGATGTGATGTGATGTATTATAGTTTCTCCTTAAACGAAGTTAAGAATATCTCAGCAATTATGCCCAGATAAACCTGTAAGCCACTTTATTTTACATTCGCGACTCTAAATTTACCCATAATATGCTCTATCCCATTTCCACAACATAATCTTTGTCAACTCTATAACCTTTATATCTAAATATCCCTTATCTTTTCCCAAACCCAGTATAAAAACCAATAATTCACTTTCTGTATAATCACTCTTTTCATATTTATTTTTACATAACTTCATTATATGTATCTTTTCTGTTTTCAAACATTTACATTTAATTAACAAATGCCTAATATTTTCTATTTCTTCCTTACATAATTTACAAAATAAATCACCCATATTTTTCCATTTACATGTATATTCGTTTGTAGCTAAAGATCTCATTCGAGCCTTAAACAATAAACTACTTTCCTTACTATTATCATATATTAACTCACACCTAATATTCTGTTTATTTCTATATATATTTAAACTCTTTTTACTCTCCATACTATTTCTCCATCACTCTAACTCCCTAGCCTTTATTAATAAATTGATTCTTTTATCCCATTCCTTACTACTATAACACTCAATAATCCATCTAGTGATCATAAAATGCAAGCTATGAGCAAGTTATGAAATTTATAACTTGTTTTGTTTATCATAAATGTACCCTTGAAGGTTTTTGCAATGATATAGATTGCAGAGGCTTTTACTATATGGTGAAACTAAACGCAATTCAGACCCATATAGCTCTCTAGTTTGTTTGACTGGATTTGAAGATATTTACATATCTGAAAAATCCATGCTTTCAAACTGATAGAAATGTGTTTCATAAATGCTGATTATAGAGTTGGTGTTTCGATCTAGTTTCTAGTCTTCCTATCCTTTACTGACATGAGCCAACTAGCTTGAAACCATGGTTTAAAGGTTGGAGACAATTTGAAAAAGATATTGAATTCTATCTCTGTCAGCATTTATGTAAACAAAGCTTGTTAGTGGGCTATTGATAAAACTCCATCTTGTGATCATAAAATGCAAGCTATGAGCAAGTTACAAAATTTATAACTTGTTTTGTTTATTATATATATATATATATATTGAAGCAGTCAGATATATATATATATATATATATTGAAGCAGTCAGATCTGAGTTCGATCCTAGCTTCATGACCTCTAGCCATAAGCCCACTTCAAACCCTAGTACTAACCTTAAATTTCTGATGCAATGGGGCTTTATACATTCAATCCACACTAATTTCCATAAAGAATAACTTATTTCATAAATGTGTATTCAAATAATTAGTTTCAGATTTAAATTGATCAATTCTATTAATAAATTCATGATAGAATTATTCATGAATTTATATATTATAACTGCGTGGATTGTGCGTATATATTTGTAAATATTTAAATATATATAATTGTTTAAAAGTTTCATTGCATCAGGAATGTTTGATTTTATTTTTAAATAAGTTGTTAAAGTTTAATGATTAAAAGCTACATTCTTTCGATAAGCTTTCAGATTTCCCCTTTTCAAAAACAACAGTTAAAGTTTTATTAATTAGAAGAAAGATAAGGATTTCCTAATTAAAATCATTTTCTGATTTTAAGAATTCATTTTCTAATTAGAAAATGAATTCAAGTTAATGAGTTTGAAAGCCTTATCGAAGGAATGGATCTAAAAACAACCAATGTATCTAAAAACATTGATAATGAAAGAAGCGCTAGCCTGAAGGCATCAGAGAAAACAGTATATATAGCTCTGAAAAGTTTGGAGGAGAGAAGCCCTCTTTGTTGTAGAGAAGTGCAGTAAACTCAGTGTGTTTTAAATAGTGTTTTGATTATGGTGAAGGGCTAGAACATCAGGAATCTGGCTATGGTCCCTGAAGCCCTTTGAGAATCTTCAATGAAGCTGCTAAATTCTTTCCAGACAAATCAGGCTGCCAAAATCAAATAAAATGCTGTTCAAGTAATCAATCAAATGGTGCCTACATTTTACCAACTCGGACATGTACCCTAAGGGAACCAGCGCTGGAAAAAATGGGTAATATATTTCCATAATGAACCCTAAACCATCTGGCCAGTTTCCGAACTTTACTTTACATTCTCTTTAAGAGCTCTTTCATTCATTTATAATGTAATAATAGTCTGTGTAAAACCTTTTATTTATGCTATTTTAAATTAGTAATTCTCTCAATCTCTAGTCTTTAAATTTAACTTTCCTTCATTACTATGGCGGTTCATTTATTATATTATATATATTTAGTGTGTGATTTATTAATGTTGCTATTTTTAATTATATGCCAATAATCCTTCGACTCGATGATCTCCCTCATTTCCTTTGCCTTATACAAGTAATATAAGATTAAATTCTGATAGTTAATTCTCGCCCATTAGAACTAGATTTATACAGTTCGATCAATCGTCGAGTCGAAAGAAATTATTAAATGATTGTTATTTTATCATTAGCTAATAATAAATTATTAGCTCCATCTCTAATCTATGCCACCGCTATTTTCTCATTTCGCCAATATTTATTTATTCACGTATAATCTAAAATGTTTTTGTAAAAAGGGTAGATAAAGGAATCAACTAAATACATTCTAATTCAGATTGTTTTCGCTGTCTACTAATATTCAGGAGGGGCACGATATTTGGGGCATGAAGAATCTAATTTTATAATGCGTTTAAATAGTTTAAGTTAAAAACTCATTTGATTTTAATTAAATTGATCAAGTCATCACATAGAGCATTCTATCACTGGGTTTTAGTTCTCAAACGGTGACTAATAAGTCATCATCTTCAACGTTGCTGACATAGGGCAATCTTCCGCTTTGTTAGCTGGTTGGTGATAATATTTCTGCTATTTTAAATTATCGAGGAAGAGAGTACTTTCTCTCCAATTCATATTAGTCAAAGGGCATAAGACTTGTCGGATGCAAGCAGCCATAGAACATCGATTATCGACCAGCTATTGTCTTTCAATTTCACTTTATAGCTCATAATTCATCAGCACTCTTACCTCTCTGTTCCAGTAAAGCCTGCTCTGATGCTTGTAATTTGTGATGAAGTAATTTCAATTAAAGTCGAACAAATTATCAGATATATTTAATTAAATAAGTTTTCCAATAAAGATTAAAGTTATGCCCTAAAGTACATATCTTGCTCTTCATGAATGAATTTGCGAATGTGAAAATAAATATCACATTCTTTTGTATAAAATTAGAGTAAAAATTTCCTTTACTAATGAATACCTTTATCTGCCTTTTATTTTCTTGATGGGGGCATAGACATAGAATTCCAATATTGCTTAATATCCATTGGCATATAATAAAGACCGCCACTCTTATTATAATTCTAAACTATATTAAAGGCTAGAGGTGAGTAATATAATCATTATCTTATTCAACCAAACAAATTATTATTATTAAATATTTTCTAAACACACTTGGTTTCTTGGTTCATAATTCTTTTATAATTATTTTAATGTTAATACTCGCTGTCTGTGTTGGCAACCCGACATATACATATGATTCGATTTAAAATTATTTTAGTCAGTTTATTATCAGATATTAATGTCAGTTCAGGGGTCTCTGATCCTCACCAACCGTTGAGCTAGTTTCTTGGCGCATAGCACTGTGCCGTCGATTTAGATTTCTACTAATCTGAGCTGTTGAGTTGGGTTTGAATTCAGTTTGAGCTGCCTGAGTTTGGATCCGACTTGCAGTTTTTTTGGTGAGTTTTTCGACTGGTACAATATATATATATATATGATAAACAAAACTATATATATTATAGTATTCTGAATTAAGATCAAACTTGCTGGCATTATCAACATAAACATTTTTGTTGGCTTATTTTAATTCTAAAATTATGTAAATTAATTTAAAAGTCACTAAAATAATTTACCTTTTTAGTAAAAGTATAAAACGATGAACATACAAAGCTGATGATAAATTTTTTTTAATATGGATTGATACAAACTAAATATCTGTATCTAAGTATGTGGTTACACACTTTCGAGGATCAGGGTCCTCATACTCCTAGCCATCTTGTAAATAAATAAATTGATTAAGAGCGATGCAAATTTGTGCAAATGAGATAATTACATATTCCATTTCCTGGAGATCTTATAACAAGAGTCTTTTCTGTTTATAGAGTTGTTATCTTTAGTGATAAAGTAAGCTTCTTTTATCTTTCTCTTAAGATCATGTCACTCTCTGCAAATAACCACTGTTTTTTTAGGTTGGCAATCATGACCATCTGAGCTGTAGTGCTGTGTGAAAACTGAACTACAAGAAGTGTCTGTTAGTGCTTTATTATAGGAGTATGTGTGTTGGGATAGCCTAGTGGACAGTGAGACCCTGGCCTCACCATAATATGATGCTGTACAATGTGTTTCAGGGCAGGCAATATTGTAAACTACCTAAGGTATCAATGAGGCTATCTTTGGTATTATGGATTAATTTGCTGGAGTGGGGGGGTGAAATCATAAATAATACTTATTATTGAATATATTATGAAATTTTTTATGCACATTAGACAGATAAGGGAGTAGAAACCTTTGTTTGTCTGTGTAGTGACATGGTTATTTATTTTGAAGCAAAATTGTCTTATTTAAAGTTAAAAGGGATATATATTTTTAACAGGCAATATATCAAAATTTATTATCTTTTTTATCTTATTGCAAAATTTTAAGATGAATATTTTTTTGTATTCTTAGGATGATAAAACAAAGTTAATGGTATATATTTATATATTATGTTAAGGATATATTAATAGAAGTATATAAATGGATTTATATGATAACAATAATAAAATAAAGTACACCTGGGTCTCGTTTTACACGATAGATAGGTTCCTCAGAAAACGCGCAAATGAAATCATTCAAAAATAGACATAACTTACCTTGAAAAAGGGGGGATATGGACTATGATTTTTCAAAAATCGCATAAAAGCAAAGCACCAATGTAAAATTACTTTAAAATTCGCACAAAAAAAAATAACGAAATAAAATATGACTAATAAAAAATTTCAAATTTGAAAAAAAATTGATACAAGACAAACTTTTTTTAACTATAATATTTAATTTTATTCAAAACAATATATTTTTATGCATAATTTACAGTAATTTACATTTTTTTATACACGTTTTAATTATTATCACTATTTACTGTTAAACAGTTTCATTTGCAAACTGGTAAAAAATCAGATTCTTCACAAGAGAAAATACATCTAGTGCCAATGTCACTCTCATGTTGTGTTAATGGTTTTCTGGTGACAACGTAATTAGTAATTAATCTAACAACTAAAAATTAAATTCTTATTTTTGTCTTTAATTTTTTAATTTTCAATTTTAATTGTGCCGACTGCTATTACTCACCTTTTAAAAATAAACTTGCGGACACTAAATGATTAATAATTGATTATGTTCTTTTTTAAAAAGCAAAAATAAAATGTGATTTAAAATGGAAAATTAACACGCACAATATTTGAACAAATTTACATTATAATATTTAATTAGAGAAGATATAAATTAGTATTAAAGTTTATTGGCTTAACGTTTTCGAGGATCCATGCCTCATGTTCATAGCCTTCATAAAATGTAAGGCTATGAATATGAGGCATGGATCCTCGAAAACATTAAGCCAATAAACTTTAATACTAATTTATATCTTCTCTAATTAACAATTATATATTTTACATATAGTGAGAAGTAAAGCTATATTTATTATAATCTTGTAAAATTTAATGTGTGTATACATAAAATGTGGAAATCATGATTTTAATTTCATTAGTGCATAAAATCTTACTATTATAAAGCACTGAAAATATTGAAATTACTAAGATGAAAGTCGAATTCCAATAATGTACTATTACTTTCAATATGACATAAGTGCGCGAAATTTATTATTTAAAGTAATAGCGCATTATCGGAGTTCGACTTCCGGAGAAACGTGAATCGTGTAACTTCAAAATCAAGTTAAATAAATCCACATAGAAAGAGACCCAGGTGTACATATTGATAAATTTATTTGTTGACATTTTGTTTACTGCATACATTTGAAAAATAATATTTAAATATAAACAAACAATTAACAATTTCTTTATTTTTTCACCTGCTTCTTTTAAGTAATCAATAATAATTCCATCTATGTCCTGCAGCCTTTCTTTTTTTCATAAATTTAATTGCATGCATAACTTCTTTATTCAAAAATATTGGGCATATATAAATAAATGCCCAATATTAAAAATAGGTTTTAGCAGCGATTTTAGAAAACCATAAATTATTATTGACAGTTCTAAGGTCAAATTAATACCCAATAATAGTTTTTTAAACTTGAGTTTAATTAAAATATGGGAATAAAAAGGCTATTACTGGCTACTAAAGCAAAGTAGTTTAGCTTTAAGACTATTAATAATAATTGATGTTTTCTTAGCAATTCTACTGCTAAATGTATTTTTAGTTATTGCACAGAAATAACCTAAATGCTGATTTTGTTAATTTTATAATAATTCTTAATTTCATGAAAATATTTAATCTAATTATATGAGTATATTCATCAAAAATACATATATGTTTTGTTATTGTTTACAAATTTCAATATAGATATAGAAGGATTACGTTGTTAGCCGAGAGGTATCGCAGCCGCCATGCAAGCAAGTAGTTGGTTGCAGACGGTTGTGGGTTCGCATCCCGGCCGATGCTATGACATATGAGGATTATCACATATAATTTATCAAGAAATTTCAAAATAGTGACAAACGTTTCTTAGATAGTACTGCCACCTAGTGCAAGGCATTGAGTACTGTGGCTTGCACTTAATAGCACTATTGTATGGAAAGTTTGTCATTGTTTTAACAGCTTGTGTGAGCATATAGGAAATGATGATCATGTGATGTTTAGTGGTTTTAACCAAGAAACTTCCGATAACAATAGGAAAAGGATTCAAGTTTATGATAAAAAATTATATGCATTGCTAATTTATTGCCTAAGTAATTCACTTTACATTAGACCACCTATGAGCCATCTTTATACACATTTTGTCAATAACTGCATTTTTAGACTTGGTTTTTATTAAATGCTTTCATTTAAGTTACAGTCTCTGTTTGTTGGTTAGATTGCTTGTTTTATAAATTTTGAAATGGGATTTAATATATTTATATCCAATAGAATTCACTCAAATTTTGTACATGTTATAAATCAATGGCAAAGTAAAATATTTTAAGTAAATTTCTTAGTATCTTTACCCCTGAGGGGTTTGAATATCAAAATTCAAATATTTTGATATCAATTTTAAAATATGTTGATATCTAAGTTTTCAAGAATGCATGTGAGACAGAGAGTGATCTTTTAAAATTTGAAATAAAAACAAATTTTGATTATAAAAGTTTCTTTTTTAAAAAAGTATACAAAATTTTTTTTTTTTGATTGTAAAAGTTGATTTTTTAAAAAATATTTTCCAAATAAAATTGTATTGTAAATGAAGTTGAATTCATTTAATTTTACTTTTAAATATTAAGCTGATTGTTATATTTTCAGTGATTAGCATAAAAGAGTGATAAATATATATTTTTAAAAAATTGTATTAAAAAGTATTTTAGCAATCATTTAAAACTGAAATAAAACAAATCTGTGATTGTCAAACTTCTTTAAAAAAAATGTATAACATTTTTTGTCTCATTCTAAAAGGTGATTTTTTAAAAATGTTTTCCAATAAACAAAAATATATTGTAAATGATTTTTATTTAATATGCATGACTTTACTTATAAACATTAAACTGACATTTAAAATAATTGCAAAAAAATATCTGAATGTTAAAAACTTAAAAATATTATATATAAAAATATTTATAATGAATTATTTTATTTAATGAGGGTTAAAAACTCTAAAAAAAACAATTGTTTTTATATTTAACTTGAAATTAAAACATGAGTGAGGAAGGTCCAAAAATTAATTAATTCAATCCCCATTTTTTACAACAAAGGATTAAATTAATCAATTTCTGGATTCTCCCCCCCCCCCATGCTTTTATTTCATGTTAAATATGAAAATCCCAATTGTGATTGAAAAAACAATTCATTTTATAGTTTTTAATCCCCAGTAAATAAAAGCATTTATTATAAATATATTATGTATATATATATTATTCGTTTTTGCTTTTATCATATATATTAATTAAGAATTTAACCCAAAAATATCTCAAAATTATCTAAATGAACTTAAAAAATGGTAATGTAAATTTATAATAGTAAAGCATGATGGTTAAGCAAACTTATATAGATTTTAATAATTCCAAGTGGTGATTAAATAGTGGTTTTTATTGATATTGCTAAAATAATTGTAGTACTTTGACATTGTTGAAGGGAGGCAGTAACATTATAAACAAAAATAGCAACAGCAATTTTTGCACTTAAAAATAATAATTTATATAAAATAATTTTATTTCTTTTATATTATTTTCAATGAAAATCCTAAAAAAATAATTTCAATTGATTTATTTATTTAATATTGTGCATTCAACATAGAATAAATGGAAGATTCTGTTTTGGCTAAATGAAAATCTTTGCACATTAATATCAAAATGTAGGGCTGAACTATCAATTTTAACTTAATAGCTAAAAATAAACTTATTGCCCTTTGATAAGGCTTACATCTCAAAAAAATGTTTAAGGTAATGCAAATCATAAGTTCAATTCAAAATTTTAGAGAGTTGATTATCTTATATAATATAATAAGCTATTATTTAATAGTGAATGTATGTTGGACTATTTTCATTGTCTAATATTAAATATTGAACATCCTAAGAAAAACTCAAACTTTATTTAAACTTTTCAAATAATTCAACTGTTTGTAGTAGAACACAAATTAGTATATAACACAGTGTTTTAAATGATATCTCTCCTCTTCTTCAGGTATTTCTAGTCTGACTAGTGACAGTAATAGCATGAAAATTGAACCTGCACCATTTAACCTGCATCTTTATAAATGTCCATGTTCAATTTCCATATTAGTATGGTCATTGGTCAGGCCAAAATACCTGAAAAACAGAATGTAATTACATCACTCAAAACATTGTATAATACACTCACCTGTCAGTTACTAATAACAGCTGAATATATTTGGGAAGTTTAAATTAAGTTTGAATTTTTCTAAAGACATGCAATATTTAATATTAGCAGATGAAAATAATTTAACATATAATTACTACTAGCATGCCATTATCCCAAGCCTTCAGTAAACATGAAGTCCACTGTTTTTATTTCTGTTTTATTTTTTAATAAATAAAAACTTATTTTTTCATTATATATTTATGCTTTTAAAATGTTATTAAAAGCATACGTTTAAAACAAAAAGTAATCTTAAAAACAATTTTGCAAATTAAAAAAATAAATTTTGATTAAAATATGTTCAAGTAATGAAATCATTTTTAAAATAATAAAACTCCACTTATAATTACAAAATAACAATAAAAACTAATAATGGCAATAAACATTTCTTAATTAACAGTGGAATCTTATTGTTTGCCATCAGTAAATTTTCATTTGATTACTTTTCTGCTAAAAAAAAAACAAATATTTTCAAATAAAAATTGAATATATACATAGCATACTTAGAGAGAAACAAATATTTAATTTAATTTTATAAAAATAAATAGGAATATCAATGTAAATGTTAAACACTTATTCACAAAAAATATTATAGTTTTCAAAAGTCATGTTATTATTTGCTTAATATGCTTTCAACAATTCTTGTCATATTCATAACACTTAGATTTTTTCAGTTGATTAAGTCTAATAGTTAAATATATCATGCCTTATGCAAATTTATTCAAATGTTCCATTTTCTTGATTATGGTAAAATGGATCTTTTTTATTTATCACATAGGGGTCTTTTGCAATAATTCAGACCACTTTAACCTTATGCTTTCTGAAAAGCCAAAGGTGCACAACTGTAACCTTTGATTTTTTTGAATTACCTTTTCACTGCAAAATGCTGAGGTTAAAATATTTTCGTTAGAACTAATATCAATTAAAACACATTTTAGTTCTAGTTCTTGAACAGGAAACTATAAAACAATTAAAAATAAAGACTCAGCCTGATTGCAGTGCTAATGCAATGTAGTGAGTAAAAAAATTAATGTTAATAGTGTGATCTAAATTTTTATTTTTTCTATTATAGCAAGTCCTGAAACTAAACAGCGTGATCTGATTTTTGTGATACATAATATAGTAAAACATAGAGATAAGCAGAATGATATAATTTATATGATTCTTAATAGATTAAAATGTGAAGACAAATAGTGTGAACTGATTTTAATACTTTTTAATACAGTGAAATTAAAATTAGATAGAGTAATATGATTTCTGTGTTTGATTTAACATGAATTGAAAAGATGATTAAATAATATGATTGCTGTTTATTACAATATAATGAACCATAAATGTGAATAGTATGCAATCTCTGAATTTTACAATGTTATCAATTCTTAAAACCAATATGTATTAGCAAATCATTTCTGCATTTAATAAAATAAAAATTTTGGTTTATAATAAGGTAAATTATGTAATAAGTTTTCTGTGATTGTGTTTCATAATATATTGAAACATAGCCAGTGTAATTTGACTTCCATTTTTAATTATATAATAAAACCCTAAAGGCAATAATTTGATCTGATTTTTGTATTAGAGATAAAATTTAAAAATAGTGTTTTTAATATTGATACTTTTAAAGATAATAATATGATGCCCATGTATTAAAATACAATCTCATTGGAATTATTTTGATGCATTGTAATGCTAAACTAATATAAAATAATGCTTATGACGTTTTATAGTTCAAGGGATGTTTTCTCATGATACTGCAAGTATTGTAATTCTTTGGATGATGCATTGTTGTGTTTCATGGGACATGTTTTAAAAAATTCATATTAAGAAGTATATTGTTTTATAAATTAATTTTACTGTAATTCTAAAACTGCTCTTTTAATTTAGAATCAGAGAGTTGTATTGAATAGAGTGTATAAATTCTAGTTCATGATACAAAAATAAATAAATATATTTAAAGATTGCATAAAAGTAATGCTGAAGTAAATTTGTTTGCAAACTATGAGCTATTAGATAAAAAGTAAAAGAACATAATACACATATGAATAATGAAAACTATTACTATAATTTCTGACATATAGGATGCACTTTTTTCCCTTCAAAATATGCCAAAAATATGGGATACATCTTATGCAGTGATAATCAAAATTGTGAGCTGAAATTTTAGTCAGTTTAAAACTTCTGGTTTATTTAACATACATATATAAGTATTCTATTGTATTTTCTCCTTTTGTGAAACAAAAAGATATTTACAAATATTTACAAATACACATGTATATAAATATGCATGTAAGCTACATATTGTTACATAACATAGCCATACTAATATATATGTACTCTTGCAATCATATCAAGGTCAGAGCAAAACATTCAAAATAACTTAATATTTTTATACTTTTTAAAAAATTATTTTAAAATCAAACGGTTAAAATATTAAAAAAATGTTCTTTCAAAAATATAAATCAGTTAAGAAAAGAGACAATCTTCAAAATGTTTAGCTCTGGAGATGAATTTCTGGATTTTGAGGATGAAGATTAAAAGATAAGTAACTACAGTGCTCCCTAGTTGTATTTTTGTAGACATAAATATCTCTAAAGTTAGTATAGTAAAGCATTATGTAAATTCATGAAAAAATATAGAAAAATTATTTTTTTTCTTAAAAAATGTGTATGTAAAAAAGGGTGTGTTTATACATTGCTGTGTGCTATATGCCCAGTAAATATGGTACTTATCTTATCAAGCATTAGTGGTCAAGTGGTCAGCACAGCAGCCTTACAAGCAGTTGTCCCGGGTTCACGAGTTCGCTTCCCGGCCGATGCTTTGACATATAAAAAAAAAGAAAAAAAGGGAGGGGTACTTATCTTGTTGAAATATATTACCAGTTTTACATCATTAAAGGCATAACCTTTAAAGACATAAAACAGTATGCACTGGATAAAACTACTGATTGTTTACTTATTTATAAATTTATTATATATGAAGTCTATTTTCAATTCATTTTTTACCATTATTTTTTCTATTTAAATATGTAGTTTGAAAAAAAAAAAATAATAATGAAAGAATACAAAAAAATATTTTACATTAAAAATTAATGAATAAATTTTTGTTAATTTAATATTGTTTAATAGATATTTTTTGTATAGAATTTATTTTTAAAAAAATGTTATACATATATCAATAATTAATTTATTCTACTGTATAAAATAAAATAAAGCAAATTATTGCATATTAAAATGAAATTCAGTTTTCCAAATTAATTTGTACATTTTTCCTGCAAAATTTATTGCTAAATAAAACTATTTTTTCTTCTATAAATAATAAGTTAAGAAAATTGTAAAAATTGAGTTTATAAAAAATTCCAGTCTTTTTTATGTTTGTATATATATAATCAATAAAATTAACGAATTTATAGCATGTTTCAGTTTCTTTAAAACTATAATATTACAAGCTATCATCCTGCATAAAAATTTGCCCTCTTTGATTATATATATATATTTTAGATATAAACCCATTTTTGTCAAATGAGCTAAAAATGGAAACAACTACTTTGCCTATGAGAAAGAGATTATATTGAAATTAAGTTAATAGATTGATCAAACATAGAAATAGCCTAAGTAGAATAAGAGATTTTCTATATCTTATTCAAATTTCTTTACTTATACCATTATTTAAAGAAATTATTTATTGATAAATGCTAGCTCTTAAAATATAGAAAAGTATAAGACAATGATTTGATACTAAGTAATTTATGCTTTTTGAATACTATTTACGAATATATTGTAAGGATGACTTACAACCCACCAAACCATTAATCCACACTACCTTCAAACAAGTCACATAGTTATCAAATAACTTACCTATTATTAAATACAAATATATATAATTAATATTTACTTAGACAAAAATGAAGTTAAAATGATACTAACCTAAATGTCAACTTGTTGCTAAGCAACCAGATTTGAAAACAAAGAGACAATTCTATAAAACTCTATCTTAATAATGATTATATAACAATGAGCAAGTAAAGTAAGCATGGAAATTATAAGAAAACAAGCAATATTAACATTTGATTCATGACAATTAAAAGGATTGTAAAAAAAAATTTAAGATTATTTTTCTTTTAACAAAAAAAAAATGGATATTAATGTTCCATATTAGAATAGAATTTCTATCAAACCAGAAATGCTTTGACTTCATGTATTAAAACAAATAGAAATATTGATTCATTTGAAAATAAACCTAAGGATCTGAATACATTATTAAAAAAAATTTTTTTTTTTGAAAAGTGAAAGAAGATATTATTATAAGAAAGAACAACTATTTGAATTTTCAGCAACAACTTCTTTATTTTCTTATGTTATTTTCTATGCACAGAAACATTTTATAAATAATTATATAGATATATTTTCTTTACACTTAGAATCCAAGATTTATGGTTTTGTAGCTCTTATGCTGCAGTTTCATATAATTTTCTGGAAAAAATAATTAATGATCCTAATTAGTAAATGGTTGGTTTTTAAGGGTTTATCCATTAATTTGGATAAAACAAAAGGTATAAATTTTTCTTATAGATCAAATATTCATTCACTTAACATTATTATTTGTAATAAGTATTTTTGGCATTATAATAGCACTTGGGCTAATATTTCATTTGTTGATAATATTTGTTATTTAGGGGTTTTTATTGACTCTAGATTATCCTGATCAAACAACATTGACTTTCTTTGTTCTCATTTACATAAATTTATGTTTTTTTAACTTATCTAATTTTTTTTCCTCAGTCAGCTTTGATCTTATTATGTTATATCAGTTTGGGGGAAATGCTCTACTTTTGCAATGACTACTTTGTCTGTTTTACAGAAATATACAATGTGTATTATTTTGGTAGATCACGTGTCACATTTGTTAGAGATATTTATGGGACTTATAATATACTAGATGTTTTTCATTTATATCAGTATAGAGTGATTCTTGATATTTATTGTAGGAAAATTCACTTGGATTCTACATCTTCTATTATAAATACTCATTTATCTATTAAATATCATGGCTTTACCCAATTTTCTTAAGACTTCCAGCAGGAACCAATTTAGTTATAATGGTTCCAAATTATTTAATTTGTTCTGTTAATTTAATGAATACCAGTTATTTGTTCTTAAGAAAACATTTATGGCATTGGTTATATTATACTAAACATTAGTTTTATTTGTTGTTTATATTGTTAATTATATTGTAATTATTTACTACTGTGATTGAATTGCCAAATGCAATATCTGTAAGATTTTTAATATTTTATGTTCTATTCATACTTTTTTTTTTCCGTGATGAAATGTTTATTCATAAAAAAAACAGATACAGTAAAATAAATAAAATTACAGAAGCAACATGGTAAGAGGGGAATGGGAAGTGGAGAGGGGAAATGGTGTGTAGTCCAGGATGGTCAGAAATGCATGTCTTCGTGATTGAGTCCTATGATCGAGGCTGAGAGGATGGGAGTTGGAGAATTGCCTATCTGTGAGGAGTGGAGGAGGGCTAGTTTGGTATCTCAGGCTTTGAGAGTGCAAATTAGGTCCAAGAGCTTTTGATTGAATGAATGTATGCTCTGGTCAATGAAAATGGCACATCGGAGCAACCAGAGAGCATAAACGAGAAAAACTGATAGTCTAATAGTTGTGAAATCCCATTTCTATGGATTCTTGGAGGTTGAAGATGGTATTCCTGTGTGATGAAAGGCAGGAGTTGATGACATTTCTCATGCCAAGCAGAAAAAGGACATTTAAGTAGGAAGTGCTGCAGGGTTTTGTTGTCAGTTTTATAGAGCTGGAATATGGGAGAGATCTTAGTAAAACCCCTACAGTTGACCAAAAATTGATTTGTGGAGAGTGAAGATTGATTTTGAGAAGGAAATCAAGGAATTTTGCCTCAAGGAACCACCCTTTGAATTTGCAGATTAATTGAGCATTGGTAAGTTCGTGAAATGTAGGGGACACAATGGAGAAATTTGTGGTCTGATTGAAAACCTTCCAATACTTTAGATTGCTGCTTATGGATGGTATAACAAAGCCAGCCTTTTGTAGGATGTTGGCAATGAGTGAGGTCCATGACCTAGGCCTGCCACTGGGAGGAGGAGTGTCGGTTGGTGTAAAAAGGATATGCACAAGATTGGCAGGAAAGTGACTTAGGAGTGTGAGGATAATGTTGTGAGATCTCTGGATCAGAAGAGTGTCAATGGAGTGCAGGCCCAACCCATTGAGGTTTTTAGGAAAACAAAGTTCTTAGGCTGATGACCACCACCTTTTCTGCCCCAGAGAAAATAGGTGCAAAGTCGGTTGATTTTGGATATAAAGGAATGTGTAGGTGGAACAATGGGGAGGTAGTATTCTATTTTAGGAAACACTAGAAGATGGAGGAGGGTGACTTTTCCATAAAGGGAGAGATAGATGCCTGTGATAGTGCTGAGGGTGGATGATATGCTTTGATAGAGCGTGGTTTGCACCTGTACTCTCATGTCCCTATGAGCCAACATGAGGGAGAATCTGAGAAAGTTGTGTGGCTTGGCATTGAAGGTGGAAGAGATTTGTTTACCGGTTGAAAGTTGCCAGGCTGCTGATTTATCACTGCTAAAATCCAACCTATATGTTTTGGAGTTTCAGGTGAGGGTCTGTTGAAGCCTGGGGATGAGATCAACTGAGGGAATAAAGACAACCACATCATCTACATAAGCAAGGCATTTGATGCTTTTGCTCAGTGCAGGAATGAAGATGCCAGGGAGGTCATGTTCTAACCTGAGCAAGAGGGGATTCAGAAATGTGGTGAACAATAAAGTGTTCAGTGAGAACCTTGAGGGATAGATATATTGGGTGTGAAGCCAGGGATTTTCCAATCCAAGATAACTAGGATTTTTCTGTTGGACAGAAGATTGTGAAGAATGGACAGAAGAGCCTCTGGGACATTCAGGTTTCTGAGGACACCAAGGAGCAGGTTGATCCTTACCAAGTCAAAGGCTGTGTGGATGTCTAGTTGGACAGTGATGGGCCTTTCATTTTAAGATCACCTAACATGCTTGGTGATCATCTTAAAGAGTGTAGCAATCCCAAGAGAGGGGAGCATTTCTTACAAACAAACTGTGAGGCATAAAGGGCAGGGAGTATGAATTGTTCTAGTGACTCTTTAATGGTAGACCCAATAAGTTTTATGAGCATGGGGGTCATCGAAATGGGCCTGACTCTTGAGCTCAGTAGATGGCCGATCTTTCTTTAGGAAAGAGACTAATGATACAGAATAGAGACCCTCGATGATGTAAGCACCTGAGACCAGCTTGTTGATCATATTAAGAGTAATGGGGATGGTAAACTGACTTAGGTGGAGAAGGATAAACTTGGGGATAGCATGAGGACCAGGGTGGACATAGTCAGGAAAGCTTTTCAGTTTGTTAAGTAGCATGGTCTGGGTGATGCCAGGATCAGAGCTGACATTCAAGGTTGATGGTATAGTGAAAGGAGTGATGTCAGCTTTGAGAAGCATGTGCTTGTAATGGTTACTCAAATGAAGGAGCAATTTCTGATGTATGTAGGATTTGTTGCTGACCATGATGGATGAGGGGTGGTTTGCTTTCCATGGGAGCCAAGAGCCCACCCCAGGTAATTTCTGGTCCAACAAGCTGATTTCCCACATACCTCTGGGTGCGTTTGACTGAGATGTACTGAGCCAATGCCTTTTGAGCATCACAGTATTGAAGTTTCAGTTGGATGATGGTGAAAATGTCTAATGGCCCACTCTCCTGATCATTTAGTTGCTCTGAAATTTGGTCCATAGATGTAGATATTTGTTTGTGAAGGACTGGTAGCCATATTGAAATCACCCAGAAGAAGAATGGGAATGGAGGTGGTAGTTGTGATGTTATTGATTTGATGAATAATAGATTTAATGAGGATGTCACTGTCATTGGAGGGCAGATGTAAATAAATCACAAAACTTCTGAAGCACCCAAATTGCAGCTCCAAGATAATAGAATGAGCGTTGATATGTATGATGGAAAAGATAGAGGTAGGGGTACATTTATTAATGAGGATGGCAACTCCTCCAGCAGAAGTCAATGCAGTATAATACTTGAATTGACCAAAGGTGGACAAAGTGGAGTAAATCCTGTAGTTGAAGTGAGTGGAGGGTTTAGTTTCAGCAAGGAAGAGGATGTTGAGAGAGTTGAGTTCAAACCAATGTTTGAGAGTAAGGAGCCTATGGATTTAATTAAGGCCCTGAATGTTTAAACTGACAACAGAGATAAGCATATGTGATCTTAAGATATGGACATAAGGAATAGAGAAACAGTAGGAATTCGGAAATTTTTATGGTGAGCGGGGATGAACTGGGCTGGGAAAGATATGAGGAACAGTTCTTTCTGCTCCTGCCAAAATTGCACAATGATTCATTCTTGATGTCACTTGATGAACCACTGTCCAAGAAAAATTCAGCAGAGGAAGGTGAGAGAGTGTGAAGGGAGAAGGCTGATGAGGTCCGGATTAAAGCCACAGAAATCTTCACTGAAAGAATTCTTTTTTTTTCTTGTGTGCTCTGTATGTCTGAGACTTGCCCTGGGTTCAGGAAGAGGATCCATTATGGTTTTACTGGGAAGGTCAGGGATGGAAATCTGCCTGTCAGAGATGGTGTCATTATTAGATGGGTTCTGGCATGCATGCTGCTGATGTTTCTTGTTAGTGGTGGAAGGGCCAGAGTTGGTAGACTCAGACAAGATGATTTCTGAGTTTGAATTAGTGGACATGTCCATCAAGAAAAGAGAATCCTGTGTCAGAGCTGTAACTGAGAGTGGTGGGCTGTGAGTGAAATCAAAATTATATGGCCTAGAGGAAGCTGGAGTCTTACTGGAAGGTAAGAGGGTGGCCAAATGCTGAAAGGTTGAATTGGTATGAGGTGGAGGTGAGAGGCTAGCTGATGGAAGTTGTTCATATCTATTGGAGCTGTGCAGAGCACAAATTTGGTTTAGGCCCTTTTTTTCTGGTAAGAGTTGCATTTTTAGGGCGGTCCCGAATGAAGTGGTTGCAGTCTTTTCGGGTGAAACATTGTGGCCTCATGCCCTTAATTGAGATGATCAAAAGTGCTAGTTTGGCTGCTATTGTTGTGGGAATGCTTTCAGAAGAGACCTTTTTTAAGGATGAATTGAAATAAGGCTGTCTTGGTGAAGGTGAGACCATTGGTGAGAGGATCCCTAAGGTACTCAAATGAGGTAACTTGCCCGAATAGGTAACTTGCCCGAATGACTTGAGATATTTCTGCAGGTGCTGCCTCTCCATCCCTATGTGACAGTTTTTGTTAACCCCTTTAAGTATGGATGGTCTATTGGTGTCTATTGCAACCAGGAACATATTGTGCAAAAATTTGAATCTGGTTTTGAATGCTTGTCTTTGTATTGTGTTATGAAACTCTATTGCCATGTATTGGTCATTAGGAAAAGTGAGAATTTTATGTATATTATTAGTTAGATTGTGGAGTCTGACAAGGTCATAGAGCTGCTGCATTGGAAATTTATGGAGTCCACATTGTAAATCTGTAACTGCCAGAATGACAGAACTGTCACTCTGGTAGCAACGAAGTAACTTGAGGAGAAGTGGTGGAACTGTCGGGTTAAATTGTTCTGAGATCATCATGTGATTCTCTGGTATGAGTTGTTTAGTAGGAATGAAGGTTGCTGAGGTGGCTGAATCATGATTGTTCAGATTGTCCTTCATCAAGGCACCACAGATTTTGAAGGAGCTCAGCTTGGCATGTTTGTGATGTGGTTATATTGGGATTTTTTGATGTGATGCTGGATGCAGCCTGAGCATAGGAATTAGCAAAGACTTGCTGTGGTGATGGATTTTTAATAAGGGATTGCTCTATAGTGTGACTGATATTAGTGGGAATAATGTTGGCAGACTTGGTTGCACTTGGGGAATTATGAGTAGCATCCATCTTTGGAGTAATTATTGTGTAGTATATTTGCTGTTATATTTAAATTCCTTGCTCAAGATTTTTATTGTAAGGAATTTATATTACTGTATTTATAAATTTATTGTTTGTTTCATAATAAAATAAATAAATAAATTATTATTATGATGATGATAATGATGATACCTTATTTAGTCTGGTGGTCTTTATTTGAACATAAATGTGATTTAAACTAATATATCCGTATCAAATGTCCCTCAACATGAGTTTCATAGAAATCAGTTAAGAAACCTAGGAAGTGAAATAGATGTTCTTACTTTATTTTATGTTATTGTTGCCGCTCTAAAAAAAAAAAAGAAGATAAAAATACATATCATAAATAAAAGATGAACTAATTATTTTATTTAAAGTGACTTTATGTATTTTTATTTTTTATTTTGGAATCATAACACTTATCTGTATGTTTGGGTCATATTGAAATACTTGATTTTGATAATATAATTATTATACCATGAGAATATTGAAATGCTAATGATTACTTATACAAACCATAATAAACATCTATATTATTTAACATTAATGAATTAAGATACTAAATAAATTATTTCTATTTAGTTGGTTTGTAAGCACCAAATTACAAACAATCATATTTTTGAACCTTCTGATGCTAACATTATTTGTTCAGAAAGAAATGATATTAAAAGAAAAGTAAAAGAGGCATATATAATAGCCAATAATAACAAAAGAGAAGCTTGCTTTACTCTTTCCAAAGCATGGAGTATTTAATTATTTGAATATATAAATATTTTATATAGAACATTTTCACACGTTTAAAAAAGCGTTATTTATCATTCATTATATATTAAATAGCTATGATTATGGGGTTTAAAAGATTGCCCCGAAAGTGCTCAGCTATAGCTATAAAAATTATTTAAAACTTCACTTATTTATATGTATGTAGCATATTTATTTATTATTATTTTATAATTTTAAAGCGATGATTATATATTTTATATTTAGTAAGTGATCAAGTCTCATTAGTAAATTTTAATGTTAAAATCTGACAGTAAGTACTTCAAATATAAAGAGATAATAAAAATTGGACATATTCTTTTTCATTATTATTAGAAATTTGATTTGTTTAGTTGTGGGATATCATTTCAAAAGCTAGTACATTTCCATATTGGTATCATTAGAGTTCGACACATTACTGATATAAAGTTTCTTATTTTTTATTTATTTATTATTTAATTTAAAAGCCATCTTTTGTACAATTATGACTTAGGTGTAGAGAACCTGCAGGGCATTTAAATAAGGGAATTTTTATACCTACCATCATATAAAAAGTCAACTTATCCATTCTTTCTCATTCTCACAGTTACAATATGCATAATAACACCGCGTACTACAAATTAATTAATTTTAAAACAGAATTAAGTTAATTATCTTTATTTCTGATTTTATTTTTATTTTCCAATATCTTTATTTCTGATTTTATTTTTATTTTCCAATTTACTAAACTGTTATATAAATTCTGATCTTCATTGTTGATGTATATATATATAGATAATATGAAGAATCTTGGGACATTGTAATTAGTTTATCTGCCTCTGATGACTATGATTTGCGTTTGAAATTCACACTGGCTATTATTTTTTTTTTTTTTTTCAGGTTCTAAGCTAGCTCAGAAATTTGTAAAGTAATTAATTAGTTTAAAAAACTTATCTAGCAACCATATCATTGGACAATAAATTGGTATTTACTAATTTTAGATTTTAAAAAATCCTCATCACTGAAAACATTTTTTTAATCTAATGAAAATGAACTTAACTATTTTTCTGTCAAAAAGTTGCTAGAAAGATATTTTCCCAATATTGGAATCCCCCCTCGACAAACAACTACTTACATATCTGCTGCTTTCTATCATCCTATTTTTCCTGCATACCTACTTATATATACATAATTTGCAAACATTATCTATTCACTTCAAGGATGCCTCGGAATTTAATACTTTTTAAAAACAAAAACAAAGCTTTTCTCTTTTAAAATAATTATTTTAGAACTATTATACAGATATATTTATTTCTTATATTTTGTTATTATTTCTGAATTTGTTTCCTTTAACCTTTTTTTTACAAAATAATTAAATTTTCAAATCAAACCTTTAGAAAACTATTAAATTTTGAAAATGAAATTGAAATATCGTCGTCCCCCCCATATTTACTTAATAGCATTTTTATAATGAACTAAACAAAATGATACCATACAAGGTTAAGAAAAACAGAACAATATTATATTGATCACATGACCAATAAAACATGGCATGATCTTATATGTATAATTATTAATAAACAATGGCAATAAAAAATATAATACATATACCAATATATAGATGTAATGGAATTGCTGAACTCATATCTTCAATATCCACTACTTCATTTATATATTCTCCAAAAATATAGTAAACAAACATTAAAAAATGCAAATTAATTATAAATATAAATTACATACATATATATATATTATTTACCGTATTAAAAAAATATTGAAACATTTAACTGCAAAACATGTTTAATTTATAATAATAAAATTTATTTCAAGCTAAGCGTTTTCAATACTAAATAGTATCATAATCATAACATTAAATGATTAAAGGCAGTTGAGATCTGGATTTAATGTTATTTTTAATATTATAGAATAAATTATCATAAAATTGAATTTTAAGAGTAGATTTGCATGCCAATGACAAAAACGATAATTACAAGTGCTATTTTTTAGAAAGAGGGATGATTTGTTTAATGGTATGAATATTTCTAGCTATTGACTATGCCTTCTTCACCTATCTTTTTCTATCATCTCTCTCAAAGCAAACAATGTCAGCCATAAAGAGGTCAAAGTTGTGGCCTGATTGTAATTCTTGATCCAAGAAAATGGAAATGTTCACTGCTTTTTCTTAGTCCAGTTGTATAGATAATTATTCTGGGCAAGTTTTGTATATAAGTTAGCTCTTGTTTCTTAATAGTAAGCCTTTAAGCAATTAGATCCTTTGCAATTAATTTTGTACACAATTTGATATGAAGCCACTCTTGTTATTTTGTCTTTTGAATTGGAGGTGAAGGCAAGCTGATATTGTACTTATTGATACAAATATTTTTAAATTTATGTACAACTTTAGAAGCATAAGGGAGAGAACTTTTTTTTTGTCTTCAAATTGGATGTTTATAGAATGCAAGATTTGTTATATAAATTAGCAATAACTGAAGTTATTTTTTTAGCATTGTACCTTATGTTAATTAAACCTTTTATATAGTTCTATGTTTTTTTCTCTTATCTACTTTGAATTTGTACAGCTTCAAGTTTCTATGGAGATAATCTTTCAGACCTGTGTATTTATGAGAGAAGGCAATATTAGACTTAGAGTATATGATGCTTCTTATATTTTATGATTTTAAAACCATAGTATAATCTAAAATATTATTCTGTCTAATGATATCTAAATCTAAAAATTTTATATTGGGAAGAAGCTAATCTTCCTTTTCAATAGTTCAAATGAGGGAAATCATAAATGCTAACTCAAAAAATTTTTTATTAATAGTTTCTTCGTTGCATAGCTATTTATTTTTTCTGCAATAATCTTTTTAAATCTACTATGCACTTATTCAATCACATTCTTGCTATATAAGTGAAATATATACTAATGTCCTTTTTTTTTTTTCATGTGTCATAGTATCGGCCGGGAAGTGAACCCACTAACCCGGGACAACTGCTTATAAGACAACTGTGTTAACCTCTCGATCACCAACGCTTGACTAGTCATGTCAAATATTTCTTTACTTTTTGCCCCAGAAATCAAAAATTTTATATAAATGGTTGGATAAAATAGCCCATTGTTGGAAAATACCTGTCCAGCATTTTTTTTATATATATAGAAAAACAGTAAAGATCAGTTTCATTAGATTAAAAATGTTCAATAATGAGAATTTTTGAAATCTAAAATTAATAAATACCAATTTTTTGTCCAACAATATGATTCCTAGGTAGGTTGCAGAACCTGAAAAAAAAATTCAAGAAGTAAAACTACTTTTAAATCCAGCATGAACTTTTGGTTGATTAAATTCAGTTTGCTGTAGATGAGTTGTAATTATCTTGGAAAAAAATTTGTATAGAAGTAATAAAAGACTGACATTTCTGTAATTTCTAATATTGTCTTTATTACCTTTTTAAAATGTTAATAGTAATATTCCATTCTTATAGTCATCTGGTCCATCTTTATCATTTAGACATTTGGTATATAACTTTGTCAATTTTTTTTCTATTTTTTTACATGCTTTTTTAAAGATATTGATTATAATTTTATCATTATCTGGAGCTTTTCCTTTCTTCATAGATTTAATTGCATATCTTACTTCTTACTTTAAAATCTTGAACAGGTTAGAAAATAGAGTAGTTGGAGGGGATACTTTTTCTTGTTCCTTATTGCTATATAATTCTTAATAGAATTCTTTTACACATTTCATATGATCTCTCTTTTTAGTAATAGTTCCATCTTTATTTTTTATTGTAGAAATATTTCCTCTACAACTTCTCTTGCTAATTCACAATTATATATTTTTATATTATTATTAACTCTTTTTCATATGTATATTCAATTCTTATATATATTATATTCCTTCTTTTTTATATAAATTGTCTATCCAATTGCTGCTTTTTTGAACAGTTATCTGTCTTGCACTTTTTAATGTGTATCAATTATCTTTCTATTGATTTTCTTCAAATCTGAATCATGTTCAAAATCTGTTAATATTTTAAATTGATTTACAAGTTCTAATTTATAAAGGTTAGAAATATCAACTATGAATACTGTTTTTTTTTAATAGTTTTTGTCTTTCTAGTTTTGCATTAATACATATCTTACATCTCATTAATCAATATCATTTGTTATGTAGAATTTATTAAGAACATTACAAACTTGAAATACATATTTTTGTTAGTCAAAATATAATCCAATTCTGCTGCATTTTTGATAGGATGCTTCCATATCCATTTCCGTTTAGAATTTTCCTCACTGAAAGAATTTATAATATAAAGTTTTTCTTTTTCTGCAAACTATACAAGTCTATGTCCTCTCTTATTTCTATCAGTAACCAAATTTACACACATCATGTTTATCTTTAATTTAATTGTCTACCAATTCTAGCATTAATATCTTCCATGACATTTTAAAATGTTGTTTGGTCTGATCAAAACCCTTACACCCATATAAAAATTGTCAACTTCTCCATTGAGGATTTGTTGGGGCATAAACCTGAATTATCTGCATTTAGTATCTAAGATTAAGTTAAATAACTATTCTTGTCTCTCTATCTGATGCACCATCAATTTCCACAATACTTTTCTTCCACTTTTTATTTATAATTAATTCTACTCCACTTGCGCTTCCAATGTTTGTGCCTTTGTAGAAAAATGCATGCCTATTTTTTAAATCAATTGTTTCACTTTTCTTTTAACTTCACAAAGTCCAATAAGTTCCATTTGATATTAGACAGTTTTTCCAATTCTTGCAATATTCCTTCACTTGAAAGTGATCCATTGTTGTAAGTACATAAATAAAAGATCATCATCAAATAGTAGTCTGGGTATGCAATTACATTCTTAGCATCTTCCATGTTTGGATACCAACCACTGCCTTGGCTAGTGATTTTACAGTCTTCTGGGAACAAGGGTCATGATTTTGCCTGTCATGATTGTAAATATCTATTATGAAAAAGTTCATTCACACCCACATTCATTCTGCCTTTAAGAAAACTCAACTGATATTTCAGTTAAGAACTATCAGTCAACAGAAAAGAAAGACTATGGTGTTTTTTGATTTTAAACTCAGAGATAAAAAGCCAATAAACTCATCACATTGGCTGGTGAATGTTGATGAGTAGCCCATCTATGTTTGCATTCTATACAATTAATCATATAGTAATGTCAATTGCAATGACAAGAATATATGGAGTGGGTATTAGTAATTTGCCTTGCTCAGTTACTTTAAGGTCTCAAAAAGGAATCAAATGGTTTCCTTTCAGTTAATAGCAAATTTTGTTCTGCAGCCAATTTTAAATATTAAGTGACATGAAAGATTAAATAAAAAGATGTGAATTCAGACATTGCTATAGCAAAATAAAAAGATTAAATGGATACAAGCTAGTTATACGTGAAGAATATGGTAAATCATTTAAAGACAGTGCTTGATTTGGAAACCCCCAGGCAGATAGATGAAACTATTGACAACTATAGAAAGAGAACAGAGAGACAAGAAAGATTATGATACGAAAAATTAAAGAAAGGTAAAGCTTGTAAGTAAAAAATAATAATAAGGAAATTTCATTTTGTCATGAGTTTTCTAAGATCTAGGAAGACTCAAATAAATTATATTGTCTTAAACCCACTATTTCCAAATATTATTTAGAGTAAAAAAACTTTTTTTATAAAAAACAGAAATGTTTATTGTGTTTCAAAATTATAGAGTTTGCAAAGATAATATTTTTGACCATCTGCTCTTCCATTATTGAGTGATTATTCTATTTACATTTTAATTTTGTACTTTTGAAAATAACATTAACTAGAAAGTTGTTGTTTTTTTTTCAAAATAAATAGTTAAAAAATAGTAAAGATGCTATAAAAAAATATTTGAATTTTAGATTTAAAATAAATTTTCATATATATTCTGTTAGTTTTTTGAATTGATATTTCAACTTAGAATATTTTCTTAATGTCACAAATTTCTTTATTATACAAAGGAAGACTCAGCTGTCTTCTGGTTAAATAATGACGCTGACAAAGCAAGAGGAGCAAAAAAATCAGTATGGAACGGAATAGATTTTCTTTTCTTCTATTAACTCTTAGACAACCATAATAAACAATTGGCGTAGATTGCAGCAAACTGTTGCCACGAAGGCAGGCAACAAAAATTAATTTAAATTGAATATATATATTCCATCATGGGTTTACGAAATAATGAAATATTTTATTTAAAAGTCAATACAAAAATATTTGAGATTTTATTTTTAAATATGCTAGGGAAATAATTTCAATTGTTAATTAAAAAAAACTTTTCTAAGTGTAAATATAAAGATAAAATCAAACAATAAAGACAATTATTTTTATTTTATTCCCCGCCCCCACACACATTAATTTCAACATTATTTTTTCACATAATCTTTTGTGAATTCTTAATATTTTCTATTAAAATCATGGTAATAATTTTGCCAATGGTTAAATCTAGCATTTCTTTTTTTTTTTAGAATTGTTACTTAAACTTGTTAAAGGCTCATCATGCCCTGAGTTATTTAGTGTAGTGACAGTGTCAGACTCTGAAGTGTTGGGGCGCTGTGATCGATTCCTTTTCTAATACTTCCATCTCTCGAACTTCTAAAGAATTCCCGAGCAATAAGGCTATTCAATTATCTATTTAATATGCTTCTTAAGAACTGATGAAACCCTAAAGTTGAAAAACCGAAATAAATTGTACTGAGAAAAGCAAGTAATAGCAAATTCCTTATTACTCAAACTGCTTTTTATAAATAAATTAATTGACTACATATATAAGCTTTTTATACAATAAAAAGTTATATATACTTCTTTATTTTATCATTTGGAATATTTTTTATTGCTTTTATAATTACATATGCATTACTGGCATTATAAATAATAATTGATTCTATTTATTATATTTCAGAAATATCTATTATAGGCTTGAGTAACTGCTGATCTCTTGTAAAAATACTATCTCCAAACTCTCAGATTGTCATCTTTCTATAGATTTTCATTAATAAAAAGTTCTGATAAGAACAATGGCCAAAAACTAGTCTGAAAATTTGAGTATGGTTTGCATCTAATGTTTATTTGATTACTTGAGCTTATATAATTTTAATTAAGAGTAACAGAGGAAATTACTGTTCCTAATGCAAATGTTGAAAATGAGCATAAAAATCATGTGATATTTTGTTTGTATTTATACCTTCTTTTATGTCCATGAGATATGTTCTGCCAAATTTAAATTTTCTTTCATAATACTATGTTGTTATTTTCCTGTGGACTTATAACATTAAAGTTTGTAATGAGACTTTGAAACAGTAATTTTTACCTATATCAATATATATTGTTTTTATATGTGTCTGTATTTAAATTGCAAATAATATTGATTAAAAACTGTAAGTTTTACCCAAATCATTTTAAAATATAAATTAAACTCCATAATTATACTGTAGTAATTTTTTATATAAACATAAATGCTTCTTACATGGAATGAAAATTTTAAATTATTTATTAATTAAATATTTAAAGAACACCCGTTCCAAAAGTAAATCTTAAAATGCTTCTTATGGATCATTTACCTTTTAAGGCATCAATTCATAGGCTTCAGGATTGTGTAACAGAGTGGAGATTATTAAATATATGTATAAAAAGATATTCTACATGGAAAAAGAGAAATGAAGTTGAATTACTCAATGTGTGTTAAAAACAAGTATATTAATCTTTAAGTGAGATTTAAACTTTATATCTGGGCTAAGGATAATCTCTAGTTTAATAAATAATCAGTGGTAATCATTAATATATTTATCTAAAATGAGTTGTGTCAAAGTTGTAGATGAAATAAGTTTGATACATGTAAATCAAAATATAATAACAAAATGTTAGACTTAAATGTACTGAAAGAACGAAATTCAAACAATATTTAACTGAAAACTAAAATTTTTAGTTCATCACTGACTCTGTGCTATTAACAAGCCATATCTCTTAGTTTTATTTTTGCACATCACATGAATATAATTAACCATCTTATTTAATTATATTAAAAGATTTAATGATAGGCAAAAATGCAATAATAATAATCCTTATCTGGAAAAGAAACTTTGGATGTTTTTTCTCTATATATTATAGATAACAACACAAGTGAAAAAGATGTGTAGAAAAAGATATAATATTATTTTTGACTCGCTGGTCACTTTGAATTGATTAATAAATAATAGTAAGGATAGAATTAATTTTTAAAAATGCCCATAAATTGTATAATAATTAAATACCAAGGGTAAATATTAATACAAGAGTAAAGTATTACAGATCATCAGTAAAGTAAAAACATAAATGATTCTATGGTGTTATCCATTGATCTTGGATCATGAAAGAATATATGATCATATGCTTGATCCTGTATAAATAGTTTGCAGTGATGAAAATTTTTTAAAAATCACTATTTATTAATAGGCAGACTTGGTGATGAATTGAATAATCAATGGTGCTCAATTATGTGTTTACAGTATGCACAAATTAATTTAAATTATTTCCTTTAATATATTTAACATTCTAACATATTGTTATTCTAGCATTTGCCTTTTGAAAAGAGTGCTTCATGCTGGAAATATATTAAGAAATTTAAATAGTAAGTATTTTGAATTTTTCATTTTTTGCAAAAAGCCTTTCACAATAATTAATTCCATTCTTTTGTCTTTTTTGCTAAAACATCATGATTTTTTATTATCTTAGACTATGATCTTTGCTCACAATCACAAAGATATTTTGATATTCATTTTTGCTATCTCCTTTGATTCAATTTTAAGAAGTATAGTTTATGTATTCAATTCTTGTTCATTTTTAATGTTTTTATTTTTCTATTTAGATTCTGTATTTAGGTTTAGGCACATTGTTATGATTTTTGTTTGCTAAATGAAAAGATATAATCTCATCTTTTAAAAGTTTTTCATCAACATTAACCTTTGTTTTTTATATCCATATTTAGATTATTTATATCTTTCTCTTTTTTTCACTTTCTAGATAAGTTTATAAACTTTTTTAAATCAGACATTTTTATATTTTCATACATTTTTTCCTAACACAACTTAATATAAATTTCATTTACACAGTAATGATTCATAATTGTTATTAACCAATTAAATTAATAAAGTTCTGTTCCACAATTATACTTGATATGAAATAAATTGGAACCTCATCACATTATAATCGTTTCTTCAGTTGACATTTAGATCTGAGGAAAATACATAATTTTTTTCAAAGAAAAAAAAACATTTTGCACGAGGAATATTAATGTAATTTTAACCATTACTTTTTTAGATTTTTTTTAACTACTTTTTTTTCTATTTTTATGGAGCTTCTTTCTTTTTATCTATTTTTGTGTGTGTGTGTGTGTGTGCATGTGTGCAGTAATATGCTTTTAATTTTAAATCTTTTTTCATGACCTAAAATTACTATTTCTGCTATATCTAATAATATTTTTAAGAGCAATTTTTTTAAATAGCAAATGCATATACATTCTATATTACAGTAGAATGACTAATAAAGAAGTCATTTCAACCATTTTTATTATTGTAATAAAAAAATAGGCTTTTTAAACAGTGTGATGATACTAAAATAACAATTACACCATCAACAAACATGATTATCTTACTATAAGATAAAAATCTTTCCACGTGTAATTCAGTTTCTATGATCCATAATTTCTCCACATCACTCAAACAAATTTTATTTCAGCCAAACACCTCACACATTGCCTTTTAAAATATTTTGTAATACAGTTTAAGACTTCAACCATCCATCTCCTGTCATAATTTTTAATAACATATCCCAGAGATCAGTGATATTTCTTGTTTTCTCAACCATGTATTTCAATTTAATACATTATTATAAATAATAATGTATGCTTCTTTATATTTAATTCTGCTGTCTGAAGACTATAATTTTTTAACTACATATACAAATTTTAAATCCATAACTAAGTACGCTAAAACTCGTTTATTAAAAATCTTTTCTCTCAAGGATTATATCCAAGTTAATTATATTCATTATGTTTTCATTTTTATCAATAAGTTCATAAAGGTTAACTTTTTAAAATTCTATTTACTTCTTTTATTTTAATATAGTTAGTCTTATTTTTTTTATATTCACCTGATAACTTTTATAATATTTTTTAAAGATCTGAAGAATTGTTTTAAAAATGATTATATGTTATATATAGAGCTTGCAAATAAGCTCTTAACAAGCTTTGCAGAATATCCCCAACCCCAGATGGGTTTCTGCTACTGACTTCTTCAGTGAGGTGCTAGGATATTTAAGCATTAGATTATATCATCTGCAAATATAATTGAACTTCAGGATCTTGGTTTATTTTTATTCTTTTGGCGTTTTTTCTTAATTAATGTGTTAAATGCTTTCTCATAAAATAGCTGTAAAAAATTTTTGGAGAGATAATATTTTTCTGCTGTATGCACTTACCACTATTAGTTTTTTTAGAAACATAATATAGACTAATTATTTCCTTCCAGTGTGATAAATATTCTGCAGAGTTTGACAATATCATCTTGGGCCAGAATTTTGAAATTCAAAAGTTTTGCTTATAAAATCAAATACCTTTTTAAAATTTATAAATTTAAATCATAATAACTCTTATTCCTTTATACTTTTAATATTTGATCTGTTAAGCTAAAATTATTTTTAAAATCCATTTGTTTTTGTTCTGTGATTTCTTTAAATACAATGTTTTCTGTTAAATTAGGTCATGTGACATGACTTAATTTCTTTGTAAAGTTTTCTGTAGATTAGTTGTAATAATTTTATAAAGATTTTTATATAATAGTGACAGAAGACTTATCCGTTATATTGCTATAACTTTATCAACAATTTATTTATGTCTTCACCTAATTTTTTAAAGATATAATAATTCCACCACTTCCTGGAATATTCCCCTTCTTCAAAGATTTAATTATTTGTCTCACTTCTTCAGTTAAAATGATTGACACTTTAGAAGATGTTATAATTGTATGCATTATTTTTTTTTTATTACTATATAATTCTTTTGAAAAATTTTCTATATTCTTTATAATATCTTTCTTTTTAGAAATGGCACTTTTTTTGTTTTATTTTTTAAACAATTTTCCATCCAATACCAAAATGTTATTTTATAATTTTGATATTTTTGTTCTCTCCTAAACTTCTCTACTATTTCACTATTATATATCTTTATGACATTATTAATTTTTTTTTTTCTATTTTATAAAATAACAGATATTCAATTCCTCTAAATAGATCATTTTAAAATATTTATATATATATATATTTTCATACAATAATATGTTTTATTTAAAACATTTATTAATAAATTGCTGCATCAATTATGTATTTAGCAATTATTAGTAGAATATTGGCAATTATTATTAGAATATCAGTACCTTCTTATTGATTTCATACAAATCTAATCTATCTTTAAAATACATTAATATTTTAAAGTAATTTGCAAGTTCTAATTTAAATTTTTTAACATGTATTTGAAGGTTAGTAATATCAATTGTTAATAATGTCTTTCTTAATAGTTTTCATCTCTCTAGTTTTGCATTCACAGAATCCTACATGTCACTAACTGATAATTACTTTCTGTGCAGAATTATTAAGAATATTATAATCTTGAAAACAAGCTACATAATGGACCATAAGAGTATTTAAATGCTGATTACTTTTAGGATAACCCTTTTATAATGAGACATTATTTTATATAGCGCTATATTTTTATACTGTAATAGTGATATTAGCGATTAAGCCAATGCACATGCTCTTTAGAGATAAATTATAAATGAATACTCTCACTTTTCCAGACACAAGATATAGTTTTTTAGAAAAGATAAAATGAATCCATGCTTAAGATTTGCCCATACATAAATGTTTGATCGAAAGGATGGATGGATTCATTCCATCTTTTCTAAAAAAAACTATATCTTGTGTCTGGAAAAGTGAGAGTATTCATTTATAATTTATCTTTAAAGCGCATGTGCATTGGCTTAATCGATAACCCTTTTAATAAAAATGATATTTAAAAAAAAGGTGTAGACAAGTAAGTATAAAAAAAAAAGGGGGAAAGAATTTCTTTTAGTTTACAAATTTAAATTTGCTTATGTTGTCTCTAAATTTATATTTAAAATTCAAAAGCAAATTACTCAAAGTTCGAATAATTGAAATCTGCTTTTTTTTTTTTTTTTTTTAAAAAAAAAAACTGTTCAAGTTTTATTTTATTAAAATGTCAAATTTATAAAAATGATTTTTTATATTGTAACAAATATTTTTGTTATTATAATTAATAAAATTTACTAAAAGAATAAATAAGAAAGATGATCAATACTATTGATTTATTTTTAAATAATGACAGTTTAAATAAAGGTGTGATTTAAAATTTTCATGAAAAGCTGATTCTTCCCAGCATTTTCAGTCTGTCTTTTGATTTTACAGTCATCATTAGCTTTTTTATTTAGCAATCAAGTTATGAACAAAAATAAATATTATAAACTGATCATTATGGTCCAAGAGGTGATAAGTTCACTATGTATGTACTATTTACCCTGGATCAGTATAACCCGCATTAATTATTTATCTTTAGCCTGATATGCGATCAAACTTGACTGCCATATTTGAGTTGTGCTTAATCTACATCAAAGAATTATGCCTGCACATAAAGTCCCCTCTCATGAAATATGTATTTTTAGAGAGGTGAAGAAATATATCTTAAATAATTTGAAATATAAAACAGCTAAAGAAATTAAAAACTTAATGTTTCTAAATTTTCAAGGATAGATTTACAGTGTCTTAAATACCAGAATAGACTCCATAACATAAAACGGACAAATGAAGAAAAATGTTAAGCTTAACAAAAAGGCGATTTTAAACTGGAGACTTTGATAATATTTTAATGTTTAAAAAGTGTGATCACCCAAAGGATGGTAGTATTTAAGTATTTATTATTATTTTATAATAGTGTCTTAATATTTTATCTATGTCTTATTGTATAATAAATAATTTTTTGGGCTATTTATTAAGCCAGCTTTCTAACTCTCTTCTCATAAATTCTGATAATTTAAAAAATGGATTAAATTTATAATAGCTAGTGAGATAAGAGTTCATATTCTACTGATTCAGTCATTGTATAATTTAATGAGCTGATGGTGGAGATTATCCTTCCATGGATTTCCTAGTATTGGGTGGTGCTCTGGTTTTAAACCTAATATAAATTCATAATCCATAGAGGATTTAATTTCCCTTCAGTTACTTAGGAGTGATTTAATGATCTGGAAAGGTGACCATAGTCTATAATATTGTTATTAATAGAGGTAGAGATGACCATTAATATAATTTACAATTAAATTAAATTTTTGCTCCTATCTTGTTTCATCTCTGTTATTTGAATTTAAGTGTGGAATCTTAAAGGTTGTTATACATCTATGGAATTATAATTTGTGCTTAACTTTAATGTTATTGATCTCTAGAAAGAAAAGAATTTCATCCAAATGGGAGGATCATAATAAACAAAACAAGTTATAAATTTCATAACTTGCTGTTAGCTTGCATTTTATGATCACTAGATGGAGCTTTACCAATAGCTCCTAAGAAGCTTTTGTTTACATAAACACCGAGAGAGATAGAATTCAATATCTCTTTCGTTGTCTCCACCTTCAGATCAGCTGGTTTCAAGCTAGTTGGTGTTTATGTAAACAAAAGCTTGTTAGGAGCTATTGGTAAAGCTCCATCTAATGATATATATATTATTAATCAAAATAAAATCCAATTCTTCTCTATTTTCATTTTTGAATGTTTTTATGTTCAAGCCTTAGCATTATTAATTATTTGAAAATCAACCATATAACTTCATGCAATCATTTTTCTGTGGTTTTACTGCTTTACACATATGATTATTTTGTCAGAAAGTTGTAACAGTTGCTCAGCTTTTAATTGAAGAATATTTCTATGTTTATTTCTAAATAAATAAATAAATAAAAAATACAGTTGCTTTTTTAAATTTTACTAAGTCTGTGTCCTCTCTCAATTCAATTCTTATAACTATTTCCCTACAGCATTTTCATCTTTCAATCATTTTTTAAGTTTAGCAATATTCTTCCATGCCAATTTAAAAATGTTGTTTCTCTGATCAAAAATGTTTTCTCTTTTCCAATCCCAATGAGGACTTTTTAGACATAAACTTTAGTTGTCTGTATTTGGTATCTTCCATTAGGGTAAATAAGTAATTTTTTCTTTCAAATATACTATCAATCTTTATAATTTTATTCTATATTTTATTTATTTTAAATACTATTCCAGTTGAGCTTTCAATATTTATATCTCTATAATAAAACTACTACTTTTCAAATCAATTCATTTTTTTCTTTTTTTGTGTATTTAAGAATAAGCAGAATAATGTTCATATGATTGTCAGGAATAGATTGGATTTGACAGCATATAATAAAATATATACAACTTTATAAAATGTGAATTTATACATGAATAACTAAAGAAATTTTGAGTTTTTATCAAATAGGAATCAGCATTAAAATCATTAAGTAAAGACAAATGTATGCAAATAATCATTGGAGTCATTTTCTCTTTTGAAACAGCTTTAATTCTGCTTTTCGTTTGTATTTATACTGAAAAATCTCATTATAATTATTAGTGACTTTTTTGTTTTTAAAAAATCATTATTATTAAGTCTCCCAGAAGTAATTAAAATATATTATAAATCTGTAAAATTAAAATAATTTTATTCATTGACTAGAATGAGAATTTATATATTTTTAAAATAAATAAATAAATAAAATTAGATGAATCAGAATTAATTAGAATGAGAAATGCTGAAAGGGGAATAGAAGAGTAAATGGTGGAACACCTTGCAGTAATATATAATATATTTGACAACTAGTATTTAAATGTTCAAATGGTAAAGATATGCCAGATGATTGAAACTATACAACGGTAATATTAATATTTTTTAAAAAAAAAGAAAAATATATTAAAAATTAAAGAACTATCAACCCTCTATTGGTCCCATATAAGATCTTTGTAAAGATCATTACAACTCATCTATAAAGAATTTTGGACTCGGCCAAAAAAAAAAACATAAATTAGAATTAAATATAATTATGAGAGCATGAGTTGTAAATATGCTTTATATTTGTAGATCAAGAAAAGGTATTTGACTCTCAAAGAATTTACTGATGATTTAAGCTTTGGAATTTTTAGACTGATTCTGTGAATATTGGCAAATTTTGAAAAATATTTATCAAAATGCAACAGTAGTGACAGTATGAAAATGAAAAAAGATAATAGTAAGGACCATGTGATTCCATATCTTCAGAACTTTCTGTAGCATTTTACAAGTATTTTATAGATTAAAATGAAAAGTTTTTGGAATAAAAATAAAGATTATTTAATTGACTTGTATTTTTCAGATAATGAAGATTATTTTTTTGCAAATAATGTTTTAGAGTATCTAAATTAGTTAAAAGATCTATTGGATAAAGGCAAGGAAGAAGAATTAAAGATAAATGTTAAAAATACCAAATAATATTAATGGTTCTTCACAAAATAATAATAATGATGATGATGATGATGAATTATAAATTAATAATTATAAATATCTTCTCTGATTACAATTATGTATGAAATTAATAGTCGAATTTAAACTAGAATGAAGGTCTCTGATAAAATTAATTTAGGCAATATATATACATGCCTATATATTTCAAAAGAAAATTTTGCCAATGTTTATAATAGATCTGAAAATTGGATGTTCCTTCATTGAGAATATGAGATTATAAATGAAGTACATGGATAATGCTCTCACATATTGTTCTCTCATAGATATCATTGACATGATTGAAAGAATTAAGAAGCTGATTGAAATTAAGCTGTACAAATTATTAGAAAAAAAATAACAATAGGCACAAATACTATCAGGTGTTAGTAAAAAAGTAGAATTAAATGTAAATGTTAAAAGATGTTTCAGTTGCTTTTTACAAAAGAAAAAAAAAGATTGGCAATAAATTAGATGAAATTAACAATTATAAATTTCTTAGATTATTATTTCACATGGAAAGTTAATAGATAAAGTTAATCATAGGAATTAAAGGATATGGAGAAATATATGACAGAATTAATAAAATGAATCAAAATATATGAATGATAAAAGATGTGGAGAGACAGACAACTGAAAATGTAAACTGTATCCAAAAGTTTGTAAAAAAAAAAAAAAAATCTACAAAAGGGCTATATATGAAATAATTGAATGAGATAATAAAATTTTCTGGATGTTGTGGAAAGTTATGGATTATAGAAATTGGATTAAATTTGGATAGATCTTAATCTACAGTGAATTAATAATGATTAAAAATAATGATAATTCTAAAATAAAATAAATTAGTAACGAAAAAGAAGTTTATCAGAGAACATACTAAAATAGTTTATTTACTTGCAATATTTTCATACCAACAATTTTAGAGAATATATTCTAATAATTTTTTATTTTTGAGCAATTGTTGGTAAGATCTTTTTTAGAAAGTAATATAATTTTATTTCCAAAGTATTATTTTTATAGCTTGCTTCAATAAAATATGAGATCTTTTATTAAATTTTTTTCTTTTCTTTTTTAAAAAAAAACAGCAACATACAATATATTTATGAAAGTAAGTTTAGAATTAAATTCAAATTAAAGCTTTTTCAATAACTAACAAAAAAGAAACTTATCCATGTAACAACATGGTTATATAATATTTATAGGTTGACCTTTTTAATATATTTTTAAAAAAATGCTATTGTTTGTAAATATTATAGAAATGAAGAATCAAAAGAAAACAAGTATTTCTTTATTAAAGGTTTTTTTATTTGAGATTTTTTTTTTAAAAAAACTCAATTTAAAGCAGAATCAAATTCATCTACCATTGGTTGGTGATAGAGGAGTATTACCTATTGATAAAAGTTTATTTAGTCTTAATACTCTATTGCCTAGGTAGAAAACTTAACATATGGCAAATAATTCAAGAATATTATGTATATGGCAGGTGTGAACTTTTATAGAAAAAATATTTAATTTTATTTCTATTGTGTTCTGTTTAATATTCACTTTTTTTTGCATTGTTTTTGTGTATAATAAAATATTGCATCACTTTTTTGCACTTTTAAAGTCAAAGAGACTTTTATTATTGATATTAAATTTTACAGTTTCAACTATCTAACAGTTAGTTCTATTTAAAATTTCAAATAGCCTTTTGACTAGGAAAAATGTAAGAACTGTTTGATATTCTGAAAAAGATGGTTAGACATTCAGAACTATAAGAAACAACAACAGTAATAGAAAACTCATAAATTTAAAAGGACAAAAATATACAATATTTTATTAATACCAAGTATAATAACACAGCTGGCATAAAAGTGAAGCCTGAGTTGTATCGGATCTACATAAATATTCAAGTAAGTTGGCAAAGTATTTAAAACTAAGTTGTTTTTTTAAAATTCAGATTACTATCTTGAATAGATAATGGAATAAAATATGACTGATGGATGCATACATGCAGTAAACCCCAGATTTTAACTTTAGTCCCTCCTTAACAAAGACAATATAATATTCCAGTTGAATCTCAGTCTGATGATCAGGCCAGGAAAGAGGGGGAACCCACTTTTGTTGGGCAAAATTAAAAAAAAAAACAACTAAATGTATCTATTTTTAACATGTATTAATAAAAAAAATTATTCAACTTATTGTACTAACATTTTTATGCAAGAGAAGGATTCGGTCATTTTGTTTTTTAAATTTAAGTTTTATTTTATAGACTTCTACAAAATAAAACTATATTTAAATTATCTGAGCAATCAGTTAATGAACACCTCTATGTTGTAACAATCTTGCATATAACTGTAATGTTTGTTATATGTTTTAGACATTTAATTACAATTGTTAGCAAAGTTATTACAATATTATTTAGAAGCGATCTTATTTTTAACAATAATAAATTAATAAAGACAATTGTCTTTTTTATTTTTTTTTATTTTTTTATTATTATTATTATTATTATTATTATTATTATTATTATTATTATTATTATTATTATTATTATTATTATTATTATTATTATTATTATTATTATTATTATTATTATTATTATTATTATTATTATTATTATTATTATTATTATTATTATTATTATTATTATTATTATTATTATTATTATTATTATTATTATTATTATTATTATTATTATTATTATTATTATTATTATTATTATTATTATTATTATTATTATTATTATTATTATTAAAATAATCAGGTAATATTAATTTTTAATTCAGAAATTAAAATATTCCATCTTACATAATTTTGTACCAATTTTTTTCTGTTTAGTTTTGAGTGACAATGAAAAAATTTGAAAGTAGCATAGCAAAAAAAAAACCGAGTCAAATTACAGTAAGAAGCAGTCAAAGATTGAAATTGATTACAGAATTTCTGATCAAAAACCAAAAAATAGACAAGGCTGGGAACAATCAGATTAGTAGAGACAATCAAGTGGTTGTATTACCTTCCATACCAGACAATGACTGGTTCTCACAAGCATTCAATAAAGAAATAAATCAAACAATCGAATTGGAACAGAGGACAAAAAAATAATGAAACAGAATCTGAAAGTTGCTTATTATCACAATACAACATTGAATTGATTGATAAGAGGAACAAGTTTCACAGTAAAAGTTCCAGCTTTTGAAATACCAATCAATGTCCCTAATGTGAGGACAATCATTTTTTTCTAATTAGACTTTTTACAGTGATCCTTAAGAATGGGGGAAAATATAAAAGATATTGGTTGTGTTGAAGTAAAGAAAATATTTCCTTGTACTGTGCTTCTTGTTTTTTGTTCAACAAAAGAAAAGTTTCTTCAAATGTAAGCACATTAGCTAAATATTCAAATTGAGATATTGCAAATGAATGGTGAGGATTGAAAGATATTGCAACAAATCATGAAAAGTCCAACATACATAAAGGAAATAAACATCACTTGAAAGGAAGCAATGAAAGCAGTTACATATAATTCTAAAATCGATCATTTTGTTGTTAATCAGCTTAAGGTAAAAAATGAAAAATAGAAAATGATTCTTCGTTGAATTTTAGATTTTTTTTTTTTTTGCTAAAAGAAGACTTGCGTTATGTGGATCTTCTGAACAAATAGGAAAGAGTACTAATGGTAACTTTTTGGACCTAGTTGAGCTTTTGAGCAAGTACAATCAAGTACTGAGTGATCATGCTGCACAAGTTCATAATTCCCAAGAAAATAACTAGTCTTCACATACATTATCTTTCATATAATATTCAAAATAAATTTATTGAAAGCTCAGAAAAAAAGTATAGAAGTTAAAGCAGCAAAATATTTTGTATTTCTGTGTATGGAACTTGTGACTAAGCTCATCAAAAGCAGCTGTCATTTATCTTAAGATATATTAGAGTTACAGATACAAGATTTTCTATTGAAAAATACTTTGTTTTGAAATCAGACTTTCACATGACCCTCAACTATCCATGCTATCTCACACTGCTGACACACATGATAATCTGGACCAACTGATGAGTGCTGATTTCATACAAAATACTTATATTGGTGATTATTTATCTTTTTGACATGTGTGTGATCAAGTGTGTCAGCAGTATGAGATAGTATGGATAGTTGAGGATTGTGTGAAAGTCTGAGTTCAAATCCCCTATATATTACATATTGGAGTGCGGGTATGAAAAAGCCTGTACTGTAGAAAAAATTCATTTATTATATTTTGTGATTTCTCTAAAAAGATTGGTAAAGAAAATAAATAAAAAATTTTTGAAGTCCTCAATAGTTTTGATTTTAACTTTGATGACTGTATAGCTCAATCATATGACAATGGTGCCAATATGGCTGGCACATACAATGTCATTCAAGCTAAATTGAAAAGAAAAAAATAAGAATTGCTTGTTTTCAAGCTGTGCAAACCATATGCTAAATTTAGACAGGATGGATAGTGCTGAGGTATGTAAAGAAGTGATTACATTTTTTGAAATGATTCAAAAAATATATATATAATATCTTCAGCTCTAGTTCATAAAATGTGAAATAATTAAAAAAAAAAACATGTTCTTGTATCCCTCCATGAAATGTTCAAAACAAGATAGTCAAATAGGATGTATTGTGTTCAACTTATTGCTCAACATTTGGGTAGTATTAGAAATGTTGCAAAAGAGATTAGAAAACTTAAAAACATAAGAGAAGAATATCAGGCTGATCTTGGTAGTATTAAAAAGTTTCTGGACAGTTTTGAATGTATTTTAATGGCTTCAATTTGGAATAAAGTGCTAACCACAATACATGAGGTAAATCTGCTACTGGAATGTTATGATGCAATATTGGTCACAGAAAGAGACACTGTCAATCAATTACAAGATCTTCTGAAGCTTAGAGAAAAGTGAAGTGAAATACTTCAAGAAATTTAAAAAGCCTAAACAATATCAAGTTAACTAGATTTATTAACTAACTTTAATTTGCATTATGATTTCGCACACTCAACTCAACAACATATAAAAAATTACTTCATGGTGATTGTCTTACATCGTATAATAGATTTTGTACTTAATGAGCTTAAGTATAGATTTTCTGCAATTAAAGATATATGCAATCATTTTGATTTCTTATGGGATTTTAAAAACTTAAGTGAAGACAAATTATTTCAAAAAGTTAACAGATTTGTGAGCCAATATATGAATCGAGTTTCAATTGAATTCCTTAATGAAATAGTTTTGCTTAAGTCAGGGTTTGAAATAAATTTTAAAATTGATATGTCACCAAAAAAAAAAACAATTTTCAGTCAAATATTGAGTTTGAAGTTATCTAATATTTTTCCGAATGATCTTATTGCACTGAGAATTTTCTTGACATTTCCAGAAATGGTGGCATTAAATGAAAGAAGCTTTAGTATTCTAAAATTAATTCTATTTGTGATCAACAATGGGACAAAAATGACTAAATGGATTGTCTATATTTAATATGTATTATGATATAGCAAATTTATTTAATTTAGTTGTACTTGAAGAATTTGGTAACAAAAAGCTCGTAAAGCCTTTTTAAATAAATAAAAATTGTTTGGTAGAAAATGATTTCCCTTATTAAGTACCACATCAGAACCTTACATAGGGGCCTACTTTTCTTTGCTGGCACAGGCTAATTCCTTCTTACTCCCAGCCCTGCTGATAATAGGTGACTCCAAAATAGAGTTAAGAGAATTAACTCTTAGATTTTATTAATTTTATCAGATGTAACCAGACTTTTGAAAGGCCATTGTTTGATATTACAGATTATTAAATATAATATTTGTAATAGTTTTTTTAATTGGTTGCTTTAACAAATATTTGTTCAGAAACATTACAAAAATGATGTCCTTTTAGGTTGTTGCCTTGCAAAAGGCCATCATTTTCTGTTATATTGATAGCATTATGAACAAACATATATCCTGACAGCATTACAGCCATTTTTGTATTAGTGTTTTTTATTTGTTGCTTTAACAATTTTTTTAAGATTTAATATAAATTAAATAAAAGATTTTAAATAAATGTGAAGAATTTCCCTGTTGCCTGTCCTATTTGATATGTGAATTTGACAGCACTATTATGGTTTATTAATGGTAGAATTACTTTGTTTGCATAAATGTTTGCACATGACAGCATTTACAGAGAAACATTTATACATTCACCAATCAGACAACAGAAAAGCAAGAGATTATATATAGATAGATTATCATGCTTTATATATTACATTTTTACTGTGTTAAAAAAAGAATCCAAAATGTATATATTTTAATATTATTTATACTAAAGCAAAAAAAAAAAAGATAGAATGCAAAACAATCTTATTTTAAAATAAACCCTACAATATGATAATTGCGTTAAGCAGGGAGTTTCAAAAATTTACAGATTCATAATAATATGCACCATACAATATGGATATAAATTTTAATAAAATCAAATTAATTATAATTTTTTTTTTCTTATAAAGTTATATTCTTAGTGAGTGATAATTCTAATCTACTTATTTAGCTTTTTATTCACATTCTAGGGAGCAATTTTTTTTCTATTATCAGGTAAAAGAATTTAAGGTAGAATGAGTAACAACTGTGCAGATTATTGTCTCAAGTATGCTAATAATAATTCTTCTTAACACATTTATATTTTAAATTTTTTTTGTATTTTTTTTAGAAGCTAAGTATCAATTTAAATATTCACAAAATCACCAGTTTTACTATAGAAAATTTTACTAAACCATTCAAATCCACAATCCAAATAATTATTAATAATTCTAATATTATAAGATGTCAAAAAAGAAATTGCTTCACAGAAGATATATAAAAAACTAATAAGTAGATCACACTTATTATTCATTATTGTAACAGTCATATTTGTATATTCATGCAACAAAATCCAGAGTTTTGGCAAATTATCCCAAAGCTGATTTATATAAGAAGTTGAGACCTTGAATCAGATCATACCTCAGTTCCTTCACCAATGCTCTGTGATTTAGAAAACTTTGTATTTAAAGTAATCACAAAATAAAAACAAATAGATTTTTGAAATGGTTTTAGCTTAACAGATCAAATATTAAAAGAAATTGCAGAAGGGATGAATGAGTACGAGTTGTTATGCTTTGAATTTATAGATTATAAAAAGGTATTTGATTTTATAAGCAAAGTCTTTGAATATCAAAATTCCAATCCAAGATATTGTCAAACTCTGCAGAATATTTATCAAAATGGAGTTAGTTTACATGATGTTAATAAAAAAAATTAATAGTGTTTGCTTGTTAATTCATTGTAGGTTAAGATACAATATACATTATAACATTTCATGTTTAGGATATACATTATAACATTTTATGTTATAATTTGTAATTCAGATATGCTAGCATCATGGTGAATAGCTAAATTAGACTACTACATAACACATACATTTAATCAGAAATAGCACTCAGTGCAGCTTAGTGATCTAAACATCAGTCATTTCTTCATTGAGAATATTGACATATAGTTGGTGGTAGTCTTTTTCCTCATTGTTTTCTATCTTTAACCAAATATTTTTAATGAATAAAATATTACTCTTTTTAAAGTATATTTTAAAATAAATATAACATAAATTTAATATAAAACTATGAATAAATTACAATAATATAGCTTAGAAAGTCTTATTTTATATCCATATCCACCAAAGATGTTTTCAAGTGACTTGCAAGATTCCATGATGGCAAAAAAGAGCATGGAAGCTGATCTATGAACACATTGACACATTTCACTTTTTAACTTGCAATTCTGACAAGCTTATACCTAAAAATGTTTGTGGTAAATATAAACTACATTGCTACATATGTATTAATTCAGAGATGATACTATGGGCAGCTTGGAACACCTTTTTTTATTAAGACACAGTGTATGTGGCATATTTGTGTATAATAGAATACTATGATTAAAATTATTTTTAGCTTATATTATCTTCTCTCTCAATCTTTTCTGAAGTTAGAATAATTATACTTATTTATAAATGGTTGTTAATGTTGGTGGTCTATTGTGATAACAATGACACTTTGAGTTTAACTTTATTGGTCTATTTTTTTCTTCATTTATGGATAAATTATTTAAACATATTACATTTCCATATTATGTAAAAGTCATAAGTGTTATTATTAATAATCCTGTGCTTTCAAAAAAAAAAAAAAAACGTCAATGAACAAATATTTTGTTAGAAAAAAAATCTTAAAATTTTTGTAGGCTTTTAATTTATTTAATATTTTTTGCTTAATTTATATAAATATATTTCTTATCAAATTAGCTCACATATAAGCTCTTAACAAGCTTTACGGAATATCCCCAACCCCAGACTGGTTTCTGCTGCCGGCTTTAAATTGAATGCTTGAATAACCTCACTGAGGAAGCCAGTAGCAGAAACTGGTCTGGGGTTGAGGATATTCTGCAAAGCTTGTTAATCAGCTTATATGCGAGCTCACTTTATAACATTTGTAATATAAGCTTGATAAATTAGGTCATGTGAAATCTGACTTTATTTTTTTGTAAATATATTTATGTTTAGACAGCTGAAAAGAACTTGCTTTTAAATAAAAAGAGAGTCTTTGTTTCATCTTTGAAGCTTTAAATTAACTAATCAGTTGAGTTTTCTTGAAGGCATGATAAATATGTGTAGAAATATTCTCTCTTTTTTTAAAAAAAATAGACAAAATTAAATTATGGCCCTTAATCCCAGAACTGTAAAGTTACCAGTCAAAGCAATGGTTGGTAGCGGAAGATGGAGGGTTTTAAGAATTTCTAAATGTGAACTTAGACTTCCATTCAATAATGATGTTTTATTTAGATACCTGCAACAACACATTACTTTAAAGTGAATAAATATTGCATGAAGTGGAAAATGAAATGCCAATTATTGTATGGAGCATTGTTAGAATTTTGTGAAGTGAAAATAAAAGATGAAAATACAATTATTTTAAAAAAAGAACATGTACTTTACTCAATCACTATAATTGTCAAATCTCAATGGAGATGAAAGCCAGTTTGATAAATATTTAAATATAGTTATTAATAATTGTTTATTTCAATCTTGTTCGATTGATTATTTATTTATATACTTTACTACACAGGCACAAATATTGGAAGCATAAATGGAAAGAGATTAAAAAGCAGAAGAATATCAGTATGGAAATTGATGCGGTATCAGACAGAGTGGTAAGATTAATTATTCAATTTAATGGATGTCAATTTTAGACAATCAGCATTTATGCCTCAACAAATTCTCATTGGGATAGCAAAGAAATTTTTTATATGAATCTATAAATTACTTTTAATAACCAAACATCATCTTACAATTATGAGAAATTTTAATGCTAGTGTAAATGATTGAAAGATAAGTGTTGTGGGTAAATAATGATGGAGGATACAGATTTGTGGAATTTGTAAAATATGAAAAATTGTATATTATGAATTCATTGAGAAAAATACTAAATGGAAATGGCCATGAAAGCATCAAAATAAAAATATATCAGAAATGAATTATACTTTGATTAACAGAAAATGTGTATTTCAAGATTGTAATGTTCTTAATAGAATCTAGTTATCATAGGTTGGTGAGAACTAAGATACATGCTATTACAAACTAGACACAGGAAAACTATTAAGAAAATCAGTATTAACAGTTTATATTTCTAACTCTCAAAAACATTTTGATGAATTTAACTATTATTTTAAAATATTACCATCCTTTGAAAAGGTTTCAGAACTTTAAGAAAGATAATGAGACAGCAGAATATATCAAAAAGAGAAGGAATATGAAAATGTTTAAATATGATGGATTACGAAGAATTAAACAGCTATAATTTTGTAAAATGATACAAAAATGAATTAATAATGATGTAAAAAAATATAATTGTGTATTAAAAAGTTATCACAGAAGTCTCAAAATTGTAAAACATTTTAATATTAGAAGAAAAATTATTTCTGTTATAAGAAAAAATGAAACTATTATTAGGAAAAGAGACAACAATATCAAACATGTAGACGAGTTCTATATAAAAAAAAATGAATATAATAATAAAGAACAAAAAAAACATCTAAAGTTATTATACCTTCTGAATTGTCTGGCATTGTAAATGAAATCTGCAACAAAATCTATGAAGAAGGGAAAAGCTTCTGGAAATGATGGAATTATAATTAATATCTTAAAAGAAGCAGTTGAATAAATATTTTTTTGTCAAAGTTATATAACAAATGTCTAAATGATTAAGATATAGCAGATGATTGAAAAGAGCAATATTAATATTAATATTTAAGAAAGATGATTAAATATACATATTAGAAATTACAGAGATATCAATATTCTATCAGTTTTATCTAAAATTAAAATACTGTAATTACAACTTGTCTTTAGCGATCTTTGGACTCTAACCAACCAAAAAAATAAGCTAGATTTAAAAGTCGTTTTAGCATAATGGATAACATCCAAATATTTGAAAAAATAATAGAGCAGTCCAATAAATATAAGTTGTCAATTATGCTTTGGATTTGTAAATTATAAAAAGGATTTTATTCTACAAGTCTTTCTATGGTGATTAAAGTATTGGATCATTAAGATATAGACACATAATATTGTTCAATTTTCATGTTTTTTATAGTAGTGTCAAAAATCTTTGGCAATCTACAACAAAGCAATAATTTATCTATCCCTCTAAATGCATAAAGTGTATTATATGTCAAGGATTTGCTGGAGATTTTTGTTGTGCCTCAGGGGGAAAGGTTATTGATAGAGTTCCAAAATGTTTGCAAAAAATTTTAAAATTAAAAATCATGTAATTATATTCAAATTTTCTTAGAAATTTGAAAGTATGAGGCCTTCTGGGAGCAGAATTTTATTCTGAGGCCCAACTGATGTGCAAGCTGGCCTTATATTTTTAACATATAAGAGAAGATATATATATATTAAATTCTCAGCTTAAAAATTACAGTATTAGTAGCTGTGTTGTTTTTTTTAGCAGTAATCCTCTTTCAGACTTATTTTTATATCTTTGGTAATTTGATAATTGATTTTTTTTAATAGTTTTCTCCAGTACCAACGATCTGATGGCGTTTTAGTGCATTTAATCTATAAAACAAATTGACAGTTTACATCCACAATTCTATCGCATGAAGGTCTGTTTAACAAATTATTGATTATCAATGAACTTTTTAAAATTATTCTTTAAAAAAGGAATAAAATAGTAAGTTGTATACATTTCTATGTAAAACGCATTTAAAAACAATAACTTACAAAAAAATATTGGTTTTAAAATAGTTATTTTTTTAATTTCAGAATTGTTGTAGTCATTATAATTTAAAAAAAAAAAACAACAACAAAATATTATCTTTTTAATATTTAAAATGCAAATATTAAATATATCAATCATTTGCATATAAATATAACATTTATTAAAAAATTATTGACAAATATTTTAAAATTATTAAAAATCATCAAATGTATTTTTTCAACGTAATTTTCATACGAAATGAAAAGGAAACGTATAACCATGACAACAGAAGTTACGTGAATAAACTTGCAATTCTCAAGTGATATGAATTCTAATACGTTTAAATATTAATAAATAAATAAAAATCTCAGCTTATTATTTATTTCTATCTTCATTTAACTTTGCCATTATAATTAATATAGAAACATTTAGGAAGATTTACTATTATTTATTACTTAAGTGAAATTATTATTAGCCCAAATAGCCACAGCTTAAATAAAATATTTTAACTCTTAATTGACTAGCATCATGTGTAAGTTAACCTCAGATTGTTTCTGGCTGTAGTAAATAAAATAAAAAAATGGTTCTCTTCTTTATTATTTTTTTAAAAAGTTATGTTATTTATTTGTAATACATTTTTTAAAAATATCAAAACTTAGCAAGAAAATTAAAATTAAATAATACCGTATTTGAATAGTCTGCTACCCAAGATATCATAAGACAATTGAGATCGAAGTTATAGAGTTGAGCTGTGATCGATTAATTTTTAGACTTTGAATCTGCCACTTTACTACATCACGCCTTGTTATTTGGAAGTCATGTTAAATGTGAGTATTGACAGTGGCTAGATTGAGCTGTTATCCAGGAATGTTTAGACTTAATTCTGTTACTCTATAAGGCATTATAAAAATTTGTATAAATATTAAACACACTAGGATATAATTAAAGCAAGAAACAAACTTTTTATATGATTAGTAAAAAAAAATTAATAAAAATATGGTTATACAACTTTTCAATTTTAATATTGCAACTAATTATTGAAGCATATTAAATCTATATAATCCCATCAAGACTTCATAGAATTATAAAGTGTAATATCTATGAGGATTATTATATATTAGTAATACTATTTTTTCTAGAATGTTAAATAAATATTTAACAGGAACCTATAGTATATGAGTGTACTAACTTAAAAATAAAGATAATAATAATAATAAAAACAACAGCTACAAGTATAAAATAATAATAACAATAACAACAACAGCAACAACTATAATAATAATAATAACAATAATATTAATAATAGATTTCTGATGATTGTACTAAAATACAAATATATACATATATAAAACATATTAGTCCATGTCTTGGAACTTCTTCAGCTACATTAACATATGGAACAGGTTTGCAATACACATTTTTTTCTGAAAGACTTTTGACATCTTGTCTATTTGTATCTCTGTATTATATTCTATCTGAGTCATATCTTTCCAATTAAAACAATGAAAATCACATTTGAGATAATTTTATAATAAAATAAAATCCATATTTCCCACAAAAACTATACTCAAGTTCATTATAAAATTCTTTTTTAAAAAGTCTGTTATCATTCATTTGATTCTCATGTCCAATCTAACAAAGATATGATGTTACAATAGTACATTTTATTAACATTATATACAGCAAAATAAAGAACACATTGATTGGATTTTGACAACATATTTTTTAGACTATGAAATATCCTCAAAATATTTTTTTTTCTAATGACAATATATTGTTTTAAAATAGTAAGAAATTTTTTTTCTACATAATAGTGCCACCTAATGTAAGCTCTGGAAAACAATAGATGCTAGAAGGTTATGCATCATAATCTTATATTGTGTCTTTCCATCTAATATCCCAGAGAGTTTTAGTTTATGGGTTCCACTAGTGAGGGCCTTGGATCTGGGAGAAATATGACTTTTTGGTTAATTATAAAGTTACCAACTCAAACTGAAAGCACAGTGTTTTCAATCCAAGATCATTTATCTGTATAGTCATAGAGATCTGAATCCAGTTCAATACCTATATATTTTGCACCTTTGATTTTTTAATAACCATAGTTACCTTTATTCTTTGGTGAGAATTGGTATTAAACTACTAAAACATCATTTGATCATCTTTTCTTTATGTTTACCAAGCTGTTAAACAGTAGCAAAAATTTTTCAATATTATAGTGCCATCTAGTGTAAGTTCTAGTAATCAATAGATTCCAGAAAGTTGTGTTGTATTATAATCCCTATTTAATGACTTCCTATCGAGTATACCCCAAACTAGTTTCTAGTTTATGACTTTCATCAGTGAAGAAACATAAATAAAGGATAATCATGTGATATATTATATCTTAAAAGTATTCACAAATATCAAGACATGATACAGTGTTGATAATAGAATTTTTTAAATTGAATCAATCAAAAACATCATTTTCTTGGCTTCTGGATTTATTAATATGCTAATGATTGTGCTAATCTTGCCAGTTTAATTTATTGGAGGGATATATTTACTTCATCAAAGCATTAAAAAAAGTTATAGGAAGGATTTATGAGAATGTATTGCATTATATGTTGGATTTATAAATGATGAAAAGACATTTGTTTATAGGAGCAATTCCACAATGATTAAAGCTTTGCACCATTATCTATAAAACTCTATATTTTGATATGCTAAAGAATGCTTATCAAAAGGCAGCAGAGGTTATTAGATTATAAGATAACACTAAGAAAATCAATATTAATAAGAATTTATTACAGAATGATAATCTCCAAAGCTAAAAGAATAAAAATATGAGATTATTTAACTGTTGTAGATTTTAAATGTGATGTAATTAATTCTGCAAATAGTGCTTCAGAATTTCAAGATTTATCAATTGAAAGCCAGAAAGGAAGACTAAAGTTAAATGAATAAAATAATGTTTTATAGTTTTCACAAAAAAAGAAATAAAATAAAGTTTGACAATCATGAATTAGAAAAAGGGAACAATTACAAACATTTTTATCTGATTATTAATACATATGGAAATGCAGTGGATGAAATTAGTTATATAATTAAACTTAAGTGAAGCTTTTGGTAGAATTAACAATACTAAAAGAAAATATGTCTATGTGTTTGAAAAAGATGCTTAATAGGTATGTTTTACCAATTTTTATGTGTGGATATAAGATTTGGACACTTACCAGAAGAGCAATATAGAAACTTCAGACATATAATGAGAAATGTATTTTGAGAATAGCAAGAAGGGATATAAAATGAAGTATCTGGATGAGAAAAGAATGAATATCATTAATATTTAGAAAAAAATTAAGAGACCAAAATAATACTGGTCTGGACACATTTCTAGAAGAAATAATGATATTGACTGAAATAGTACTGGTCTGGACAAATTGCTAAAAGAGATAATGGTAGATGGACAGTTGATGTTTTAAATAGGATCTCAATAGAGTGTGAAAGATTTACAAAAACATGTAATATTCATTCTGAAGTGTATCAATATTGCTTTAAAATGATGATAATGGGGGATATATTAATTAATTTTAGTTTTTGCAGAATATCTTTGATTTGGAGACCTTAAATAAATTTAGCATGTCTTTTAGTTCATTATTCTGGGTATTGAGAAGTTACAGCGTCATAATTTAATGTATAGATTAAATATATATATATAATTAAACAGATTCAGAAATAATAAGATAAAAGCAAATTTCAAGTTTTGTACTTTTTAATTATTTATAATATTGTGATATAATCCGAGTTGAATCTTTAAAATATTTATTCATATTTTATAATCTCTTTATGAACTGAAAGCGTGACTCGCTTAATCAACGGTACGTCTTCCTGACATATTTATGTCTTGAATAATTAATTGGTTTGAAATATTTTATAACTTTAGGCAATTATATAAGACGTACATTTCAAGTATAATAGAAGATAACATATGATTATTTGATTACTTCTCATAAATAAATAAGAAGTCATCACCGGAGGACATTAGAAGTTTTGTTATAACAATGTTTACTAATTGTGAACATATATATATATAATGTTTTTATTCTATTTTACAAGTCTGCACGCTGCAGCTTTAAATTTAGAATACAAAGAAACAAGAATGATAAGCTACAGCTGTAGGATGACCAAGTACTATGCAATGGCCTATTAACTTAATACCTAATTTCATTTTCAGATAGAAATTATATTAATCAGCATAATAAACACAATTTTGTAAATATATATCACATATTCTTATATGTAAAGAATTTTTTATTTTATAATATAATTTAAATGAATGAATGAATTAATCTAAAACATAGCACAGTTTTAAAATGGCAAATTTGAACCCATTCTTGGTTAGATCAATTACTAGAACATTTTAAATAATAGAATGCCACTTAATCTCCTAAACGCCTTATATTATGAGGAATATCAGTAAGTTATTAGCAAAATAGAAAACTTCAAAAAGTTATTTAATTTATATATATATCAAAATATTAATATATAACAAACTAACCAAAGGAAATACATATAAAAACAAAAAAAGACTTATAAATCCAATAAATAATATTATATTTCAACCAGAGGACTGGTTTTCATCAGAAAGAAAAAAAAAAAAACCAGTCCTCTGGTTGAAATATAATATTATTTATTGGATTTATAAGTCTTTTTTTGTTTATATATAATATATATATAACATTTGTGTTTCAAAATTATGGTTGTAGACATAGAGGGCAGAGGAGAATGCTAAGAACAGTAAAAGTGTAAAAGAGAGAAAAAAGCATGTAGAGAATATAAGTGTGCTATTAAGAACAAAGAAAGTGAAAAGGATATTAATGCTAAATGGGAAAAGTACTTAGAAAAGAAGAAGCTAGCTAAAATAGATAATTATAGAGAGAGAATGAAACTAAATAGTAAATTATTGGATGGTATTAATAAAAGTGGAAGAGATGGGAGTAAAAAATTTTGGAATTACATTAAAAGGAGAAATTTAGGGGAGAGAGAGATAGTATTACTGGATGAGGAGGGAATAGAGTGTAGCTCTAGAGAAGAATTAGAGAGAATATTGAATAGTTATGTAATGGATATAGAAAAGATGTTAAATGTGAAGGACAGAGGGATAGAAAATATGAAAGCATATAGTAATGGGAATATTACATTTACAGAAAATGAACTGAATGAGGCAGGGAAGAAACTGAGAAGTGGTAAGGCAAGAGGATTAGATGGATGGGCAGCAGAGATGGTAATGAATTTGGGACATAGGGCAAAAGTAAAGTTACTATCATGTTTTAATAAGATGGCACAGAAGAGAGTTTTTCCGGGTAGTTGGAGTAATACAAGAGTAAGATTATTATTTAAAGGAAAAGATAAGGATCATAGAAAGTTAAATAATTATAGACCAATAGCAGTAACATCAGTTTTATATAAAGTTTTTTCATATATGGTGGCTGGAAGAGTTGCAAAATGGATGGAAGAAAATAATGTAGTGGGGGAAATGCAAGGAGGTTTTAGGTCAGATAGGCGTATAGGAGATAGTTTATTTGTAGTTACACAACTTATAGATATGAGTGTAAATTCAGGTAGACAGTTATATATGAGTTTTATAGATATAGAGAAGGCATATGATAGAGTGAATAGAAATAGATTATGGTTAAGTTTAGCAAATCTGGGAATGAATGAAGCTTTAGTGGGTGTTATTAAAAAAATATATGAAAATAATTACTATACATATCAATTAGGGGATATTGAATCAGTTAAAGTTAAAAATGGGGTGGGATCGAGGCAAGGATGCCCTATGTCACCTATTTTGTTTGTGTTGTATTTGAGTGAAATGGAGAGAGCAATAGAAAGTCTAGGAAGAGGGATAGAGATACTGTTAACAGGTGGCAAGAGAGTATATACATTGTCGGGTCTTTTTTTTGCAGATGATGTCTTTTTGTGTGCAGAAAGAAGAGAAGATATGGAAGTTATGCTGATGACATGCGCAAGGCTGGGTAAAGATATGGGGATTAAATTTAGTGAAGAAAAATCAAATGTAATGATGATGAATACTGGGGAAAGAGAAGACAAAGATTTCTTATTGGGGGATATAAAGTTAAGTGTGGTGAACAGATATAGTTATTTGGGAATCATCTTGAGTAATAAGAAAAATTTCTTGGATGAATGGGAGAAAAAATTGATAAATGAAGCAAAGGAAAAAAAGGGATTGATAAAGAAATTAACAGTGTTTTCATATAATAAATATGATGTAGCTAGAATTGTATGGAAGGAAGTGGCAGTAGCAGGGTTAACATACAGCAATGATGCATTATGTATTAGTAAAGGGGTATTAGATTGCTTAGAAAAAGTACGAAGGGAAGTAGGAAGACATGCATTAGATGCTGAGGTAAGGACAGCAAAAGAGGCAATTCAAGGAGATATGGGATAATCAAGTTTTTATATGAGGGATGCAAAAAGCAAATTGAAAATGTTCAGTAGATTGCAGTTTATGGATAATAAAAGAATAGCCAAAATAGTATTTAATTGGGTTACAAGTAAAGGGCAGGCAACAAGATGGGTGAGAAAGGTAATGCGGTATGCAGAAGATTTAGATAAAGAAGTTATGTCAGTATACTTGTACAAAAGATGGGATGATTGTGTTAGGAGGATTGTTGAGTGTTATAGTGGGAAGGAGTGGATAGAAGAATAGATGCACTAATAAAGAATAGGGAGTTGGAGAGATGGAGAACTAGTATGGAGAGTAAAACGAGTTTAAATATATAAGTAAACGGAACATTGGGTGTGAGTTAATTTATGATAATAGTAAGGAAAGTAGTTTATTGTTTAAGGCTCAAACAGGATCTTTAGCAACAAGGGAATATACACGTAAATGGAAAAATATGGGTGATTTAGTCTGCAAGTTGTGTAAGAAAGGCATAGAAAATATTAGGCATTTGTTACTTCAATGTAAATGTTTGGAAGCAGAAAGGGTACAAATAATGAAGTTATGGAAGGTTAAATATGAACAAAGTGATTATACAGAAAGTGAGTTATTGGTTTTTATGCTAGGTTTGGGAAAAAATAAGGGGGATTTAGATATGAAGGTCATGGAGTTGACAAAGATTATGTTGTGGAAATGGAATGGAGCAGATTATGGGAAAACTTAGGGTGGACAATGGAAAACGAGGGTAAAGTGGCTAACAGGTTTCTCTGGGCATAGCTGCTGAGAGATTCCTGACTCCGTTTAAGGAGAAGTCACAGTACATCACATCTAATATGCATTTTGACAAAATCAAACCTTTTCATTAAATTCTAGCCTGTTAGAGCTCTCCAAATACTACATGCTATTATTCGGGTTTTTTTTTTTTTGTTATATTATACACTCTTTAAATCGACCTTTATTTACTTTAATTACTGTTTATCAGTTTGTGATAATAGCATTTGAATATTCATTATTTGTTGGACTATTTCCATCAACTAATAATAGAAAATAGAAATAGTCCAATAGATAATTGATACACTAATTACCCTTCAATAAATAAAAAATGATTATTATACTTCTTTTAATTTTAAATATAGTCTTTAAATTTTTACAATAATCAAAACACATAGCATTAGTAGCAGTCATATGCAAATGAATATGATTACTTCAACTCCAAAAAAAAAAAAAAAGAAAGAAAGAAAGAAAGAAAGACAAAAAATATACTAGACAATTTTGCAATAGTGAAACATCAGTCTGTGAACACTTAATACATTCATACATAAATCATATTGGTCTACTATTCTATTTGTTTAATATTTTATGATGCTATGTTTTAAATGTAGGGGGTTTGAACTCAGACTTTCAATCACTCTTCAACTATCTACACTATCTCATACCACTGACACACATAACCACACACATGTAGAAAAGATAAATAATCACCAATATATGTATTTTGTGCTGAACCAGTACTTATATGTTGGTCCAGATTATCATCTCTCGTACACACACACACACACACACATATATATATATATAAAAAATCAGTGCTCACTTTATATTAAGATAGCAAACTTTCATACTTTTATGGACGGGCTTCAATCAACTCCAACCTTTCCATCCCTTTTTTATGTATTTAAATGCTAAGGTCCTATACATGAGGGTCAGCGTGACTTGAGGTCAACATGGGCATGGCAATAATATTGGCATCAGCTTGGTATTTGAGCTTTCCATTGTCAGATTTTAATGGTATGGATGTCTGAAGAGTTGGAAGTTGGAGTAGATTGAAGCCTGTTCGTAAAAGTATGAGGCTTTGCTATCTTAATATAAACTGAGCACTGATTATATATATATGTGTGGGAGATGATGCAACTGATGAGTGTTGGTTCAGCATGAAATACGTATATTGGTGATTATTTATCTTTTCTTCATGTGTGTGGTCATGTGCATCAGTGGTATGAGATAGTGTGGATAGTTGAAGGGTGCTTGAAAGTCTGAGTTCAAATTCCCTATATTTACAGTTAGGCTCCAGGTATAATGAAGAGTGCCTGTATTTCAGATGTTATGTTTTAATATTTTCTGAAGCAAATTTTTCTTTCTGAATTATAGCAGGACTTTATGAGATATATCTCTTTTAGATAATCATACTCAAATTTAACATAAAATACTTTATTAGGAAGCCTTGTCTAATTCACATGTTTCACTTGTCCAATCCAATAAAGATATAATTTTATAAAAGTAGAATTTATAGTATCATATCCAGAAATGTTAAGGAAAAATTGATTTAGTCTTAATCTTACCAACATGTTAGAACTTTACAGAGCATATTTAAATAATCAATATTTCCTAAAGATTTTATGCTAATCTGACAAGAGTTCAAATTTGATTTTTTTATAATACATTTTAAATAAAATACCAGTTCTATATAAACCAATTTAACAAGTGGAAAGAAACTAATTTAATTACTGTTAACCCGTTAAAAGAATGATAATATATTGAATTCTGTACTGTACATCAACATCTGTGTCCACCTTTCTATTTTAAAAGCTATTAAGATCCATAACCCTTTCTCAAGTTGATAATCATCTAAGCTAAAGGTGTGATTTTTTTTCCATCACTAGTTGATAATGGATTTTGAATGTTATTTACTAAACCAGTCTTTATACAGTATGTTTTGTAGATTATCTTTTGAATTGGAAAATATAACACAATCAAAAGCATACTGTAAATCTAGATGCCAAAAAGTTAGTTTTTGTTTTTGCTTTTAAATAATTCAAAAATTAAAAATTACACCATCAAATCTGTATCTTAATTTCCAATTCAATAACCTACTTATAAATACTTTCAAAGTGCATGTGAAACAGTGTAATGCTGTTTTAAATATTACAGTTTACAAACATTGTGCTATATAAAAATGATTTATTTATTCTAAATATTGAAAATAATGTTATAACTAAATTATGCATTGTTTAACATCAGATTTTATTTGAAATGCCTCAGTTTTCTATCTATAGCAATAAAACTTTCTCTCATTGTAATGTGTAAAAAGCTATATAATATAAATCACTTTTGGAAAACAATCAAATAATTTCAAAAAGTGTCTCAGGCCTGTTTGATTTACTGATTTAAATGCCTTAATCAAATCAACAAAAACAATATATTATCTATTCTTTTGTTCCCAACCATTTTTGTGCAATTGCTGGGCAATTAACAAACATTATAATGTTAGTTAATCCTCTACAATGAGGCAAATTAGCATTGATCTATGATCAGAACCAATCTATTTACTAAAATCATTACAAGAAATTTGCTGGACATTCATAGATAATTATTACAATTTTGTCTATCCTCATTGGAACAATGGAAGCATTTCTAAAAATTGAGGATACAACATTATGAGCCTATATATTTCTAAAAAATTCCAATATTTTTGAAACTAATCATATTTTTAAAAAAATTTCTAGATATTTCGTCAGGTCCTGCAATTTTTGTATTTTTATGACTAGAAAGAACTGTTTTATTTTACTAAGCTAGATATTTTTGGCCAAATATAAGTCAGTAAAAAGAAAGGATATATCTTTAAAATCATTATCACACTTATTAAGATATGACCAAAATACTTCTTTCAACTGTTCAAAATATCATTGTCATCATACAAAGGAGTTACATCAATGGACTTAATAAGAATGTAATATCACTTTTCAAGTCTGTAAGTTATTTCCAGCATATCAAAAAATTTCTTAATCACAATAAGTAAATTTATGCATTTTTTTGGCAGTTTTAATCCATCAACCATTTTTAAGCCTTCTTGCTAGTCATTGATCTGCAGTATTTAAATCTTTATAATAATAATTACATTCAATTTATTATACTGTCAAACAGAAATTGTGGCAAGTTGATTTTTAATCAAATCATTAATAGTAGAATCAGTATTATAAAACCAGGCATGATTTTTTTTAATAAACCCAATGATAGATTTCATCAATCCTAAAAATCCAAATTAGCAATTTAACATTAAATAACTATTAAAATTTAGTATGAGTAGTAAATGCTTTCTAAAAAATAAACATCAAGTTTTTTGCAAATATAAATATAAAATCTATTTTTTAATGCAACTACCACTTTAATCTAAGAATGTACTAGCCCATGACCTGGTCAATAATTTATGCTTCTACATGCTTGTAGAATATGATTTCTGATTTCTAAACAAATGTTATGGGCATTGATGCAATCCTGTTTTCTCAGTGATTCTTCTGCCTAAACAAAGTATGTGTGACAGCCATTCCAATGTATTGAGAAAAATTTAATATGACCAAATCATTTGAATTTATAGCACCAATTCCATTATTTCCACCAACTTTCATCTCAAGTTTATTGTTTATGCCAACACATGCATTAAAGTTCCAAGAAGAAAAAATAATCTTGTAATGATATTGCTATAATAATACTTACCAGCCAGGAATAAAAGCTTTCTTTCTTCAAGTTCCCTGAATCTAATATTAGAACATATGCCCTAATAAAATAAGCACTGCTGCCATTATGCAAGTTAAATTTTGACATCATTAGTGTTTCATTAATACACTGAGGAATTACAAGAATGAATCATGTTAAATCAAATCTCATAGCAATGCATCATCATAAAATTTCCCCTCACTGATTGGTCTGCTTTTCTGAAAAAACTTGTAGACATCTACATGATGTATTGAACAAATTCTGGAAGATGTTTTACTAATAGCATCTATATTTAACATAAATCTTGACAATTTCTTAGCTGTTTTGTCTGTGCTTTGCTCATATCTTGAAGAGTTTTCTTCCAGTAAAGTTTAAACAGTTTATACACCTTTATTTAGAAAGAAACTTGATAAAAGTATTTTGAATCAAAAAATTGTAATATAAACAATAGTGGTAAATCTGAAGGTAATGGCAGTAATAAAAATGACTATTTTAAATTACTGCCACTACCTTATGCTTTATCAGTATTACATATATTAGAATTATTTCAGGGTGTGTAAGATAAGATAACTATAGACAACCTTGGATTCCTTCCATTTATATGGTAGGCAGCGATCTACTAAACAAAGCTACCTAAACACAAATCTTTATTAGACTGAAAATTCTAACTCAAATTCAGTTAGTTATAACAGAATTCATTAGTGACTGTTTCGTATTAAACAAAGATCTCAATCTACTAAGTCTGCCCTAGATATTGCCTTTTAATAACCATAACCTGAGCTAAAAACTGATATTTGGTTGCCCGAAATATACATTTTATCTGACACAAAGAGTATAAGTAGGTTCTATCCTAACTTAAGTACTGAAGACATTACAAAAGCCTTTGATAAATCAATAACTTAAGAAATTGTCAAGATTTATGTTAAATATTGTAACGATATATAAATATGTCGTTACATTAATTTAAATTAAAAACTTAAAAGTTCGCAAATAAAAGGAAAAAACTAAACGCTAAAATTAAAACATTGTTAAACGTGTATACATTCGCACAGATGTTAAATTTTAAAAATATTTTTTTTCATAAACAAAAAAAAAAAAGTATTTGAATGTATTTTTTTTTAAATAAAAAAAAATACAAGATTGAAATATAAAAATATTTTAATAAAAAAAATAACGTAAGTTAAAATAAAAACAGGTATTAATTAATTCCTGTAATCTATAAAGGGAAATGGTTGTTTATTAATTATCTAAAAGCTGTTTAATTAAAAAGTCAGATGGAAAGTTAGATAAGAGAAGAAAGAGATTTTAGCTTGACAAATGGAAGCACTAAGCCTTGGCCCGGACCATAACGAAAAAACAGATTAGTGACGTTTTGTTCAGTGAATCCTTGTGGATGATATAAAAAGAAAAAAAATATTGAGTTCCAGTCAGAGAGAGCTTTTTCCAACTTGATTTTGGTGGGTCTGGCGACAAGACGCACTTGTCGTCCTCACTCACTTATTTAAAAATGCAAAGACTGTGATACCAGGACAGAACCAGCAACTGCCACCTCCAAAACATCAGACCGGTCTTCCAGGAAAGTCTGCGTGGGAATTGCCAACGGGAACAGGGACTTCTCTACCGTAAGCAATAGAACTGAACAATTGTAAAAATCATAACCTTAATTAAGAACTTTAAAGATTGCTAAGTAAATTTAAATTTTATAAAAAGGAACTTTTCTCTGACTTATGTGTCAACTAAATTGATAATGGTTAATTTTATATCTTTCCCGATTGTTAAAAGAATCATTTCCCTTTTAATATTTTTTATGTGTAGTAATATTTTATTGTAGAAATTATTAAATGCATTACATTTAAGTTGTCTATAGACGCTTGCATGGATTCGTTTGCGGTTAATTAGATTTTGGTTTTCATATTTGATCAAAATATATAGACATTCGATAAATAATGATACCTTACGGTGAGTATCTAAAATGTATTTATTCGGATGTCTTTTAAGTTATTGGTGACAACGCAAGTATCTTATGGTGAATACTATTGGGTTACTTATAAGTTTCCCTCTGCGATTTTCGGTATCAATAATTTTGTATTTTGATCGTTTATGTTTATTTTGAAATGTTTTTGACCGTGGAATCTGTGTAATCGATCTATACCCAACATTTTTAAATAAATCTGTGCGAACGTATATAAATGTTAAAATTAAGTCGGGCGCGAATGGCTATATAGTTTTGTAAAGTTGTATTAAGGGAGGGTAATCTTAGGTAATTCATTTCGTAGTTGAATTGGTTCAATGGATTGGATATATTTGTGTAATTAGTAAATGTAGTATGAGATCCGCTACGGGCAGGATTATAGATATACGCCACACACCCTCTGTTTGCCTATGGATGGGTTTGTAAGTCGGCAGAAGACCGCAGTCCATTCCTATGGAGTTTTTAGTTTATTGATCTACTTGCCCACAGATGTCACATTCCTGTTGGTGGAGAGTCAATGTCTTCTCTATTTCTACTTATTGTTCAGATGTACATTCCTGACAATATAGTATTTTGTGTTGTCGTATCATGCTACATTGAATACATGAATGTATCAGATGGATTGGCGCCAGTTGATTGCGAAATTTGTTGCCTAAGGTTAAATCAGGGAAGAATATTTTCCTTTCAAATGCAGACCTATGTAGTCCATTCATACTCGACCCTCTAAATAAAATATTAAACATTATAGCAAGCTATTTTAAATGTAAAATTAAAAATTAATATAAAATTATAAACATTAAATTTATTCCTCAAAATTTAAATATTATTTTATATGTGCGTAAATAAATATTTATGTGTTAATTTCTGGCAGTGGCTTATTATTTTTTTATATTTATATCTAAGGTTATATATATATTTTTTTAAAATCTCTGCTATTCCACTGAGCTAGTGACAATGGGCTAACGATCTAAATATGTAAATAAAGTGGAATCCTAACAGCGCGTATCTGCCTACTTTATAAATTTTTCTAGGCTCAAATGCCTAGATGGCGCCCTTTGGTAGTGCGGTGCGGTGCGATGCGATCTACCACTTCATTTGGATCGTTATAATTGGCGTCCCAAGTGTGGCCTTACCTCAGAGATTGACCCTGAGAAGGGGAATTGATGATGAAATTTTCTATCTTTAATAAATCACGAGTGCCCTGAGAATTTAAAAAATAAATCATGCCGTAAATTTTTTTTCTGAAATTGTATAAATATATTTGTTTGTATTGACGTGGAGTTGCAGTTTGAAGTTTTGTTTAAAAAGAGCTGCCAGTAAGAAAAATTGCGCACATGTAAAGAGAAATACGAGGAATAAAAAGTAATAAATAAAACGTAATAATAATTATAAATCATAATTTTTTTTAAAAAAAAAGTCTTGTTAAATTAGAATCTAATCGTTCAACTTGCCTAAGTAATAGTTAAAGGTAGAAGAAATGAAACTTGGAAGGGAGGGGGCAGAAATTTAGCTGGTAGTAAGGAATCATCAGTCAACTTTTTTTTTTTTTATCATTATATTTGTAATTACTGTTTTGTCTTTTAAAAAAAAAAAAAAAGTTTTGTCCTTTTGAAATTTCATATATAACAAATTTGTATAACGTAATTACTAACACTAAGTAAAGTCCTTTTTTTTTTTTTTAAATGTTTTTTTGTTTTTTGAGGAAGTTTACTGATATGTAACGATATATAAATATGTCGTTACATTAATTTAAATTAAAAACTTAAAAGTTCGCAAATAAAAGGAAAAAACTAAACGCTAAAATTAAAACATTGTTAAACGTGTATACATTCGCACAGATGTTAAATTTTAAAAATATTTTTTTTCATAAACAAAAAAAAAAAAGTATTTGAATGTATTTTTTTTTAAATAAAAAAAAATACAAGATTGAAATATAAAAATATTTTAATAAAAAAAATAACGTAAGTTAAAATAAAAACAGGTATTAATTAATTCCTGTAATCTATAAAGGGAAATGGTTGTTTATTAATTATCTAAAAGCTGTTTAATTAAAAAGTCAGATGGAAAGTTAGATAAGAGAAGAAAGAGATTTTAGCTTGACAAATGGAAGCACTAAGCCTTGGCCCGGACCATAACGAAAAAACAGATTAGTGACGTTTTGTTCAGTGAATCCTTGTGGATGATATAAAAAGAAAAAAAATATTGAGTTCCAGTCAGAGAGAGCTTTTTCCAACTTGATTTTGGTGGGTCTGGCGACAAGATGCACTTGTCGTCCTCACTCACTTATTTAAAAATGCAAAGACTGTGATACCAGGACAGAACCAGCAACTGCCACCTCCAAAACATCAGACCGGTCTTCCAGGAAAGTCTGCGTGGGAATTGCCAACGGGAACAGGGACTTCTCTACCGTAAGCAATAGAACTGAACAATTGTAAAAATCATAACCTTAATTAAGAACTTTAAAGATTGCTAAGTAAATTTAAATTTTATAAAAAGGAACTTTTATCTGACTTATGTGTCAACTAAATTGATAATGGTTAATTTTATATCTTTCCCGATTGTTAAAAGAATCATTTCCCTTTTAATATTTTTTATGTGTAGTAATATTTTATTGTAGAAATTATTAAATGCATTACATTTAAGTTGTCTATAGACGCTTGCATGGATTCGTTTGCGGTTAATTAGATTTTGGTTTTCATATTTGATCAAAATATATAGACATTCGATAAATAATGATACCTTACGGTGAGTATCTAAAATGTATTTATTCGGATGTCTTTTAAGTTATTGGTAACAACGCAAGTATCTTATGGTGAATACTATTGGGTTACTTATAAGTTTCCCTCTGCGATTGTCGGTATCAATAATTTTGTATTTTGATCAAATATGAAAACCAAAATCTAATTAACCGCAAACGAATCCATGCAAGTTTACTGATATAAAACGGAAATCTCCAATCCCTTTCCGTTTCACCATCAAACCTAATGACACTCTCATCTGTGCTAAGTTCGAACCTATTTAAATGTTAAGAAATATAAAATTCGTTCATGTCCGTATAAACAGTATTAAAATATTTACGTGCGAACGAACGCTATAATTAGATAGGATTAGTAAAATTATAGCGTACTAAAGTTATTTAATATTTCTAAAAAAGTTTATTATATTATTTAAGTTAAGAGTAAATTATTAATTTTGTTGTTTAATATTGTAATTTCGTATGTGGATATATAATCTGTGCTATATAGAAGAAAGACATGATTTAAAATATGTAAAAGCCGTTATCTAAAAAATACTATTAAATGTTTCTTTAAAATTGTTAAAAGATTTCTTGTTTTAAATATATTTCAGGGAAAGTTTCTCGAAAATATATTTAAAAGCTATATCAAAATATGTTTGCAAATTATTTTTAATAAATATGTTAAAAATGTTTTCGTTTTAAAAAAAATGTTAAAAGGTTGTTTTTAAATAGAAAGAGTTTCTATTATATGTAAGATTAAAAATAAAAGCTGGTCAAGTAATTAAAAGATTTTTGATTGTAAACAAGTGTCATTAACGACCACACCTGGAATTAAGTAAAAAGTAAAACTAGTTAAAAATTTACTAATTAAAATCCCCTTAGATAAGATTTAAGTTATTTTAAAATCTAAATTGGACAATTGTTTGCAACGAAAAATCTTAATTATAATAATAGCTTATGGAATGTTTCTAACATAAGTTATCTAAGATCTGAATTATAAATTGAAAAACACTTAATTAAATTCCTGAGTCTTGAGGCGGGAGATTCCGATAAGGAAAACAGATAAATACTCTGTATTTTTTAACAAGAGAGGACAGCCATATTGTTAGTGAGAGTTGTAGCCAGTATTCACAATTGTTAATTTGAACATGTCCGGCTAAAAGCGGGCATCTTGTTGCTGTGACTCAGCGGGAGAACGGGGTTTCTCTGGTCGAAATGCCTAAACCACCATCATGCCGATAGAAGAGACAGGCCTAACATAATGGGAAAGATGATGCCGCCCAGTCAAACTAAACCAAACCAACAGCCAAGAACTTGCAGATAAATCATACCGGTACCGTTTTATTTTTCAAACCGCAGAGCTCTGTGTAATTCTGTGTAATTCGTGTAATCTAAATGTAATAATATCTATCTAAGTTAGCTAACTTTCCTTTTAAAAGGAATGATAAAGCTAAATGTAATCAAAACTTAAAATCCATTTAATAGTTTAATATGTCAATTGCTATCCAAAATTTAATGTGTTAAAGTTTAAATAATCTGACTTATTTATATTTTCCTTTCATTTCAAAGTGCATTATGTGTTTAGTTTAAAGTTACTATCACTGCAGTTGTGTCTATATTTCTTTGTTTATTTTAAATGCTTCTTATATTTTATATGCAAATATTTCGAAACAGTAGGCACTTATTTTTATGTTTTGAGAAGATATTATTTGAAAATCTTCGCGTAATTTATTTATAGCATCAACTTTCTGCGCTGTTTCGAAATCCTATTTTTTATTTAAATGATTTAATATGTGAAATGTGGCTCTTTTATAATCAACCAGTTAAAAACTTAGCCTTATAAGTTTATTTAGAATTAAATTTAACATTGATCGTATTTATAAGTATATTTGACATTTAAATTCTTAAGTCCATAGAAATATACTTTTCCTCCTTAAATATTTTTTTTTATCTATAAGTAACTTAATAGATCGAACATGTCAAAGTACAGATGTAATAATATTCCCTTTAGTAGCATAGACATTTATTATCAGGCTACGTAAGAGTTGGTCCCAATTTGATAGAGCTAATATGCTATTAACTCGTATTTCATAGTATGAAATATACTATTCTTTGCTTGGCGGATGTGATCTTATTATATAAAATTATTCTCGTTTTGCTGCTATACGTAATATGCGTATCTTCAGATGGAGCCATGGCATTGCCAGCACATCTTCTTTTATAGGGTAGAGCAGTAGCGAAGCCTGAGCCAAGGCCAGGTTAGCACGTAAGACCCCCGCCATTCCTGAACACAATGTTCCCTTTTCACGCAGCATTGCGATCGGTTACAGGGTACCGGCGTTTGTCGCAAGAACCCTGAAGTTATTTCATCCATCCGCAGAGCGACTTTTCCTATTATTGTTTACCTGTGCCATAGTGCATTGGTAAAATCTTATTTCAGCCAACTCTCCCACCTTTATATAACGCTTTCAGCATTCTGAAATTTTCTCTCGAAAGCCATGTTGATCGATCATTACTTGAGCTGGTTTATGCGCTCGTTATTAAATTATATATGGGTATTTTAGTAAATAAATTTATGATCAAAGTTTAATATAATTATTTATATACCAGCCACAATCGAGATTTATAGACATAACATAGTGATTAATTATGTATCAATTGTAAACAATTCCTAAGATGGGCACATGTTAAACTCATCTATGAAATTTAATGATTACTTATGTGAAGTGATTTTGAATTACCAAATGTTTGTACATTCTACGCTGAATACTATTGTAAATAAGTGATATAGCTATGAGTTGTAAATAAATATATAATTAAATATTTTATGTGTTAAAAAAAAAAAAAAACAATTATAACGATCCAAACGAAGTGGTAGATCGCATCGCACTGCACCGCACTACCAAAGGGCGCCATCTAGGCATTTGAGCCTAGAAAAATTTATAAAGTAGGCAGATACGCGCTGTTAGGATTCCACTTTATTTACATATTTAGATCGTTAGCCCATTGTCACTAGCTCAGTGGAATAGCAGAGATTTTAAAAATATATATATATAACCTTAGATTTAAATATAAAAAAATAATAAGCCACTGCCAGAAATTAACACATAAAATATTTATTTACGCACATATAAAATAATATTTAAATTTTGAGGAATAAATTTAATGTTTATAATTTTATATTAATTTTTAATTTTACATTTAAAATAGCTTGCTATAATGTTTAATATTTTATTTAGAGGGTCGAGTATGAATGGACTACATAGGTCTGCATTTGAAAGGAAAATATTCTTCCCTGATTTAACCCTAGGCAACAAATTTCGCAATCAACTGGCGCCAATCCATCTGATACATTCATGTATTCAATGTAGCATGATACGACAACACAAAATACTATATTGTCAGGAATGTACATCTGAACAATAAGTAGAAATAGAGAAGACATTGACTCTCCACCAACAGGAATGTGACATCTGTGGGCAAGTAGATCAATAAACTAAAAACTCCATAGGAATGGACTGCGGTCTTCTGCCGACTTACAAACCCATCCATAGGCAAACAGAGGGTGTGTGGCGTATATCTATAATCCTGCCCGTAGCGGATCTCATACTACATTTACTAATTACACAAATATATCCAATCCATTGAACCAATTCAACTACGAAATGAATAACCTAAGATTACCCTCCCTTAATACAACTTTACAAAACTATATAGCCATTCGCGCCCGACTTAATTTTAACATTTATATACGTTCGCACAGATTTATTTAAAAATGTTGGGTATAGATCGATTACACAGATTCCACGGTCAAAAACATTTCAAAATAAACATAAACGATCAAAATACAAAATTATTGATACCGACAATTGCAGAGGGAAACTTATAAGTAACCCAATAGTATTCACCATAAGATACTTGCGTTGTCACCAATAACTTAAAAGACATCCGAATAAATACATTTTAGATACTCACTGTAAGGTATCATTATTTATCGAATGTCTATATATTTTGATCAAATATGAAAACCAAAATATAATTAACCATAAACGAATCCATGCAAGCGTCTATAAACAACTTAAATGTACATGCATTTAATAATTTATACAATAAAATATTACTACAATAAAAAATATAAATGGAAATGATTCTTTTTAACAATCGGAAACAGATATAAAATATCACCATTATCAATTTAGTTGACACATAAGTCAGAGAAAAGTTCCTTTTTATAAAATTTAAATTTACTTAGCAATCTTTAAAGTTCTTAATTAAGGTTATGATTTTAACAATTGTTCAGTTCTATTGCTTACGGTAGAGAAGTCCCTGTTCCCGTTGGCAATTCCCACGCAGACTTTCCTGGAAGACCGGTCTGATGTTTTGGAGGTGGCAGTTGCTGGTTCTGTCCTGGTATCACAGTCTTTGCATTTTTAAATAAGTGAGTGAGGACGACAAGTGCGTCTTGTCGCCAGACCCACCAAAATCAAGTTGGAAAAAGCTCTCTCAAACTCAATATTTTTTTCTTTTTATATCATCCACAAGGATTCACTGAACAAAACGTCACTAATCTGTTTTTTCGTTATGGTCCGGGCCAAGGCTTAGTGCTTCCATTTGTCAAGCTAAAATCTCTTTCTTCTCTTATCTAACTTTCCATCTGACTTTTTAATTAAACAGCTTTTAGATAATTAATAAACAACCATTTCCCTTTATAGATTACAGGAATTAATTAATACCTGTTTTTATTTTAACTTACGTTATTTTTTTTATTAAAATATTTTTATATTTCAATCTTGTATTTTTTTATTTAAAAAAAATACATTCAAATACTTTTTTTTTTTGTTTATGAAAAAAAAATATTTTTAAAGTTTAACATCTGTGCGAATGTATACACGTTTAACAATGTTTTAATTTTAGCGTTTAGTTTTTTCCTTTTATTTGCGAACTTTTAAGTTTTTATTTTAAATTAATGTAACGACATATTTATATATCGTTACATATCAGTAAACTTCCTCAAAAAACAAAAAACATTTAAAAAAAAAAAAAAAGACTTTACTTAGTGTTAGTAATTACGTTATACAAATTTGTTATATATGAAATTTCAAAAGGACAAAACTTTTTTTTTTTTTTTTAAGACAAAACAGTAATTACAAATATAATGATAAAAAAAAAGTTGACTGATGATTCCTTACTACCAGCTAAATTTCTGCCCCCTCCCTTCCAAGTTTCATTTCTTCTACCTTTTACTATTACTTAGGCAAGTTGAACTATTAGATTTTAGTTTAACAAGACTTTTTTTTTAAAAAAAAATTATGATTTATAATTATTATTACGTTTTATTTATTAGTTTTTATTCCTCGAATTTATCTCTACATGTGCGCAATTTTTCTTACTGGCAGCACTTTTTAAACAAAACTTCAAACTGCAACTCCACGTCAATACAAACAAATATATTTATACAATTTCAGAAAAAAAATTTACGGGCATGATTTATTTTTAAAATTCTCAGGGCACTCGTGATTTATTAAAGATAGAAAATTTCATCAACATCAATTCCCCTTCTCAGGGTCAATCTCTGAGGTAAGGCCACACTTGGGACGCCAATTATAACGATCCAAACGAAGTGGTAGATCGCATCGCACCACACCGCACTACCAAAGGGCGCCATCTAGGCATTTGAGCCTAGAAAAATTTATAAAGTAGGCAGATACGCGCTGTTAGGATTCCACTTTATTTACATATTTAGATCGTTAGCCCATTGTCACTAGCTCAGTGGAGACGCAGAGATAATAAAATATATAACCTTAGATATAAATATAAAAAAATAATAAGCCACTGCCAGAAATTAACACAGAAAAATATTTATTTACGCACATATAAAATAATATTTAAATTTTGAGGAATAAATTTAATGTTTATAATTTTATATTAATTTTTAATTTTACATTTAAAATAGCTTGCTATAATGTTTAAATATTTTATTTAGAGGGTCGAGTATGAATGGACTACATAGGTCTGCATTTGAAAGGAAAATATTCTTCCCTGATTTAACCTTAGGCAACAAATTTCGCAATCAACTGGCGCCAATCCATCTGATACATTCATGTATTCAATGTAGCATGATACGACAACACAAAATACTATATTGTCAGGAATGTACATCTGAACAATAAGTAGAAATCGAGAAGAGATTGATTCTCCACCAACAGGAAAGTGACATCTGTTGGCAAGTAGATCAATAAACAAAAACTCCATAGGAATGGACTGCGGTCTTCTGCCGACTTACCAACCCATCCATAGGCAAACAGAGGGTGTGTGGCGTATATCTATAATCCTGCCCGTAGCGGATCTCATACTACATTTACTAATTACACAAATATATCCAATCCATTGAACCAATTCAACTACAAAATGAATAACCTAAGATTACCCTCCCTTAATACAACTTTACAAAACTATATAGCCATTCGCGCCCGACTTAATTTTAACATTTATATACGTTCGCACAGATTTATTTAAAAATGTTGGGTATAGATCGATTACACAGATTCCACGGTCAAAAACATTTCAAAATAAACATAAACGATCAAAATACAAAATTATTGATACCGACAATCGCAGAGGGAAACTTATAAGTAACCCAATAGTATTCACCATAAGATACTTGCGTTGTCACCAATAACTTAAAAGACATCCGAATAAATACATTTTAGATACTCACCGTAAGGTATCATTATTTATCGAATGTCTATATATTTTGATCAAATATGAAAACCAAAATATAATTAACCGCAAACGAATCCATGCAAGCGTCTATAAACAACTTAAATTTCATACATTTAAAATTTAAACAATAAATAATTTATACAATTAAAATAAATGGAAATGATTTTTTTTTTATCAATAACAAACATATAAAATATCACATTATCAATTTAGTTGACACATAAGTCAGAGAAAAGTTCCTTTTTATAAAATTTAAATTTACTTAGCAATCTTTAAAGTTCTTAATTAAGGTTATGATTTTAACAATTGTTCAGTTCTATTGCTTACGGTAGAGAAGTCCCTGTTCCCGTTGGCAATTCCCACGCAGACTTTCCTGGAAGACCGGTCTGATGTTTTGGAGGTGGCAGTTGCTGGTTCTGTCCTGGTATCACAGTCTTTGCATTTTTAAATAAGTGAGTGAGGACGACAAGTGCGTCTTGTCGCCAGACCCACCAAAATCAAGTTGGAAAAAGCTCTCTGACTGGAACTCAATATTTCTTTCTTTTTATATCATCCACAAGGATTCACTGAACAAAACGTCACTAATCTGTTTTTTTGTTATGGTCCGGGCCAAGGCTTAGTGCTTCCATTTGTCAAGCTAAAATCTCTTTCTTCTCTTATCTAACTTTCCATCTGACTTTTTAATTAAACAGCTTTTAGATAATTAATAAACAACCATTTCCCTTTCTAGATTACAGGAATTAATTAATACCTGTTTTTATTTTAACTTACGTTATTTTTTTATTAAAATATTTTTATATTTCAATCTTGTATTTTTTTATTAAAAAAAAATACGTTCAAATACTTTTTTTTTTTGTTTATGAAAAAAATATTTTTAAAGTTTAACATCTGTGCGAATGTATACACGTTTAACAATGTTTTAATTTTAGCGTTTAGTTTTTTCCTTTTATTTGCGAACTTTTAAGTTTTTACTTTAAATTAATGTAACGACATATTTATATATCGTTACATATCAGTAAACTTCCTCAAAAAACAAAAAACATTTAAAAAAAAAAAAAAGACTTTACTTAGTGTTAGTAATTACGTTATACAAATTTGTTATATATGAAATTTCAAAAGGACAAAACTTTTTTTTTTTTTAAAGACAAAACAGTAATTACAAATATAATGATAAAAAAAAAGTTGACTGATGATTCCTTACTACCAGCTAAATTTCTGCCCCCTCCCTTCCAAGTTTCATTTCTCCTATCTTTTACCATTTCTTAGGCAAGTTGAACTATTAGATTTTAGTTTAACAAGACTTTTTAAAAAAAATCTATGATTTAGATTTATTATTACGTTTTATTTATTACTTTTTATTCCTCGAATTTATCTCTACATGTGCGCAATTTTTCTTACTGGCAGCACTTTTTAAACAAAACTTCAAACTGCAACTCCACGTCAATACAAACAAATATATTTATACAATTTCAGAAAAAAAAATTTACGGGCATCGATTTATTTTTAAAATTCTCAGGGCACTCGTGATTTATTAAAGATAGAAAATTTCATCAACATCAATTCCCCTTCTCAGGGTCAATCTCTGAGGTAAGGCCCCATGTTGGGCACCAATTATAACGATCCAAACGAAGTGGTAGATCGCATCGCACCGCACCGCACTACCAAAGGGCGCCATCTAGGCATTTGAGCCTAGAAAAATTTATAAAGTAGGCAGATACGCGCTGTTAGGATTCCACTTTATTTACATATTTAGATCGTTAGCCCATTGTCACTAGCTCAGTGGAGACGCAGAGATAATAAAATATATAACCTTAGATATAAATATAAAAAAATAATAAGCCACTGCCAGAAATTAACACATAAAATATTTATTTACGCACATATAAAATAATATTTAAATGTTGAGGAATAAATTTAATGTTTATAATTTTATATTAATTTTTAATTTTACATTTAAAATAGCTTGCTATAATGTTTAAATATTTTATTTAGAGGGTCGAGTATGAATGGACTACATAGGTCTGCATTTGAAAGGAAAATATTCTTCCCTGATTTAACCTTAGGCAACAAATTTCGCAATCAACTGGCGCCAATCCATCTGATACATTCATGTATTCAATGTAGCATGATACGACAACACAAAATACTATATTGTCAGGAATGTACATCTGAACAATAAGTAGAAATAGAGAAGAGATTGACTCTCCACCAACAGGAAAGTGACATCTGTTGGCAAGTAGATCAATAAACTAAAAACTCCATAGGAATGGACTGCGGTCTTCTGCCGACTTACAAACCCATCCATAGGCAAACAGAGGGTGTGTGGCGTATATCTATAATCCTGCCCGTAGCGGATCTCATACTACATTTACTAATTACACAAATATATCCAATCCATTGAACCAATTCAACTACAAAATGAATAACCTAAGATTACCCTCCCTTAATACAACTTTACAAAACTATATAGCCATTCGCGCCCGACTTAATTTTAACATTTATATACGTTCGCACAGATTTATTTAAAAATGTTGGGTATAGATCGATTACACAGATTCCACGGTCAAAAACATTTCAAAATAAACATAAATGATCAAAATACAAAATTATTGATACCGACAATCGCAGAGGGAAACTTATAAGTAACCCAATAGTATTCACCATAAGATACTTGCGTTGTCACCAATAACTTAAAAGACATCCGAATAAATACATTTTAGATACTCACCGTAAGGTATCATTATTTATCGAATGTCTATATATTTTGATCAAATATGAAAACCAAAATATAATTAACCGCAAACGAATCCATGCAAGCGTCTATAAACAACTTAAATTTACATGCATTTAATAATTTATACAATAAATAATTTACTACACATAAAAATAAAATGGAAATGATTTCTTTTTATCAATAGGCAAACATATAAAATTATCACATTATCAATTTAGTTGACACATAAGTCAGAGAAAAGTTCCTTTTTATAAAATTTAAATTTACTTAGCAATCTTTAAAGTTCTTAATTAAGGTTATGATTTTTACAATTGTTCAGTTCTATTGCTTACGGTAGAGAAGTCCCTGTTCCCGTTGGCAATTCCCACGCAGACTTTCCTGGAAGACCGGTCTGATGTTTTGGAGGTGGCAGTTGCTGGTTCTGTCCTGGTATCACAGTCTTTGCATTTTTAAATAAGTGAGTGAGGACGACAAGTGCGTCTTGTCGCCAGACCCACCAAAATCAAGTTGGAAAAAGCTCTCTCTGACTGGAACTCAATATTTTTTTTCTTTTTATATCATCCACAAGGATTCACTGAACAAAACGTCACTAATCTGTTTTTTCGTTATGGTCCGGGCCAAGGCTTAGTGCTTCCATTTGTCAAGCTAAAATCTCTTTCTTCTCTTATCTAACTTTCCATCTGACTTTTTAATTAAACAGCTTTTAGATAATTAATAAACAACCATTTCCCTTTATAGATTACAGGAATTAATTAATACCTGTTTTTATTTTAACTTACGTTATTTTTTTTATTAAAATATTTTTATATTTCAATCTTGTATTTTTTTTTATTTAAAAAAAAATACATTCAAATACTTTTTTTTTTTTTGTTTATGAAAAAAAATATTTTTAAAGTTTAACATCTGTGCGAATGTATACACGTTTAACAATGTTTTAATTTTAGCGTTTAGTTTTTTCCTTTTATTTGCGAACTTTTAAGTTTTTAATTTAAATTAATGTAACGACATATTTATATATCGTTACAATATAGATGCTCTTAGTAAAACATCTTCCAGAATTTGTTCAATACATCATGTAGATGTCTACAAGTTTTTTCAGAAAAGCAGACCAATCAGTGAGGGGAAATTTTATGATGATGCATTGCTATGAGATTTGATTTAACATGATTCATTCTTGTAATTCCTCAGTGTATTAATGAAACACTAATGATGTCAAAACTTAACTTGCACAATGGCAGCAGTGCTTATTTTATTAGTGCATATGTTCTAATATTAGATTCAGGGAACTTAAAGAAAGAAAGCTTTTATTCCTGGCTGGTAAGTATTATTATAGCAATATCATTACACGATTATTTTTCATCAGGCAATGCTTATTGATTACTTACTTATTTTTATTTCTGAAGGTCATTCCAATATCTTCTATCTATAGAGTTCGCCAGTATTGTTAATTCAATATCTGACACACACTCACACACACATGTATTGAAAATCTCATAATAAAAATATAAATTAGAAATTTTCCTGATTCCCAAATACAAATTCATAGATTGTTTAGTATATAGCTTTTTTTTTATTTTTAATTAAGAGTCAACTAATAATAAAAAATAGCTTTAAATCACTCCAACACAGAAAGGTCTTTCTGGAATACCTTCAAGTAAAAAATAAAATAAATACAAAATTACTGGATCAGGCTAGCCAAATCAATGATAATAGACAGTACTGTATTACCCAATTTTCAAAATATCAATACTTATGTGCAAATGATGATGATAATACATACCTTACTCTTACACAAACAAAGAAATTAGAAGTATTCCTAAAAAAAAATAATATAGCTTTTCTGTTTTTTCCATATTATAGAGTATAATCATTCCATTCATTTATCGCACTGAGTTTTAAACATGCTATTCATTGATACATTCACTGTTATAAAGGTAAGAAAATACCAATTTAGTATGTACTTTATGCCATTTGAACACTAGAGTGATCCCCAATACCATTGTTGATACACAAGGTAATAAAACATCTTGGATAATACCTCCAAAACTAATAATGGAATGATCTAGATATATTGTCCAGTCTCCATAAAAAATTTTAATTTTCATCAGTGAAAAAATATATATGTTTTTGTAGAAATAAGTTTCAAACTATTTTGAATATTTTGCCCCAAAATCAATTACTAAATTCACATAAAAAAATAAGATAAATTTCTAAACTAAGATATAAACATGACAAAAAATTATTAGCACATATTAAAATAAAAGAAAACTGTGAATATTATATTAGATGGAAAAAAATATGGTGAAATGCAAATATTTTAATTCTATTACTAACAAATAGATAAATTATATAAAAATATTTTAAAAACTAAAGAAACTAAAAAGTTTAATTACAAGAGGAATATTACAATTCTAAAATATGACAAACAGAATACAAAAATAAAATTAATAAAAACCTTCTGAAATGAAATATTTTAATTTTACAATGAACAAGCATCACATTTTAAATGTCATCAAATGTTCATTTATGAGAGAAATAGTAAAATCCTAAGATATGGTGACAGAATGCATGCACTAACTTAAAATAAAAAGTTCAATTACAAGAGAAATATTAACTAAAATACTAAACAATATTTACAGTTTAGTCAATATTAGTATTTGACAAAAGAACACCAACAGCCAATTACTATGATCTCAACTTTAAAATAAATAGCTTGCTACATGAGAAAACATTTAAATTACTTTTACCATTAAATGAACATGGTTAAAAAATTAAAATAAATAAACATCAAAGACATGATTAAACTAATTATGAAACTAACCTAAGAAAGATTAAAACTTATGTGCTTATGGCTGCAGAATACAATTTTAAGTAATTAATCAAAGATATTTTGTTAAATATTTATGTTGTTCAGAGTAACTAAATAATATTATTTGTAATTTCCAAATACAAAAGTAAAAAATATGGATACTTTATTAAATACAAAAAAAACTAAAAAATTGAAGAACTTTTGCATGCTAAAAAAAAATGGAGAGGATGGGAAAATTCAAAAACAATAGTTTAGCAAATAATATTTGATCAAAAAAAAAAAATTACTATCAATTACTAATGAATGTAAGCAGTGCATAATAAATATTAATTTTACAAATAATAAAACTATAAAAACATATTACATATTATGAAAAAAATAAAAATTTCAAAAGTGATAGTCTTAACAAATATTAATATTTGAACAAAAAAATCAATATTACTAGCATCTACTAATGATTGCATAATAAATATTAAGATTAGAAATAAAACTATATAAACTTATTACATATGATTTAAATAGATTTTTTATTATCTCAAAGCATGAAAGGTTATGTCCCACTACTCCACAAAGAGAAAAGCAAAATGGAGAGGAAGACATAAAATTTGCATGAGGACCCTTGACATTTGCAGAGGTTCACCTTGGATCACAATGTTTTCAGCCAGGAACAAAAATAAAAAGTTTTGGTCAAACTCTTTATATTAAGACAGTAAAAATAAATTAAAGTAAGGAAAAATATAACATTCATTTATTTAATTAGATAACCAACCACAGGGTCATTCAACTATTAGTTTTCTATTTTTATCTATCTATACCCCTGCCTATGATCTATCTTGTACTTGTCTACCTGTTTACTATCTACCATCTGTTTATGTACATGCCTATCTATCTTTTATCTGTCCCTCTATCTCTTTATTATATACCTAGCTATTTATCTTTTATCTGTTACTCTATGTTCATCTATTTTTTGTCTCTATCTGTTTATCTATTTATCTATCTACCTGTCTCTTTTATCTGTATACCTGTCTTTCTATTTATCTATTTATTGGTTTTTTTATCTATCTATTTGTTTATACATCTAACCATCAAGTTAACTAACTAGTCACCCACTCATCCTTTATCTATCTACCTACCTATTTACCTACATACCTATTCATCTATCTCTATTTATCCATGCATGTATCTATCTATCTATTTATCTATTTGTCATCTGTTCATTAATCTATTTATCTGTCTATTCATTCATTTATTTATATACCCATTTTTCCTATGTGTCTACCTATTTTTAACCATCTATCTGACTTTCTTTCTGTCTATCCATTCACCTATCTCTTTTTCTACCTATCCAACTATCTATTTATCTATCTATCATGTTATTGATCTATCTACATCTGTATCTACTTATTTATTTATTTATAGATGGATAGATAAATAGGTACAGAAGTAATAGATGAATAAATTGATTGATGAATAGATAGATAAATGGATGAATGGAAAAACTGATGAATAAATAGATACAAAAGTAGATAAATGGATTGATTTATGAATGAATAATAGACAGATAAATGAATACTTGGATAGATTGATGAATGGATAGATAGATGCAGGGATAGATAATTGGATATAAAAATAGTTAGAGATATATTGATCAATGAATAAAATGATAAATAGATAAAGAGACAAGTAAATGAGTAGGATAAATAGATAGATAATTTAAAAATGGATAGATATATACATAGAAAGGATGATTAAATGGAAGGATGAGTAGATAGATAGATGAGTATAAGAATGTATAAATAGATAAACAGATAAAAACCCAAGTAAATAGATAGATAAGTTAACAGATTGATAGAGAGCTAGGCAGGTATGTAGATACATAAATAAATAGATAATGATTGATTGGATGACTAAATAATTAAATGAATGCTTAGAGGCATAAATAATTAGATAGATAAAACCCCAGATAAATGCATAAATAATAAGACAGATAGGTGACTGATATATAGATGGATGGTTAGATAGATAAATAGAGACATAGATAGATGATAAATAGATATATAGACAGATAGATAGACAGACAGATATATATATTGTGCCATTACAATTGAGTCACTAGATAAATTTATAGTAATGTGCATGTAGAAAAGGTAAACCAAAAATCATCATCACAATTTTATATAACCATAAAAGAAGCTGTAGGGCATCCAAGTTCAAACCCTACCAGATTAAAATCTTAAACACTTTAGACAGAGAGTGGGTCAACAATTATATGCTTTATTTGTTTGTGTGTTGATAGAAAGGTAATACACACATTTAAACTATTTAATATTTAATTTTTCTTTAAAAAGCAAAGTTATAATGCATACATATAGGCAATGTATGTGTAAATTATTTAATTGTTTTATATTTCAAATATTAAACATTTTAACTTTCTTTAAAACTAACCTATGCTTGATCAATTCTAATATTTTATTCTATGCTTTTATTTTTGCTTTTCTTTAATTATAAATGGGATTTAAAAGTTACAGACTTAATTAAATAATTGGGTTATAATTACTAAGCTAGCAATCATATTATTTAAGGTTAGTTTATGAATGATTTGAAAGAATGAAGGATGTGTGTACATTACATACAGAAATTTACATTTACTAAATATTGAAAGAAAAGGAAGTATTAAATCTGTCAAATTATTTTTTTTGTACAATTGTTTGTTAAAAGAGGAAATCTGTTTAATCAAATATCAATCTTTGTAGCAATTTTTTTTTGTAAATAATTGTTTTTCACTTTGGAAGCTTATAATGGGTCAGAGCTCTAATTTTGAAATTGTCTTATCTCAAGATCTAAAGAAGGAAGCTCAAAGATTTGAAATGTTACCTGGATGTTAAAAAAAAAAAAAAAAGAAAAGAAAGGAAATAAGGATTGAGTCTATTTTTTTTTTAAACAAAAGTGTCTGGAAAAAAGGATTAAACTTTTCAGTTGAAAAATAATTTAGTTGAAAATAAATTAGAGATCTAATTAAAACAAATTTGTCCAAAAATAGCAAGTGATGCTATCTCTGATTGGTTAAGTTAGCTAAAAATTGGATATAAAAAGCTGTCTTGAATTATTATTAGGATTATTGTTTATGATTCAGATTATTAAACTATCCAATTAAATGCTGAAAATATAAGAAATGTCTGGCTAGAAAAATTATATGTATGTCCCATCGGTTCCGGACCATCTGGGGAAGCTGCACATCACATAGGAAAGAAAAGATGTGTCTAAAATAATATTCTACACCTTTCAACTGACCAGAGAAATAAGATGTTTTTAATAGAAGGAAGAAAGCATTCACCTGCATTCAAAGAAGATGAATTAATCTACTGATAAATATTAATCATCAAGTCCAATTAATTGTTACAACAACTGATTTTAAACTCAAGAAAATTTACAAATGGGAAAACAACTGCTGTATTTCATCCACATGCTTGACAGGAAGAGAAGAAAATTTAATATTATGATTTCCAAATTGTCCACTAAAGCAAATAACCTCAATAGAGTCATCATCATCAAATAGTTATACACCTCAAGAAAGAGATTGTTCCCACATAAAACGGAAATAGTAGCTGCAGAAATATAGACATTATACAAGACAAGTTTGAACCCTTGGAAATTCGCCACAAACAAAAGATCGGTAATATGACTTTTTATATCTATTTTCTTTATGATATCAGTCTTAATAAACATTTTAGCAATAAAGTGGTATATTTTATTTAAAGAACTTTTAAAGACTATTCAGATCAATTAAAAACAAGAATGTCTTACTAATAATAACTTTGAGCTGCATAAATTATCTTAAATGTATGAAAATTATTTGTTTATTAATTTTACAGTTATGAAATATGAATATGTAAAACAATTTTTTTTTATGGTGTTATGATTTTAGTTTTAACTAATATATTATTATTATTTTGGTTTTAAATAATATTTTGTTATTATGGAATAAAACATGCACATACATAATAATATTTTTATATGTGTATAATTGCGACTGAATGTGAAATAATAGGTGGTGTTAAAATATTAAATTATTTTGTCTTGAGAAAGTATAGATTTCAGCGCTTGGAAGGGAGGGGGGAGATAATGATTTAAAACTCTTTTCTAAAACTTGCTCTTTCAATTCTACTAACATTTTTTTTTTACATTCTATTTACATGTTAGATTTTTAAAGTATGTGTGTTAATGAGCAGATAATATTTTTTGTCTTGAAATACTTTTCATGGTCAATGTGACGTCCAACTTAATACAAAATACATTTGAAGGGAAAGGGGGAAGAACTTAAAATTAATCTGAGGATTGTTATATAACCAATTATTATTATTATTATTCATGTCAATTTTCATATTTATCTAGAAATTTTTATGTATATGTTAGAAATGTAGTAATAAATATTAGTTTGTTTTATTAAACGAGGCGTATATATTTCATTAAGTGTAGTCTTGGTTAAGTGTGATTATTCATCATCATCAATGGTTGAATATTAGTTATTTAAGATATAAGTAAATATGCTAAAATTAAGCAATAATTATGAATTTCTTTGTAAAAATTAGTTTTATGTTTAGGCTTAGTCCTAGAGCTGTAGTTGAAACCCTTGTCATTATCGTTATTATTATCATCATCATCATCATCATCAATGTTTTAATTAATGAGCTGTTTAAATGTTTAAAGGCCATAAATAAATATTGATTTTATAATATTTAGTGATCTCTTAGTATTATTATAACCACATCCCATCATCTATTTCATGCAAGGATGAGTGAATTGCCATCCTAAATTAGTTATATATAATCTGAGCTAGTGAACTTATAAAAATATTGAAACACATTTGTTATGTTAAGATCTGAGAAATGATTTATGTTCAATGAACTCCACTGTGGTTTAAAGATGTTTTACTTTTACCTAACTATTAGTGCTTATAGTGATATGGCTCAAAAAGCAAAATCTCTCATTTTTATTAGAAATAAAGTACCAAAAAGGGATTCAAACCCAGTACATGTGAAAGGTTATTAGATATAACCGTGTCTAGATTCAGATAATCTAGTGGCGCCCTGCTAGACCATATTCACTTCGTATTTGTTTAAACATGCACTTAACATCAAACCAAGAAATGAAAGTGGATAAGATTACTGTCTGTATACCGGAGCTATATTTTATTGAATTACTAGTGTACTCACCTCACGTGATTTCCATATACCTGAGTTATAATAATTTGCTAATAATTTGCTTATAATTCTTGATAGTGTTATATTTTGAACCTTTACTTATAATCATTCTATGGACTACTCAGATATGGTAATATCTTTTGATGATACTTTATTATGTTACAATATATTGAAACAGATATACTGTTCCACATATATATATTCAAAAGATCCCCCCTCCCCCCATTTAAAAAAGATTAGCATGATTTGATCAAATTAAAAAAGAAATAAAGCAAAAAGTTTATAGTTAAAAGAAAATCATTATTGATTTTATAGTTTCAAATTACGATGTAAATAAAAGCTGGCATTTATTAAAAAGATTACATTTTTAATTTTTGGAATGATGTTTTTGAATAAAGTGTGATAACAGCTTGAGGCGGTCTTAATAAATTGAAAAACATGGCTTAATCTTCATGCTTTTTTATCTATCCCGCTAAAAAAGTAGATTATCCAATCATTATGAAGAGAAAGGCAATCGGACTTAAATGAGAGTTGTGAAATGACTAGGATACATGGGCTGAACTGTTTAATCAATCCAGATTCAGATTATATATAGTCAAGTTGCAAGTTCAGAGGCAGATTAGATTGGATTTTTAAAGTGTATGTTTAAAGAAGATTTTTTCGAAAGATTTTTTGAAAAAGATAATAAGAAAAGTGAAGAATGAAAAAGTTAAAATTCTTATTTAAGTGTTACTCAACTCTGACTTTCGTCACCTTGGAATATAACCTTTACAACCACTGTTAATAATGGAAAAAGAAAACATTATTAAGGAAAACATAATGATGGAAGGCTAACGGTAACAGCTTTTCCTCCCCATCTCATGCCATGTTTTCCAAGATTTGCCTGGATGATCATCATGAAAGGGAATAATGCCATTCAGCTTAAATAAAATGACCCCTTTTTGAAGGGACAAACTGGATATAAGGAAAGTAACAATTTCATAAATATTTAATACTTATATGGGTTTATAAAAGACAAACAAAACGTCTTTAATTATAAATATAAAAAAAAAGAATTATTAATAAAAATAGCTGAGTAAAAATACGTTCTGTTAATAATAAATTGTAAATGATAAATATTAAAAATATCTATAATCAAAAGGCATTTTTAATAAGGATTGACTTCTCATCTACAGATACATTTGAATTAAAATAAACTAAAAAATGAATACTTATAATGATTGATAAAATAAATATACCTAGAATAGTCAGAAATACTGAGCTATTACATATAACTCTAACTGGCTAATAAATAAATGCAGCTGCTGATCAACTTATATAAAGAAATATACATCTGTGCCAGACCAAACAGCAATATTTATGCTAGATATTAGAGTAACCAAATAAAATTACAAATGCTCACCTGCCTATTAATTATATAAGAAATTCATTTTTTATTAAAGATTTTATCTATTATTTGAAAACTCTGAAAAAAGTAATATAAACACAGAATTAAAACAGGTTATAAATACGAATTGAGAAATAAGAATACCAAACCAATGAACCTATGATGTGCATATAGCATGGATTCAAACCTGGATTTGGATAACCATGAATAAAAATATATGTATTATGCTTTAACTAATTTAAAGTTAACTGGAACTCTTGAATTAGCCATAAAATGTAAATGTAGATGGTTAAAAAACTTGCATTCTTTAATTCATATTGCCCTATTATTGGATACATACCAAGATGCACAATGGATTGTAAATAAACTATGTGTGAATTAAGTGAAACTCTGAATTAAATACAATGCTAGCAGTTATCTTCATTATTATATCTGCAAATGATATCTTTATACAAGAATAATTAAACCACATTACATGTGACTACTACCTAAAATAATACAAATCACAATTAAATGAAACTCTGAATTAAGTGCTATTAGTTGTCTTCATTATTTTTTCTCTTGTCTTAATGTGTCACACTCCTCTCTGTGAACTAACTAAATGATTAAAGATGTAAACTGTTACAGAACTATTAAAAGAAGGACTTTATTATGCTCTCAACAAGTTACATTCTTTAAGTCATATTGAAGTATACCAAAGAAGAACAATGGACCATAAGTGAAATATTTATTTGAATAAAGTGAAACTCTGAATTAAATGCTATCAGTTATCTTCATATGTTGCATTCCTCTCTGTAAATTAATTAAATAACTAAAGATATAAGTTGTTAAAAGAACTATGAAAGAAGGACTTTATTATACAACAAATTACATTCTTTAAGTGCTATTATTGGAAGTATACCAAAGAAACACAATGGACCAGACATGAATAAAACAATGAATCTTCACATGGATATGAAGGAACTTTATTAGAAGAACTTGCAAATTAATTGTTAAATAAAATTATTGTTACTTAAAATTAATCTTAGTTATCCAGTTGTTTAATTCTATTTTGTTTTTTATTGCATCACTCATCATTCAGTGCACTTGTTCATGAGAATCTCATGCCTCCTGAGCTACATCTGGTATAACTAGACTCAGGTAAGTCAGGTTGTAGTGAGATGGAACTCTAGTGGTGCCATTTGGAAAACCAAACATAGAAATGTCTAGATGCTTCCAGTCTCTATGGTGCTACATCATCTGATGAGCAGGAAATATTGTTGTAGGGGGGGGGTTAACATCTGCATTGGTGAATGCCAATCGATAGTTCCTTCCTGCAACATGCTCATCAGGAAATTGTTACAACTGAAGTAATAAAAGGGTTGTGTGGTGGTTTGGTTACAATATATATATATATATATATATATATATATATATATATATATATATATATATATATATAGAGAGAGAGAGAGAGAGAGAGAGATAGATAGAATGTAGTTAGATAGATAGGTAGACAGATAAATAGGTAGATGTTTATGAGTGGGTGACTAGATAATTAAATAGATGGTTGGATGCATAAATAAATTAATAGGAAATTAGATATAAATGGATAGACATATATATGGATCAATATATAGAAAGACAGGTAGATAGATAGTTAAACAGATAGAAAGACAGATAAAAAATAAATAGATAGATAGATAGATAGATAGATAGATAGATAGATAGATAGATAGATAGATAGATAGATAGATAGATAGATAGATAGATAGATAGATAGATATAAACAGATAAAAAGACAGTAAATAGATAGACATACTGGTAAAAGATAGATAGGTAGGTATATAGACAAATAGATGGATAGATAAAGAGAAGTAAAAGATAAATAGATATTTAGATAGGTACATAAATAAAGACAACTAAAAACTAGATCAATATATGGGTAGATAGATAGCTAATAGTTGAGTGAATATGTGGGTGGTTAGCTAGTTAAATAGATGAGTGGTACTATTTTTTTCCCATTTAAATTTTTTTTTATCTCGTTAATATAAAAAGTTTAACTAAAATCTTTTATTTTGTTCATGTCTGATATTATTGAGGTCAAATGTGATGTGATGCAGTGTGATGCACTATGGTTTCTCCTTTATTGAAGTCAGGATCTCTCAGCCACTATGCCCAGAGAAACCTGTTAGCCACCTTACCTTCCTTTTCAATTTCCCACTGTTTTTTCTATATTCTTCTTTATCCTGCTCCATCCCATTCCCACAATATCATTTTTGTCCAATCTATGGTACTTTATATCTAGAGTCCCTTATCTTTTTCCAAACCCAGCATAACAACCAGGAACCCACTTTCTGTATAATTACTTTGTTTATATTTATTCTCCCATAATTTCTTTATTTGTACCCTTTCTGATTGTAAGCATTTACATTCAATTAGCAGATGCCTAATATTTTCCATACTTCCTTACATAACTTGTTGCTAATGATCTTGTTCAAACCTAAACCGTAAACTACTTTCTGTTATTATTGTAAATTAAGTCACATCCAATGTTCTGTTTACTTCTATATATATATAAACTCTTTTTAATCTCCATACTAGTTCTCTATCTCTCCAACTCCTTATTTTTTTATTAATGCATCTATTCTTCTATCCCATTCTTTGCCACTATAACACTCAACAATCCTACTAACAGAATTATCCCACCTTTTGTACAAGTATACTGACAAAAAGTCTTTATCCAAATCTTCTGCATACTGTACTACCTTTCCCACCCATCTTGTAGTCTGTCCTTTACCCACAACCCAATTAAATACTATTTTGACTATTTGCAATCTACCAAACATTTTCATTTTGTTTTTTGCATCTCTCATATAAAAACTTGAACATCCCATTTCACTTGAATTGCCTCCTTTGCCATCCATCCATCTACATCTAATGCATATCTTTCTACTTCTCTTGGTAAACCTTCTAAATAACAAGGATGACCCCCTGTAAATTTTTTTGTTTCCACTCCATTTTGTTTTCTCTTTATGGAACAGTTGGATATAATCTTGCACACAATTGAAATAATAAAAAATCTATTTAAATCATGTGTAATATGCTTTAAAGTTTTATTTATGTTTACTAGATGCTAGTATTTTTGTTTAGTTGAATATTATTTGGTGAACTATTGTTTTTTCAAATTTTCCTCCTTTTTTCATGCAAAAGTTCTTTTTTTTTTTTTTTTGTATTTAGTAAAATATCAGCAATGTTTGATTCTAATATTTGATAATTACAGGTAAAATATATTTTTACTGATGAACAACATAAAATAAATATCATTTAGCAAAATATTTTTGATCAAATATCTATAATTGTATTCTACCATCATAAGCACCTGTGTTTATTTCTCAAATTCGTTTAGTAATTAGTTTAATAATGTGTTTAATGTTTTTATTTGTTTTAATTTTTTAATCATGATCATTTAATTATAAAAATAATTTTAATATGTTTTTTTTTTCATAAAAGAAGGTATTTATTTTGCAGACAAGTAATTGGTTGGTATGTTATTGTTGTTTCAAATCAAATACTAATATTTGCTCAACTGTAAATATTGTTTTGAAATTTTTATTTTTTCCATTTAACATAATAATCATAGTGTTTTGATTAATATTTCTATTGTAATTGAACTTTTTGCTTTAAGTTAGTTCATGGACATTTTTCTGTATTCTGCCACCATATCTTAGGATTTTAAAATTTCTCTGATAATTAAATTTTTGATGATATTTAAAATGGAATGCTTGTTCATTGTAAAATTAAATTACTTTCATTTCAGCGCATATTTTTTTTTGTCTGTATTCTGTTGCCATATTTTAGGATTTTTGTATTCCATTTGTAATTGAATTTATTTTCCTAGTTCATGAACGTTTTTTAAGTTTAATAAAATTAAAATACTTTTATTTACCACTATGTTAGTAATAGAGTTAAAAAACACTTTTATTTCGCTGCATGTTTTTTTCTCCATTTAACATAGTATACATAGTATTTTGATTTTAGTAAAAGCTAATATTTTTTATCATGTTTTTATCTTGATTTAGTAATTTATTTTACTGTACATTTGACAATTACTTTTTATGTTAGTTTAATAATTGATTTGGGAAACAAAATAATAGGAACAATTTGTAGCTTTTTTCTATGAAATTTCTATTGTTGTTTTTTATTATTTTTTAATGAAAATTACAATTTTTTATGTAGACTGAATAAAATATCTGAAACACTCCATTATTAGTTTTGGGGATATTATCTAAGGTTAGTCATTACTTGATTGTGTCAGCTATGGTTTTGAGGCTCCCCCTGATAAGGCATAGAACATAAACTAAATTTTACCATTAAAATTTTATGTGTCTTTGTATATGTCTTGGATGTGTTTATTTATTTATTACTAATTCAATAAGATTTGGATTTCATAAAGAAAATGTGCAAAGCATTTCATGCCTCACTTGATCAGACAAATTTAAAGAATTCATATTGAGAATATTTTATGCATTATGATAAATATGCATAAATATTAATCTCATTATTTACTAATTTATACTTGCAAATTGATCCCAATTAATTTTAATCTATTAATTTTTTTAAATTTATGCATTACACAAAAGAATTCTAATTTCCCCCCATATACTTAGAAGTAGATCTTCACTTTCATTTAAGCACTGAATCAAAAGTTATCTGTTATAATAAAAAATATGTCATGAACAAATTGGCTAAATTCAAAGCTTTTCATTTACTCTTAATACTGTTCTATTTGTAGGGAACAGTGATTAAAACAGTAATTTCTTTAAAATAATGTAAAATGTACGCTCAAAATAAAGATTTTTTGTAATGGTTGAAAATTAAACTGACCAAAATTCATTTTATATTACATAATACTAAGAGGATTTGAACACTGACTTTAAAGCTCCCTTCAGCTACTTACTCCATCTTATATTACTGATACATAAGATCACATACATATGCAAAAGATAAATGATCTCCAATATATGTATTTCATGCTGAATCAGCACTCACCAGTTAGGAAATTTCCAGACTAATTCATGTTAGTTTTATTCTTGTATTATTGGATCAACATTTCACAGCTAACTGCTTAAGCTGAAAGTCTGGGTTCATTATTGGACAAACTAAAGTGTTTTATCTCCAGAAAAAAAAAAAATTGAAACTTTTTCATCCCTATTGTTGCTATCTAAAATCACTGACTGATTTTCACACAGACAAAAAAAAATAGATTCAGAAATTATCAACTTATGTCACAAAATATGTTATGTGTAAGAAAAAAAAAGTATTTTTAGAAAAAATAAGTGTTTAAAAAATTTGGTTATAAAATTTTTATATGCATAAAGTAAATACTGGCTCAAATATAATAGTCATTTTCTGGAATATTATTGGCCAATTCAATCAATATATAATATATATATCTAATTTTCATAAATGATATGATGTTCTGATTCAAATAAAAAATCTTTTTTTTTTTTAAAAAAAAAAAGAGTTTTTTTTTTATTGTTGTAAATTATATGAAAATATATTTTGATTACATTATGGATACAATTTTGATTGAAGATTGATTTACATATATATGAAAATAATTCATTATCATAATAGTGGCTCTTTGTAACTTTGAAACTTTTCAAAAAAACAATAACATCACCTTTTATTTATAAAAAGGAATAAAAGTATGCATTTTATTATTGAACAATGAACAAGACATTTCTGTGTGAATTTTTTTATTTTTTTCATGACGTATAATGGGATTGTCAGTATATATTAAAAACTTGAAGAGTTGTTTATTTCTTTTAGATTATTTAAATCCTAAATGAGCTATAAATTTTAAAATATGTCCCTTCAAATTAATTAATTTTAGGAACTTTGAACCTTTTAAATACATTGATTTAAACAGTTTTGAAAATTTAAGAAACTTCTGAAAGTTATTAAAGAATTGAGTAAAATATATTTGCTTACTGCTAAGAGTGATACTAGAAATACTAAAACCATATAGATTCACAAGACACACATTTATTTAAAAATATGATTAGTTATGACTTCAGCCCTCTTATACTCATTTTTGTTCAATATTAACTCTTAGAATAAAAGATTTTCTATGATATGTTTTTGATTCATTTTAGTAGGAATACAGAATGTGCCAGAAATCAGGCCTCAAGATAAGTTTCATTTATTATGTTTTTGTGAATGATATGATATCCTATGATTTACAATTTAAAAAATAAATATAGTCCTTTAGGAGTAAATGAGCAGTTGCTGAAGAGTTTAATGCAAAGCATCCTGCACACTCCATTGGATCACATACCAGTTGGTAGATTGGTTGTTCTGGCATTTAAAAGAAATAATCATGTTGAGCAGTTGGTTAAACAAAAAATACACAAACAAACACTTAATAGTGATAACACTATTTAAAAAATCACGCAATTAGTTTGTTGTTCCAAAAGTCATACGACAGTAAATGGGGCACAGCACTTGAATTCAATTGATTGAACTGTGCTTTTCTTTTTAATTAATATTACTCAGCTGAGAATTAATGATGAAATCCTTTAACCATGAGTCAGTCATTTTACAACTACATTATCATGTCTGAACAACCCTAATAGCAGATTGTGCTTGATACTGTAGTTCTTTTCAATGACTAAACTGAGCTTTTTAAACTTTATATTAGAGAGAATCAATCCTGCAACTATAATTCCAAATAGCAGAAGTTACACAATCAATGAAAATCATTTGTCCAGGGACGTTAACATTTTGAAAACATTCTGCGTAAAGCAAGAGTGAATTCCATTACAGAGTAGAATATATTGTGTATATATATAGAAAAAGTAATTCAACAAAATTTATTTTCTATTGTTGAAATTCATCTATTATTTTAATATAAATAAATTTCAATGTAAAGGTTATTTCAAATATATTGTTGTTTTTGTTTACTTTATTATATATATTTCAGCATTATTATCAATAAATTTTATTGCAGTATACTTGAAAAATATATTTTTTAACAGAATTTATGGAATCCTTTTTTTTTTTTTGTAAATAAAAATAAAGAAATATCATCTGAACATTATTTTTATTATGATAATGTTCAGAGGGTGGGAAAGCGGGGTAAGAATATTAAAAGAACCAAATGTTATAAAATAATATAATATAAAATAAAGATAAAGAACCAAATGTACATATATTTTAAGAGGAGAGATAAAACAAAACCTCCAGGATAATCGATCGTAGATTATAAAAAGAATTAAAATAAAAGCTCTCTAAAATAAATTTAACAAAAAGCATTGTATTAAATATATACATTTCAAATCAATTCTTTGTGCGTCAACTACCTCTTACAAACTAACTGATGATTTCCCAGAACTCCACACGAAAAACATAAATTAATTCCCCTCACTACTACCCGTACTCAAACAATTATGGAAACAAAATGATCAGTAAGCTAAGACTGAAAACGATCCAGTTTGATGTGCAACCATTCCTCATTTCCACGAAACAATAATCAAGAAAATTCCCATGGCTTCCATTTATAATAAGAATGATATCTGTGTAATCATAGTATTTAGTAAGTAAATGTTTATTGAAATGAAACTAATTGATGATTTAAAATTGCCATTGCATTAGAATCTATAAACATCAGTGCCTTAATAAAAGGGTTCGAAGGTTATATTTCAGTTAGAAAGTAGAAAAAATTGGCAATTTCAACATTTAATTTTGATACATCTTTATGATCAACAATACTAACTTTGCCTAATATTATAATAGAATTCAGTAAACTTTTTTTACCTTCTAATTAATAACTCTACATCATATCCAACCATGAAGTGGTCTTTAACATTACCACGCGAATAATCACAGATATACAACAAAGAATATACTATAAAATGTAATCAAAGTAGGTTGTCCTAATTCTTTTTACGTATATTTTACATTACTTTTTAGTTAATCTAGATTTTTACTTTTAAGAACTTTCTGTTTCCGTCTATTAGAATACTAAAAATTGAAGCGGTTTATTATTATTCCTATTGAAAAGAAAGATTTTATACTCCCTTTAAATTTCGTATTAAAAATAAAATAAGAACTGAGTTTCATCAGAAGCCATAATTCTTTTCATAGCGTTCTATTAATCACTTGGGATAAAGTGAAACATTTTGCCTTCGGTTACGTATTAACTAAATTCTAATTTAAGATTTCTCTAATAGCATGTAGACATCGCTTCGCAATTCTCGGAGAATGGCAATTAACAGTTTGTTTTTTCTCTCTCTAAAGAGATTACTGTACTGAAAAATACCTTCAGCAATTAATTCAAAGACTGCCGTTAAATAAAATAGAACTTGAATTTTACCGTTTACTTTAATCCATCAAATTTGTTACAAATGTTATCACTCTTCTATTTTAAACATGTTTATTTACATTTCACTTATATAATTGTCTTCGTATGACTTTTAAGTACTTTCTAAAACAACTTTCATTTTCTATCATCTTTTGATTAATCTATCAAATTGTTATGACATTAAGCTATCAATGTCCATTTATATTTCCTAACTTTCGATCATTTCGTTTATGACATATGCCTTAACTTATAAATATTTAATTTCAGTGATAAAAGAATTTGAGCAGGATGATAATATAAAAATATGTCGACCTTATAAATTATTAATGAGCTGATTAAATAAAACCAATATTTATTTTGTTTTCTCAAGTTTTCATTTTTACCAGTAACTTTCTCATTTCAATTCTGCCTTAAAGCAACCATTTATTTGTACAGAAAATTAGACTACCCTTTCTCATCATGCATGCATTTTGTGAGATATAGATAATAAACTCTTGAGACTTGATACTGTTCATCATTTATTATTTTGTAGAAAGTTGGACATTCATTGCACTATAGATATATATTTTCAAATTTTTTGGTTTGTATTATTTGCCTCTTAACTCTAGCACATTGCAAATATCTACCGGTGCAGAAACTCAAAACACTTTCTTTTACTCTATATGTACTTTACCCTCCTACTCCCAAATATGTTACTTTTACTTTAAGTTTAAGAAAATGGACTTTTCCAGGGGCAGGAAATAAGAAAACCCATTACCTTAAGGCATTGAAAAAACTTCTGGTCCAAAGTAAGTCATTAATCTACTTAATTAATGATACATCAATTTCACAACCAAAAGCTCTGTAATATAAAGTTTAGACAGTATATCTTCTAAGCAGTTATATAAAATATTCTATTTCCAAAACCAGTGGTCAGTTGTTAAATCTCTGCAAAATAGAATCAGTTTCTATGTCAAAGAACATTTAGAATATGATATAAAAAAAACAATAACTGATATATATATATATAATTTATCTGAGAAAAAACATTAAAAAATAAATAAATAAAAGAGTACAAATCTCTCAAGCGTTTATGACTACAACCAGCCAATCAAATCTTAAGCACTGGGACAGAGAATTTAATAAGAAAAGAGCGGTTCCACTCTCTTCTTTACTTGTCTTAATATATATCCAAGCCAATCCAAAGTACTTATATTTGAAATCGTGAATCTTAAATATCATCACACTTAATTCACTGAGTTCAAATTATAAACATACAGCGTGAAATCTTTCGATTTACTACGCAGTAGTTTTTCGATGTTATAAATTTGCAGCAATATATGTAAATAATATTATTTTATAAAGTGCAGTCGATATTGAAATAAATGAGAGAGGGCAAATCTCTCAAGCGCTTATGACTACAAACAGCCAATCAAATCTTAAGCACTGGGACAGAGAATTTAATAAGAAAAGAGCGGTTCCACTCTCTTCTTTACTTGTCTTAATATATATCGAAGCCAGTCCAAAGTACTTATATTTGAAAGCATGAATCTTAAATATCATCACACTTAATTCACTGAGTTCAAATTATAAACATACAGTGTGAAATCTTTCGATTTACTACACAGTAGTTTTTCGATGTTATAAATTTGCAGCAATATATGTAAATAACATTATTTTATAAAGCGCAGTCGATATTGAAATAAATGAGAGAGTGCAAATCTCTCAAGCACTTATGACTACAACCAGCCAATCAAATTTTAAGCACTGGGACAGAGAATTTAATATGAAAAGACCGGTTCCACTCTCTTCTTTATTTGTCTTAATATATATCCAAGCCAGTCCAAAGTACTTATATTTGAAAGCGTGAATCTTACATATCATCACACTTAATTCACTGAGTTCAAATTATAAACATACAGCATGAAATCTTTCGATTTACTACACAGTAGTTTTTCGATGTTATAAATTTGCAGCATTATATGTAAATAACATTATTTTATAAAGCGCAGTCGATATTGAAATAAATGAGAGAGTGCAAATCTCTCAACCACTTATAACTACAACCAGCCAATCAAATTTTAAGCACTGGGACAGAGAATTTAATAAGAAAAGAGCAGTTCCACTCTCTTCTTTACTTGTCTTAATATATATCCAAGCCAGTCCAAAGTACTTATATTTGAAAGCGTGAATCTTAAATGTCATCACACTTAATTCACTGATTTCAAATTATAAACATACAGCGTGAAATCTTTTGATTTACTACGCAGTAGTTTTTCGATGTTATAAATTTGCAACAATATGTCTAAATAATATTATTTTATAAAGCGCAGTCAATATTGAAATAAATGAGAGAGTGCAAATCTCTCAAGCACTTATGACTACAACCAGCCAATCAAATCTTAAGCACTGGGACAGAGAATTTAATAAGAAAAAAGCGGTTCCACTCTCTTGTTTACTTGTCTTAATATATATATATATATTCAAGCCAGTCCAAAGTACTTATATTTGAAAGCGTGAATCTTAAATATCATCACACTTAATTCACTGAGTTCAAATTATAAACATACAGCGTGAAATCTTTCGATTTACTACGCATGAGTTTAGATAAAATCCTGAAAAAGAAAATTATTTAGGAAGCATGTACATCTACAAACTTTTAGAGCTATATAAGGCAAGTAAAAAATATGTGAGCAATCAGTAAAACTTATTGCTAGAGCAGAGTGATAGCAGATTAAAAAATGCCCAAAAATGTACTGCAAACAAATCATCCTGAAAATAAATAGTTCTAATAATCTTATATGATTCTTTTCCAAACAGCTCTGCACTGCACAATCAAGTCAAGAATATCTTAAAAAGCCAATGAAATCTATTTAAATAATTTATATCTTAGAAATATAATTGCAAGATTTAATGTGATATTATTGATTTTCAATTAACATCTACATTGTGTCAATCAGGTTACTTTTTTTATTCCTTTACTGCTATTTATATCACACTGCTTTAGTATGTAATCATCAGGTGTGTTTCATAACTGTCAGCAATAGCTCATGTTCACTACTGAGAATTTCAATGCAGCCATGTTCCTATTCATTTGCATCAATTGATCAATCAATAGCAGAACATTGCAGAATAAAAATCGCTCATATTTTAAAGCTTCTCATTCAAAATGATTCAACAAGTTTTTTTCATCTTACTATTCAACCACAGATGAGATCTTTTGCAGTGTTGAATGTTTTTATGTAAGCTACTATCTCTGTTTGTTTATTTGTAAACACTTTTATTTAAGTTATAATAAAATTTTAAAATCAAAGTTTAAGATTTAAATTCAGTATTGAATTGGAGATTTTCTCCACTTCAAAAATGATCCCTTCTAAAATCAAAACTAAAATGTATATCTATAAAGATTTTAAGAGGGAAGGGAAAATTTTATTTAAAATGTTTATTTTATTTTTTGTCTGTAAGCATATGTACCATAACACTTGTGCATCAATTATATTTTGAAATCATAAAAATATTTTGATTTAATAGAGTTTTGATTGAGATAATTTTTTTCATTTTTGTTTTAATTTATTTTAAAAGCAGAGACTTATTTTCTAATTTACTAAAAGAGGTATTTGAAAAATAAAAATATAAGATAAAGAATAGCCCTGGTTAAAATTTTAATTAAGATCTAGTGAGAGATAAAGAATAGCTATGGTTAAAACTTTTAATTAAGATCTGGCAGGAGATAAAGACTAGCCCGGTTAGATTTTAAGATCTGGTAGGAGATAAAAATGGTATATAAAAGCTCTGTTTTTTTATTGCAACTTATTGCAAATTGCTGATTTGATTTTTGCTAAGTGTGAATTGAAGACTGCTAAGAATTGCATATTAAAAATTGTGATTGGAGAATTGCTGATTACTATTTTCAGTGCTTTTGCAAATTGCAGATTACTACTACTTGCTGATTGCTAACTACTAAATAAACCATTCAAGAAGAAACCATCCATTCATAATGCAGAAAATACCCACCTTAAAAAAACCATAATAAAATTGGTCATGCTAAACCACCTAAGATAAACCTCAGAGCTCAAAATTGTGTCATCATGCACATGTCCTAAATGCCTAGTTCAAAACTGATCCTGAAGATTGCCTTTCTACTCCCTGATCAGATAAATGGAAATCTAAAACCATTGCTGTATTAAAAAAAAAAATTGTAAACCTATCAATTAAATCTTGAAGCTTTGTTTTTACAAACAGTGGTAAAATAACTTTTATGAAATACTCCTCTAAAGTATGTCCACTCAGACTCCTCATTCCTAATAATAGAGAGGATAAAATATATCTAAGTTAAACATTTCAGTTTTCATATTGAAAATCTTCCTTAAATCAAAAGTAATCATTTGGGATTACTTTTTTTTATTAGTTTAGAACAGGAAAAATCGTACCTCATTATGAATGGTAATAATCTGCAATTAAACATTTGTGAATTAAATTTGAAGGTAGACATAAGATTACATTTTAGTAAAATTTAAATGTTATTTGTATCATGTGATACTGTTTGCAAATTTAATTAAAAAAGTAAATATTGTAATTGTTTAGTTTGGACAAAAGTTCCCACTTTCATATTTAAAGAAATTTATTTTTAAAAAGAAAAGTTTTTAATATATTTTATCTATTTAAATTTTTGTTTGCGAAATACAGACTGAATTCATATACCGCTGCTACTATTGTCAGTAATACAAAGGAATATGAAAAGTAAAATATAAGGAATATCAAAGACATTAAAAAATAAAATAAATGAATTTGAATTCAAATTGCCATTACTAATATTATCATAAAGATTAATTTTCTATTAGCATATCATCATTGGATCATATGGACAGGTCCACAGAGTAGTGACACCATCATCTATTTTTTCTATTTCATTCTCTTCATTGTCCAGTATTCAATTCCATGCAACTCTTACCATTTCTTATATTATCCAAGAATGTCAAATCTTTTCCATTTTTTCTTTTTACTTCCATTCATCATTCCCTTTGAAACATCCTTCATTAAACTATACTTTCTTCTTAATATATGTCCAATTTCTCTTTTTGATTTCCTCAATCAATCTTTTTTTTTTTCATTTACTCTTTTCAATTTTTTTTCATTTGTTATTTTATTCATCCAACTATTTTTTTTCCATTCTTCTCCATATCCACATCTCAAAAATTTCCAATATGTTCCTAATTTTATTACTCATTGTCCACATTTCACAATGACACAATAGTATACTTCACATATTGCATTTAATTAATCTTTTTTTAAATTCTTTCTTCAAAGATTCACAAAATATTTTCTTTCTCCTTAATAAATACTCCTTCACCAATACTATTCTTCTTTTAACTTCATTTCATCCATTCTTACTCAACCAACTATTCTTTTCCTCTCCTACTTCTTTAAACAAGAGTGAGAGAGAGAGATACACTTATCTTCTTAGCATATTATTGACTTCTTTTACATACAAAACCTTTTTGCTTTATTTTTAAATTTTTGGGATTGTCTCCTCTATGAAAATGAGTTAGATGAATATATCAGAGTGTATTTACTAAATAAATAAAATCTTTATTCACATAATCATTCTCTGTGCATGAATATTTCATTTCTCATTTGCTTATTTCCATTTTATATGTATATATGTGCATAAGTAGGCACACACACATTATTTTAAAAATATACTCACAATGTAACTTTGGCATCACTATGACAATAGCAACATTCACCCTCCCTTTAAAAGGAGACATTGGGACTGTGAAACATTCCATTTCTCTTTTTAATAATAATGCTCAATTGTTTTAAGTGCAATTATTTTCTTGACATTTCTGTCAAATAAAATTTTAAAATTACAGACATTCTGCTTTTCCCCACATAAGCTGGTAATTGTATACTATTACTTATATAATTTTTTTAAAGTGGCACTTCCTGGGTTCAAGTCATGTTTGAGATTAACATATTCAGGTTTGACATTTTATTTATTTTTACATTCTACATCCTTTTGTACTTTCCTTTATTCACATATCCAGGGTTGACAAGGAATAAGCCATCTTTTATTTTTGTAAACTTAAGTTTTACCTGTCTCCATGTATTTATTTGTTGATGGAAATATCCTTCATGATGACTTAATTCATATACTATTTTCTTTAACCTGGATTAGAAGTTTTACTTTCATATTGCTCTTCTTTTGAGTTTTAGTGTTCTTCAGTTCACCAATTGCAGAATTTAACAATCTGACTGTAGTAATCCATTGGTCTAAACTCAGACTAGTTTTAGAGCATTTTGATTACCTATTGTTTAGCTTTTTTTATATAGGCTTTACAAAGTTGAACAATTTTATTTTTAACTTTCATCAAATGTTCTTTCTTATCAATATTCAGGAAAGTGATATCATTTTCTTTCTAGAGATAAAAATCTCAAAATGTTTTTCAAACAGTGAACACTGGCATTTTTTTAGGACTTTGTCTTTGTTAGCATCTTTACAAAAGTGATCCAATTTTGAACTTGATAATTTTATGGCGTCTTTCATTACCACATTTAATTTTATATGTAAGGTTTCTGTTATAGATGTCTTTTCTTCTTTGATATTTTCAACATGTATTACATTGATGATGACTTGTTTATGTTCATCTTCTGTGAGTGCATCAATTTTTATAACTTCAGGAGGATTGATAATATCTGTAACTTCTTTAATTTTTTTATCTTCATGTGTATCTATAAAACTTTCCTTCCTTTTTTAAAGTTATTCTTCAGGTTCCTGTCATATTTTTTCTAAAATTCTCTCATTTCTTTATGATTTTTCTTCATCTCTTCTTTAATCAATGCTAGAAACATTTCCAATGTAAATGCAACTACTGTAGGATTTTGTTCTTCTAGCATTGGCACAGTTGACTCTTTCTCTTCAATCACTGACTATGTCTCCATTCACTGTACTTCTACAATACTAGGTTAATCTATAATTATTTGTTGTTCACTATTTTTTTTCTTCAGATGTGTTAACATTAGTATCTTTATACAGATATTTAACAATTTTCAATTATTATTTTTATATTATTTTATGAATTAACTTTTTTTTTTTTTTTTTTTTTAATTTTTAAAATTAAAATATTAAAAATAAAAATTTTTTTTTTTTTTTTTTTTTTTTTTTTCCCAAAATTTTTTACAACCAAAAAATTTTTTTTTTTTTTTTTATTAATTTTTTTTTTTTTTTTTTATTAAAAAAAAAAAGAAGGACCCCCCACAAAATTTAAAAAACGAATTCCAAACATTTTTCAAGAATATTTTTTTAAAAAAGACGGGGGGAGGGGGGTGTTTGGGGGGGGGCGGGGGGGGGAAAAGGTTTAATACCAACATCATTCTCTATCCACTCACAACATTATCCACATCTTTCTCATTCAATTTTAATGTTACTTTTTGATTTCTGGTTTTTTGACAAAAAAATCCCATTTATTTTGTACATATATATATATACATTTTTCCAACTTCACACCCCACATTGGCATCAATTTACATATTGGTAATTATATACAGAGCAACCAACTGGTGATGTGAATAAGCAAAAATGAAAAGCAAATGATAGTTTTAGAGTAATCCATTAAATAACTAATCAGCAATTATATAGTAGTAAAAGTGAAGAGTAGTATTTGGGGTTTGATATATAAAAATCACAATATCCATTTGCTTCTACAACTGAACATTCCAAACTTTGCACCTCACAGAGCATGTTCTCAGAGCTACATGGGGTATTCTGTGAGTCATATATGTGGTACTAATGTTGTATAATTATTATCATGTATTATTATAAATTTATTTATATAAAACAAAATATATTATGATAATACATTCATTAGATATAATTAACTTGTGTATTTTTTAAAAAATAGAAAAGCATTGTATCCAAAACTTGCTTTAGTATATGCATAAAATAACAATCAGGTAAATTAATAATTTATAAATAAAAAAATAAATCAAGAGAGTATTATTTGTAAATTCCCTCTTGAATATTTCTCAAGTTGAATACCAGGACAGAAGTTCAAATCTTTTATATCACTAACAATTCATTATAATTTATGACTTTTATATATGAAAAAAAAATTATTTATTTCAATGTGACATTCATTGAAATACTTTAATTCATATTATTCTTGGAGTATTGTGACATAGTTTTCTCTGTGAATAATTTAAATTTAAAGATTTTATTATTCTTGTTTATTCATAAAAGAAAATTGTCTTATTTGACAATCTCAAATTTCAGTTTGCATTATTTTATTTTATTTTCAGTTTTATTATTTTATAGTTCAATATGTCTTTTTATTTATTCATCTTGAATATTCAAAAACCATATAAAATAGTAAAGCTTTTCCCTTTCAAACTAGCTTACCATTTTGTCATGAAAGTGTTTCTTCTTCCTTTAAATATCTTTCCTCTTTTAATTATTATCACATAAACACTGGAGTTACACATAGTGCTGTATTTTGTGTTTGAAACAAAAAAAAGCTTTCTTGGCGATTTGTCTTTATGAATTTGTTTCTTTCCTTTCTAGAAGCTTCTCACAGTTGACAGAAAAAATACTGAACAATGTACCAAGAATAAGAGCTAGTGCATTTCTAGTCTCAGTCTGGTGCTTCATATTAAAAGAATATCTGAATAAAACAAGTATTTTCATAACTTTTAATAAATCAAAGTTCCTTTTCTACTTTTTCAAGCAAGAGCAAGAGAGAGCCATTTATCTTCTTTGCATATTATTGACTTCATTTACATACAAAATTTGTATGCTTTATTTCTAAATTTTTGGATTGTCTCTTCAATGAATATATCAGCACATATTTACCAAATAAATAAAATCTTTATTCAAATAATCACTTTCTGTGTGTGACTATTTCATTTCTTGGTTGTTTATTTCTATTTTATATGTATATATGTGCTTAAGAGGCATCCACGTTATTTTACAAAATATACCTGCATTGTAACTTTGGCATCACTATGATAAAAGCTACAATATAAATATGCTTACATGAATATATTATTTTGATGACTTTGGATCACTACAAGATGAAGATGTCTCTTCTCCATATTACACTGGAAAATCCCTTATTTCATTCATCCATATAACATGTCTCTTTTTAGGTATTTTTCAATTTTTTGGGATTCAGTTTTTATCTATTATCATTTCTTCTAATAATATATTCAGTCCATCTTCATTTCAGTCTTATAATTTTTTCAATAATGTTAGTGATACTTGTTTGCTTTCTCACCCATGTATTTCATTTCTAATGCCTTCTTATCATTCCTAATATATATCTCCACATACTTCATTAAGTAGTCAGAAATCTCTATATTTCTCATTTGTTAAGTATCTAAATCTTAGATCCATAAGTAAGAACTGATAAAACACATTTATTAAAAACCTTCCTTTCAAATACTTAGACAAATTTTCTTTTAATATTAAATTATTTCTATCAAAAGCACTTTAATCAAATTTAATTCTATGATTAATTCTATGATTGATTTTATCCATTATGTTTTCATCTGTTTAATAATCTGACAAAGATATTTACAAACTTTTTATAATTTATCATTATCAATCTTTATTTATTTTTTCCTGAGAAAATCTATTAAACATTATTTTAGTCTAATTGAGCATTTATCTTTAGTCCTTTCATCTGATAACTCTTATAACAATATTCTTAAAACTTTGAGGCATTAACTATAAAAACAGTCACATCATCTGCAAAATCTAGATGACTTAAATAATCTCCATTTACTTTCACTTCCTCAGTGTATTGTTTTATTCACAAAATGCTTCTTATTCAAACTGCTGCAAAAAGTTTTGGAAATATGAAATCACCCTGACATACATTTTTCTGTATTTTAATCTTTTAGTATCACTGTATAATTTTAATTATTGCTATTACATTTTAATAAATATTCTTCAGATTATGACAATATTCTACATATACTGTATATGTTTTCCTGATGATCAATGCTTTAATCACTATAGAAATGCTTATAGAATCAAATGCCTTTTCATAAGCTACAATTCAAAGCACAACAAGATCTTGTATTTATTGGACATTTCAATTTCTTCATCAATAGTTGGATATGATCTGCTGTGCTAAAACCATTTTTAAATCCAACTTCTTTTCATTGACTTAAATCCAAAATTTGTCATAGATATGTTGCAATTATCTTGATAAAAATTTTGTACAGAACTAATAAAAGACTATTAGATCTGCATTTTCTAAAATTTCTTTATCGTCTTTCTTCAATATCAAAATTTCTATTGCATTCTTTTAACCATCTAGTATATCTTTATCATTTAAACATTTGCTATGTAACTTTGTCAGCAATTTTTCTTCATTTTTTCACCTGCTTCTTTTAAGATATCAATTATAATTCCATAACTTTATGGAGTTTTCCCTTATTTATAGATCTAATTGTACATCTCATTTCTTCATTTAAAATGCTGGGTAATTTAATTTTAGAGGATATTTTGTTTTCTTGTTCTTTATTGTTATATAATTTTTTATAGAATTCTTTTGCACATTTCATGATATCATCTCTCTTTTTAAAAATAATTACATATTTTATTCTTATTGCAGAAATGAATTTCCTATCTCTACTAAGATGTTGTTTTACACTTTTGATACTTTTACTCTCTTGTATTTTTTATATCATTATAAACTCTTTTATATACAATTTTATATAACAGGAAATTTGTACATACTTTCATACTCTTTTTTTTATACATTGCCTTATTTCATTAAAAAATTTAATGGTCAATTGATACTTTTTTTTACCAACTATCTTTGCTACTGTTCTTAAAACCACATTAGTTATCTTTCTGTTGATTTTATTCAAATCTGAACTATCTTCAAACTCAGTTAATATTTGAAAATGATTTGGGTATTTATCCTTTAGCCATGCACGCTGCTTGATGGCATTGTATTATGTGAAAAATCACATAAAAATGCCATTTACATAACCCAAGTTATGGCCTATAGAACAATTCTGTTCATATTAGTCATTAGCAGGCCTATTCTGCATTTACATGCAAATATTATAGCCTGCTGATGTACTTTGTGACCCTATGCAGAATGCGCACATTTCAGATATCGCTACCATATCACGAAGATGTACGGAATTCAACTGACCATAACTCTTGTAATCTGCATTCGAAGTAATAATCTTACACCCCACCTGACATAATATTACATAGTAATCACCATGCTTCCCTATACAGCCTGCAAGGTGGAAAAATTGTATAAGGATAGTGACAAGCACAATTTGACAGAATTCATGCAAAAAAGGCACGTTTTCAGGAGAACAGATACGAGACAAATGAAATGGCTGAGGCTGCATGTTGTTTTGTAAGTCATAAGCTTGGTTTACTCAGACTAGTGCATGTATTGGATGATTCTTCGGATCATCAAAAACATTGGGTCCCAGACCCTGCACATTCCAGCACTATGCACTGACATTTATAGTGTAATTGGAAAATGTAATTAATGCATTTCAGAAAAAGGTAATGCTTATGTTTTTTAAAATAATGGTGGTTTGTAAATTTTGTTATATAAAATGCTCTATGTCATAGCTTCTTTGGAAAATTGTAAAAAGGTGTTTTTTATTTACTTATTTTTTTTTTGTAACATTACATTTTATGTGATTTTGCAAATTCCATTATATAAAGCGCTTCATGTCATAGCTTCTTTGGAAAGTTGTAAAAAGGTGTTTTTTATTTTTTTTTATTTTTTTTTGTAACATTAAATTTTATGTGATTTTGCAAATAAACAATGCCATCAAGCGGCATGCATGGCTAAAGGATTAAAACCATGATTTGCAAGTTCTAATTTAAAATCATTGGAACGTTTCTTAAGATTAGGAATATCAATAATAAATACTGTTTTTCTTAATAATTTTTGTATCTCTAGTTTTGCATTAACACATATCTTACATCTCACTAATCAATTATCATTTTCTATATTGAATCTATCAAAAATATTACAATCTTGAAATATATATTTTCTATTAGTTAGAATATAATTAAATTTTACTGCACATTCATTTGGATGTTTCCATTTCCAATTTCATTTAACATTTTTCTCTAAGAAAGAATTCACAATATACTGTTTTTTTCCTTATCTGAATTCTGTAATTTTGCATACAGTCTAACTTCTATTACCACAATCAAATTTACTCACAGATTTTAATTTTTCAGTTGTTTTCTAATTCTAGCAATAAAACCTCACTAATTATAAAATGTTGGTTTAGTCTGATCAAAAACATTTTGTATATCCATATAAAAATCTTCTTATTCATCATCACCATGAAAACTTGTTGGGACATAAATCGGAATTGATTGTATTTGACATTTTCCATTAAACTGAATAATTAATCTTGTCACTCTATCTAATACACCATCAACCTGCACAATGATATTCTGTCACTTTTTATTTACAATGAAACCCATTTCACTTTTGCTTCCAATATTAATGTGTTTATATTAAACCAAATTGCTATTATTTAAATCAATTGTCTCATTTTTTTTTTAACTTGACAAATTCCAACAATGTCTCATTAAATATTATTCAGTTCGTTTTCCAATGTGAGCATCATTTGAAAATGATTTACAATTGTAAACATGTAAATAATTTTTTTTCATCAAATGGTAGCCTGGGTCCAGAGTATTCTTAATTTCTCAACATTCTGCCATCATTTGCTGCCTTGGCTATTAGCACTATAGCTTTCTGGGAATGAAAGTCACAATTTAATCTTGTCTATCATGATTGTAAATGTTAGTATTTAAGTTAAGAACTATCAAGCAAACTGAGAAGAAAAACCATTTGTGACTTTTGATCTTTAACTCAAAAGAAAAAAAAGCCATAAATTCACCTCACTGGCTAATGCATGCTCATGAGAAATTCATCCATGTTCATTTACTACATGAATAATAAAATAGTAATAACAGTTGCAATGTAAAGAACATATGGAGGGGACATTAAGCATTTGCCCTGCTTCTTTTAGATTGCAAAAAAAGAATCAAATGATATTCTTTTAGTTAACAGAAAACTCCTTTATGAACTACATAAATATATGTGGTACTAAATAGGCAAATGATAGGATAATAAACAACACAATAGTGATGACAAATTCATTATCTAATGATTATACAATACACTAGACAATCAGTATATACTGGTGGTCAATTGCTAAACTAAAGAATCAATGCTTAAAATCCTCGTAATCAACATTTTATTTTTTTAATATAATATTGATTAATACTTAGATCATTGTCAGAATCACTCATCATCATAGATTTATATAATGTAATTTCACTGAAATAATACTGATGAACTGATTGTATTTTAGCAGTAATAATTCTTATTCATGTATTTGGACTGACTATAAAGATAATATTGGCTACCACAAATTAGTTTTATTTGTTTTAAAAATAAGAATATGTGTATCCTTTATGATCTATTTTATTTTGGATTTGAATGACTGGTTTAATTGTTTTATCAAACTAATTTACTTATGGTCCTAACACAATGTGGAAGCAATTGGAACTCTGATCTATAAATTAGATGACCCACAACCACATGTATAAGCAAATTGTATGCTTTGCATTCAAGTTAAGAATTGAATAAAAAATAGATACAACTACTAAATCTTCAATATGTACAAATCATATCCTTGAATTGCCCTTATATATTGGGTAGCACTATAAATGCATATGTTATTCCAACATAATGTGTTTATTACATTTATCTTTGGCTGGGTTTAATACTTCATTAATCACCTTCAATCTTTTCAAAATATATGCACATGTACTGTATGAAACTATTTGATAATTATGTACACAAACTTTATAAAACAAAAATTTATATTACTTAATATCTCATAGTAATATATATATATGAAAAAGTTCAAATTTTATAAAATATTAAAAGATAGAAAGAAAAAAATTAAATGCTAGCATTTTAAAATATTTCAATTAACTAGGGTACAATGAAATTTTATTGTAGAACCATGGTTTTCTCTCATATTTTCATTTTGTTTAACTTTATTTCACCATTTATTTAATTTTTATCATTATTTAGTTTTTCTTTATCGTGCACAGTTTAATAATTAATAAAACACCCTTTTGACAACTTTTAAAATAACTATCTTTTTAATAAATTAATATTTATGATTATCTCTTCCAAGTCGTTTTCCACACCTATCTTTTAATATCAATACCTTGGATGAATTTTTTATTTTTATTGGTTTAAAGATATTTTTATATAATTATAATATTATTTGATTAAACTAACTAACTGGCATGATTTAAACGAGGCCAGTCCCAAATCTTCTCATTCTCATCTGCCTTCTTTCTTGTTTTAATATATTTGTATATATATGGAAAAGTTTTTAAAATTAGAAAGTTGTTTATATGATGTATTTTAAAAAGAAATGATTTATTTATTTTATGTTTACTTGCCATTTGTCTTTTAATCTTCTTTAAGGTAAAAAATACTTGTAAAATGAAGTTTCAAGTTTGCTTTGAAAAGATTTTTAAAAAAGATTTTATGATTTTATTTTATTTATTTTTTATATGTGGAAAAAAAAAAAAGACTTTCAAAGAAATTATTAAACATCAAAGTTAAAATAAGCATTTCAAATATTTTAAATTTAAAAAAAATTTCAAAACTGTTTAAAAAGATGTTAACCTGTAGTTTTTATTGATATTTTCTACACACGCACGTAATTTATCATGTTCGTTCATTTTGTAAAGATTAGTGCTATTTTTTGACTTTGATAAAAAATTCAAAATAGTGCTGAAAAAATCTGCAGTAAACCCAGGATTTTTTTTAGATAGCTGATTAATAACCATATCAATAGATATCAAATTCTATTCTTTATGTCAATATATATACATTTATTTCTCCCTCTCTCTCTATATATATATATATATATTCCATAACTGAAATTGCAAGTTGTAATTTATTAAGCAGGCTGCCTTGATAGGTCCCTGTAGATTGTACTTATTATTTGACCAGGGTTATCAAAAGATGATTGCTGTACCCAGAAAAATTACATGTGAAATATTGATAATGTTAAATATGGTAATCACTATGAGTGGTTGTCAGTTGGATTATGTATAGGTGAAAAGGGGAGGTAGAATAAGTGCAACTTAGACATTATTGTAATCTTATGATATTGATGATGGGCAAAGAGGCACAAATAAAAGTTCTTTTGAAAGAAATTTGCAGTTTTATCCTGGATTATTTCCTTTGTCTAATTGATTAACTACAAGCAAGTTGCCATCATTACAAACATTCAGACAAACAAGCCATATAAGCTTTGGAATTTAGATGGCTCTATAATCATAATAATGCAGACAATTTACTAAGATAACATTCTTGATAATAGGCTTTTTTAAAAAAAATAAAAGGTGTTGATTTGAACTGTTTTTATCAGCAATCATATTTAAAATTTATTGTATTTATGCTAAGAGCTTGATAATTCCAAATACCGTAAGATTTAGCACCAAAACTAATTACTTTCATATGTTGTAGGCACAACATTATGCAAAAATTATAAGCAATAGTGATTTCAAGTTAAAATAATTATGGGCCACTTTGTTGCTTTGGTTAAATGATGTTGACGATGATTTCTAAGAATTAAATGTTATTTCTCACATTTATTCTACATTAGATTATGTTAATATATCTCTGTATTTTAGGATTTTTCAGTATATACATAATTTGTTTTTATTCTAGATTACTGTTTACTTACAAAATTTGTTTCTAGATTTGAAAGAGACATGTCATCTCTATCTAATGTAGATTAGATTGAACAAAAATATCATCTGACACTTAGTGCTTGTCATCTCTCTAATGATTCTTAGCTTAGGGATAAAAAGTTCTAAAGATAATCTTTGAATCAGTGATATTGTATGACTTTAGCATTGAGGCCATTTACATATTCATGTTATTCTGCAAATAAATGGACATTATGTGTTTTTCTATTTGATTCACTGCAATTTTTACTTTATTTAGTGACATTTTATAGTGTTTTTTGAAATTTATCAATTTATTTGATCCATATCTGAACACATGCTCTCAGATTACTTACTATTGTGATAATATCAATACTTTTGTTTGTCTTTTTTGCTAGGTTTTCTTATGATATCCAGGATACAATAGTGTATGTAACTATAAGCAAACTGTCACAAACCCTAATCTTCAGACAAACAAACCATATAAGTAATAATATTAATATTTAAGAAAAATAATAAAAAAATATTAGAAATTACAATCCTAACACACAAAATATTTTCCAAAATAATTACAACTCATGTACAGTAAATTTGAATTCTAACCAATTAAAATCGAATTAGATTTAAAAATAGTTTTCATACAATAAATCACATCCAAATAAGTTAAAGAAAGGACTAATGAATATAAGTTGTCATTGTGTCTTCAATTTATAGATTATGAAAAAGGTATTTGTTTCTATAAGCATTTTTATGATAATTAGAGCATTGGATCATCAAACTATAAACTTTAAATATTGTTATATTTTGAAAAATATTTGTCTAAATGTAATAGAGGTAGTTAATAACTAAAAAAGTTAATACTGAAAAGGATATATGACCGAGTTATTTCTTATCTCCAAAAACTTTTCACAGCAGTTTTACAAGAAATATTTTGCGGATTAAAATGGGAAGCTAGGGAGTAAAAGTAAATTGACCATGTAAATTTTGTTGATAATGTAGCATTTTTACAAATAATACTTTAGAGCTTCAGAAAATGATGCAAAAGTTATCAGATGAAGATAATTAGAGGGCATTTGAACAAACTCCCTTCAGCTATCCATTCCATTTTATATAACTGATACACATGACCACATACATGTGAAAAAGATAAATGATTTCTAATATACATTTGCATGCCAAACCAGCACTCATCAGTTGGTCTGGATTATCATGTGCCACCCATCTATATAATCAGTGCTCAGTTTATATTAAAATAGCAAATCATCAAACTATAATGGATAGACTTCAATCTTCTCCACCTTCCAACTCTTCACCATCCATATTATTGATACTTGCATTCAGATATTACAGATGAAGATAAGAAAGTATGACTATAGATAAATGCTAAAAAGATTGAAGTAATATTCATTGAATTTTCTCATAGCAAGAAAATAAAGACTGATAATCATAAAATAGGAGTTAACAACTTCGAATATCTTAATCAGATTATTAAAATTAATCATAGAATTAAATTTGGATGGAATGCTTTTGCTAAAAATAATATTAAAAAAAGAAAATATGCTTTATGTGTTTGAAAAAGCAGATTTTTTATAGATATATTTTACAAGTCTTTTATTATGGATTTAAGACTTGGACCATAGCAGAAGAGCAATACAGAGACTTCAGATTAATTAGTGAAGTATGGAGATATGTTGTTAGAAATGACAAAAAGAGATTAAATACAAAATACACAGATAAGAGAACAACCTGATGATATCAATGACATCATTGAAAAACTTAAAAAAGTAGAGCTGGGCTGAAGTACTTCTAGAAGAGATGTAATAGATTGAAAGTTGAAGACTTACCTGGAACTCAAAATGCTGTAAAAAACTTAGAAAGAAACTACTAGTGAGATGGATGGATGGAATAAGGAGGTTTAATGTATTGTAGAGAACAGAGGCAAGATTGGAGTCTAACTACAGATAATGAAATGTACATATTTGTTAATTTTTTTAAAACTTTTTTATTCATTATTATCAGAAGCTACAGCTATTCACAAATGAGTATGATTATTTCATTTCCAAGAGAAAAAGACAACATAATAATACTATATTAGAAATGAGTTTTGCTACGACTCCATAAACCAATCTACAGACTCACCGACAGAACATGTTGGTCCATTTTTCTTTTTATTTGATATTTTTCAATGCTGCTTTTAATTCCTTCTGCAGATAAATTTTATTTGTCAAACATTTCAACATCATATTCAATTGTAGCTTTCCAATGTACTCTATTTTTTTGCCATATCAATATTGCAATTCTTTAAAATATCTTTGAGATAATCCATGTAATATCATGTACTGTGCTCAGGCTAGTGATGAGTTCCACAAATGGTGAATAGTAGAATTATCTTTAGATATGAAAGTCAACTATGAAGAACAAATAAGCAGTGCCTGATCAGAACTTTCTGATGCCCTGTCAGATAGAATTTTGGTTCATCAAAAACTAGATGCTCTTTTTAATAGTCATTTTTGTTTCCATCTTTTTCTTCTTCAATCACTTAAATTATTGCATATCTAGTCATCATGAGCTTCTCATTATCAATATCTCTTTATATTAATTGTAACAAGAGGATTATGCAACATATCCATCACTTTAACTACTTGTGCAGCATTTCTAACTACTCTTTTTTTATAACTCAAGGCCTCAAGAATTAAGAAGGCAATGATAGGGATAATCTGGCAGTCCTTAGTTGTGATCTTTGCTTGAGGTAGGATATTTACAAATTTGGAAATGCATTTCAGTGAAATAGGAATTTCTGCTAGCAAACATTGTATATTTAGGCATCTCTAGTTAAAAAATATTCTTTCCTATTATGGAAGTAAAAGATCCTAAGAAATGTGGTTTAAAAATGGTCTATCTAAATACAATATAGCTCAATCAAGGAGGGATCAAGATATAATATAGGTTTGATGAGAATTTTTTTTTAATTTGAATTAAAAGCGAAAACAAAAACTTCTTTCTTATACTCTGGTTTTACAATATGCTGATGATTTGCTATTTTTGCTGTTCAAAAGATGGTTTACATGAAGTTCTTCGTGTTTTGAATGCAATATATAAAAATTTTGTTTTATTAATTAATATACAAAAAATTCACATTCTTTCTCAAGTCAGTGATGGAAAAAATATTCTCAATATCAAAACTGAGAATGTTATTCCATTTAAATACCTTGGTAGTTTTTTAAATAATCAACCAGACTTAAATGTTGAGGCACAATACAGACTTTAATGCCCTGCTGCTGCTTTTAACAAGTTAAAAGATAGAGTAATATATTTCATCACAGGAAAATAACTACTGCAATTAAGTTAGATATACTTAATTTATTGAATGAAAGTGAAACCTGTAATTCTATAAGCACAATATTAAATGCATGAGAAAAGTTTCATTTTAAGGATGCTCTGTAAAATTGTAAAAATGCAATGGTGGGATCATAAAATCAATCAATATATTCTTTGTCTTTCTGGATGGAGTACTATTGAGTTTAATATTGTAAAATCACATATTCATTGGACTGATTATGTAAAATGAATGAATAATAAAAGACTTCCTAAAAGTGTTTTATGGTGAACTTTTTGCATAGTTTTTAATGATAGAGGTAGACCATCTATATTATGAAATTATTTCAAAGGCATTCTAAAATGAAATATCAATTGTTGCTCTTCATAAGATATGGCAGAGAATAGTATACGTTAGAGAGCTACAATTATATATGATGTTGAAATATTTTGCAGAAAAATAAACCAGTATGTTCTATATGTGAATGTAGTTGTGGTTTATAGATTGGTTTGTTTAGATTTATTTCTAGAATAGGCTTTTCCCACTCTAACGCCTTTCTTTCTTATTTGTGGAGGAAGGGGAACTGAATTGAAATACTCATTTATGGAAGGCTAGTTATTATTAATCTTTATAATGTAAATAAAGTTAACTTTTCTCATAAAAACATGCCTCGATACATCTTTTAGGATTTTTTATATTATTCATTCATTTCACAAAATCATTTTAATGATATGATTTACTATAGTGAAGTCTATAGTATTACATGCAGTAAACTGATGAAAATATTTATTGGTCTTATGATCTTGCCATTGTATTTTTAAATTTTTATAGAGAATCCATAATTAAAATTTTTAATATCTTTATGCTGTCTCAATAAAAGGTCCATGTCTCATTACCATATAATAAATTACATAAATATACAACTAATTTGTTATAATAGTTATTTTCCTGTAATGAAATACTTTAACTATTAATTTGTTAAAAGCAAAAGCAACATATTAGGGTCTGTATTGGATTTCAACATAACTATCCAAGTAAAAAGTTGTTGAGAATTTTTCTTCTATCACTGTTTATGCATTATTTATTAAATCAAAGTTTTAAACAGGCAAAACTCTCCATATAGTAGTGCCATTCAATGCAAGCCAGAGTAAACAATGGATGTCAGAAGGCTTGTGCATAAAATCTGTATCTAGTGCCTACTCACCTAATATCCCCAGACTAGTTTCTAGCTTGTGGCTTTCATCAGTGAGAAGCCTTGGATCTGAGAACACTGCACTTAGAATCATCCAAGGTTCTTCACTGATGAATGCCACAAGCTAGAAACTAGTCTGGGTATATTGGATGAGTAGGCATGAGATAGGGATTTTATGCACAAGCCTTCTGTCATCCATTGATTACTCTGACTTGCATTGAATGATAGTACTGTATGGAGAGTTTTTCCTGTTTTAATAACAGTTATGAGCAAACATAAGAAATGGTGATCATGTGATGTTTAGTGGTTTAATAACTAAAGTCTTTAGGCATTAATAGCATTTCATAGATCTTTTTTTAGAGTGCCTTTTTTTATTTTTTTTTAAAAAATTTAAAAAATATAAAAAAATTTTTTTTATTTTAAAAAAAAAAATATATTTTTTTTTTTTTTTTAAAATTTTTTTTTTTTAAAAAAAACATGTCTATAGTGTTTCTTGAATCTCTGAAACCATATTGAGTCTTTGTTAATCATTCATCTGTGACCAGAAGCAATTTATTCAACAAAATCCTGAAAGTACTTTTGCTACTGTAATAATAATATTTCATAGTAATTACTGCAATCTAGTGTATTCTCAATAGTTTTAAAAATTTGAGAAGTAGAAGCATCCTTAGGATCAGGTGGTACAACTTTATGAATCTATTGATTTTTTTAAAAAGATATTTTTAACATTAACATATTCCTACCAAATTTTAAAACTTCTCTAGATATGCCATCAGAACTTGTAGTCTTTCCAATTTTAAAATTACAAACGGACTGTTTTGACTTTACTAACTTTGATATATTTATTCAGACCATTCACAAACTAATCAAAACATTCATTTCACCTATTCAAATTATTATTATTAACATGCAAGAGAGTATCATTTCTAGATTTAAAAGATTGTAATAATATTTTTCAGGACAATATATTGCTTTCAAAACATCAAAAAAATCTAAAGTGACTATAATTAGTTGAATATCTACATCTTGGTAGTTCTAAACACCAATTACTTTCAAATATTCTAATCAGTTGTTGAACTTTTGCCTTTAAATTTCATATTTCAGTTTATTATTTCAGAAAATGTCATGTTTTCTTTCAAAAAAGTAACTAATAATATGATCATTGTCAAAAATTTTGTCATGATTTTTCATTTTATTGAACCCAATAACATATTTAACTGTATCTACCCCATGCCTCAGAATATCACAAATCTAGAAGTCTATGTTAAAAATTTTATTGTTTCGTAGTTGTTAAAATTTAGCACTTGTAGTAGAGGTTTAAAAAAAAAAAAAAATGTTCATTTTCCTTGAATATGATTAATGTATATATGTGCTTTGTGCACAGATAATGGACAATTAATAGCTTCATTATCTGTGTGCAGAGCACATATATATATATTAATTTATTGTAAGTGGTAATGAAGTAAAATCTTAACTAATTGAATATGATTAAATAAAATTTTTTATAAATGCAGCTATTATTTTAATCTTGGTGTATACTAATCCACAATCTTTCCAATAATTGGCAGTTTTAAATTCTAGTAATATGAACTTCTCTTATATGTTGAATCCTAATTATAATACAGTCTAATAATTACCATTATTTTGAGCATGAATGTACTCATGTTTTGCAATTTTACTTCCTAAATAAAGAGTCTGTTATTATTGTGCAAATATTCAATTACAGAAAATCATATGAGTTTATAATACTAATATTATTTTCAATAAATTTTTACCAAAGTCTACTATTTATATGAACATGTACATTAGAAAAAAATTCAATCTTTTAATGATACTACAGCAATAATACCATTCAGCAATGAATAAAAGCTTTCTTGCTATAAATTCTTTGAATCTAATGTTATAGCATAAGCATTAGTATCATTGTGCAATCAAAGTTTTAATATGACAAACAATTCCAAGAATAGAACATATTAAGTAGACTCTACAGTTTTTTTCATTGACTGATCTGCCCTTCTAGAATAACTTATTATCCATTTACCTGTTTCATTTAAACTTCTTTCATCTGGAAGATATGTTTCACAAGAATAGCAATCTTAAATCTTGACAGTTTCTTAGCCATCAGTGCTATCTTCCAAACATTGAAGAATTTGTGCAGAGTAAAATTTGCATATTACATAAATTTTTTAAAAAAAGATTTATAACATTTACCTCCTGTTTTATCAAAACTATTAATAATCATCAAGATATAAAAACTTGACCAGAATTTTTTAGACCCCATTTTTTACACCCATCTGGCAAGGGATTATTTAAAAATAGAGTTGCCTAAATAAACAATCTTTATCAGGTGATATTCCTGTTTTAAATCCAATTCCAAATTAATTCTAAATTACTGATTGAACTGTCTTGAGCAATGATCACAAAGATTTCCAAATTATTAAATATCTCCCTATTATTGCTTTCTTAATTCTTGAGAACTTGAGCTTAAAAAAAGAAGAAATCAAGCGCTGGTGGCCGAATGGTTAGCACAGCCGCCTTACAAGCAGTTGTGCCGGGGTTTGCTTCCTCGCCGATGCTTTGACACATGAAAAAAAAAAAGAGAAAGGAAATGGATTCCGAAATAATGTGTGTATAATTTAAAAATGGAAAGGTGATTGCACAAACACACAATATCATTATCGCAGTTAGTACAAGGAGATGACCAATGACTTGAGAGACTCATAACCAGGCCTTACATTAACTTAGGTGATTGAAAAAAAAAAAAATAGGCATAAAAGACTTGTTTCCTAAACAGTATTAATCTTTTGATAACTAAAAATCTTTTCAACAAAGCAACAGGAGAAACTCTTGTTTGGGCACGATACTGTTTGTTATTCATAGTTAATCATTATTTAAAAATCATTTCATGTTCCGCATTGGTGGTCGAGAGGTCAGCGCGACTGCCTTGCGCTTGCAGGCAGTTGTCCGGGTTGCGGGTTCGCGTCCCGGCCAATGCTATGACACAATAAAAAAAATAAAATCATTTCATTATCAGCTATCTGTAGAATTTATCAATAGTCTAAGCACAATCTTTAATAATTTTTTTTATTTTCTGTGCCAGCATATGTATTAGTTCATTCAGTAATAAGCAGTTAGAAACTCGAGCACAACATCCCTGAATCAACTATTATCTGAGAAAAAGAGAATCCAAATAGTCAAGTATATACAGGATCAGTATATTTAATTTACAGCTTATATATAAAATATATCTTACATCTAGTTTTTAACTTCAGTCATTTGAATATTAAACAATTCTTTAATTTAAATTACTTTAAATAAAATGTCAAAATTGATTAATCAATGAATATTAATTAGATAAGGTAAATTTAGTGTTTTTTTTTCTTTTTTGTGCAATAAAAGTAGCAATAAAACAGCCAATAAAACTTTTTAACAGAATTCTTAGCAATCAAGACTGCTACTGGCTTTTATCCAAGATAAATAAATTGTAAATATGAACTATTCTGGCTTTTAAATATACTTTCCGGTAAAGAAATGAATTCTCAATAAACTTTTAAACAAAACATAGAGTAAAGTAATAAAACTAAGTAAAAAGGTTAGATCTAAACTGATATTAAGGATTTTGTTTGGAGAAAGCTTAAAGGCAAATATAAAAGACAAGTTTACATTATTAGTTTTTTAAATAAAAAAAAATCACTTTTTATATTTGACAGTCTTTGATAAATTTATAGCAAAAAAAGTTAAATAAGCGAAATTCCTCTATTTGGAACACTGATTTAATCGAGACTGATATATATAGTGGAGTGCGGCGAACTATACTATATTTTGTTCCAAGCTCCCCTTAAGTACAAACATATATAGTCTATGATAGTAACTGAGGAGAACTTGGAACAAAATATATACTATAATATATGTAGACTATGATAGCTCATATTTTATTGATAAACTTTGATTAGAATAGAATACGGTACTATTTCACATGCACACACATATATATATCACAGACGTTTTTTATATGCATAATATGCTTAAGATTATAGTATAAATAAAATTATATAATTATTAATAATAAATTGAGTGACATAGATACATATATTTTACTGTGTATTAACTTATTGATTCACTGAAACTATAAAAATAAAAAATAAAAACTAATTATATTGTATTTTTGAATAAACAGAGAAATGTCTGATTTTGATCACTACTAATGATATTCACTTTATTTCTATAACTTTTTTCTGTTATGAAAACAGGATAATGATTTTGTTATCAAAAAGTTAGGATTTCTAAATGTTTCAACTTTTAGTATGTTATATAATTTTGTAGAACCATCAACTTCACAAAAGACATTAAAGGAAGAATAAAATGCATCTGTTTTTAATATAACTGAAGCAATATTATTAATAAATATGTTTATGTACAGCATTTCAAAATGCATTGTAAAATATATTTACCAATTTTAATTTAATTTTTTTTGAAACGTTATCATGTATGATGCCCAGAGACAGGATAATTGTTGCTTGAATTGTAAAATATATTAAATTTATGAATTTTAATATTTTCTTGTTTATTTACATTTTTATTTGTTTGTTTACATTTTTAATTGTATTGAATAGAATTACAATTGTGTACTTTGATATAGCATACTTTTTGGCTTCACTCTATGACTAATAATAACACACTGATTCATTAACAAAAGAGTATTACCACTTGAACTCAAGATAAAAAGGACACATATCCATAAAACACTCCATTAACAACAACCATGTCTACATATATGTGCAATCTGCTGGTTCCATTTATTTGACATCTTATGATGTTATCTTTCAATTCTTTCTGCAATGAATATTTTTTAAAAAGTTTCTTTAATATTCTATTTAAATGTAGTTCTCCATTATGTTCTCAGTGAAAGCAGTCAAATAATATACCTTTTTAAGTATCTTTGTACTATAAAGTTTAGATCTCTAGTAGGGAGTCAAATTTGAATTGAAAATTCCAACATTGATTCTCAGCTAAATAACAGTTTGACAAAAATTAGCCTTGGGTTAATGGGGTAAACCTATTAAGTGCTAAATATATTATTATGATGCTCAAACATTGCATAATCTATTGAGAATGTTACTAGATGATTTTTAATACCTTTAGATAAGGTTTACAATGTAAGAGGGGAGAAATCATGCTCTTTTCATAAAATCTGTGCCCAACTCCAGTAAATCAATTACTTCTTGATTTATTTTACATGCTCAGTTTAAATGAAGAAATGCTGTTTAATTGCAATTTAATATCATATTAAGCAAGCCAAAGAATATCTCTAAAGGTATTATGTCATTGCACTGTATTTTGAAACATTGTGGTATATCTTTTAGTTCAATTATTTTAATGCTTTTATTTTACATTGATAGAGGACCCATATTTTATTTATCATACTTTAAAGTTGGCAGAATAGCAGACCTAATTGTGCTACTAATTTAATTTAAGAAGTTATATTACTATAATAAAAATAGCATGTCTTTTTAACTTTTGTTAAAACAGGTAAAACTCTCTCTATATATATATATTGCCACACACAGCAAGCTAGAGTAATTAATGGATGCCAGAAGGCTTGTGCATAAAATCCCCATCCAGTGCCTGCTCATCCAAGATCCCCAGATTAGTTTCTGGCTTATGGCCTTTGTTAGTGAGGAGTCTTGGATCTGAGAGCACTGCACCTAGATCTTAGGATATAATCCAATCCTCCAACAACCACCTTTTATCTCCATTTAACTACAAAACTATGAGTCTTAAACTGAAAACACCTTAATGTTTTCAATCCAAGCCCATTAGCTTATATAGTCATATGGGTCTGAACCCAGTTCAGTACCCATACATTTTGATGTCTTTGGTTCTTTAATAACCATACCACCACTATCCTATTAGGCAGGATTGGTTTTAAGCCAATAAACATCACCTGACCACCTCTTATGCTTGTGTATAACTGTTGTTAAAACAGGCAAAACTCACTATATATATATATTGCCACACACAGCAAGCTAGAGTAATCAATGGATGCCAGAAGGCTTGTGCATAAAATCCCCATCTAATGCCTGCCATAAGCCAGAAACTAGTCTGGGGATGTTGGATGAGCAGGCATTAGATGGGGATTTTATGCACAAGCCTTATGGGATCCATTGATTACTCTAGCTTGCTGTGTGTGGCAATATATATAGTGAGTTTTGCCTGTTTTAACAACAGTTATACACAAGCATAAGAGGTAGTTAACTTGTTAAGCAGTACATCTTGGTATCTTGACTTTATGTAACAATCTAATACACTGCCAAGTTCTTTATACTTATCAATTTCTTGAGCTGATAATCATATAAGCTAAAATTTTCTGAGTTTTTCCTCCATTAATGGCAAACAAAGAATTTGAAATTCTGAAATATTAATTACTAAATATTAAATAAATTCTTTACATGCTTTATTGAAAACACATAATATTTTGTGCATCATCTTTGTTTGAATAGCCTATATAATGTTAGCATACTCTAAATCTAGAAGACTAGACTCCATTATTATTAAGCTGATATGACATCTTAATTCCTGCCTCATGAAGTTGTTTAGAAACTGTTCCTATGATTGCTAAAACAAAGTTTGAGATAGATTATATCCTTGTTTAATTAGTTTTAATTTGAAAATGCTTCAAATTTTTCCACCGCTAGTTCCTAATGTTGTTCTCATACCACCATTTAGCAGTTGCATATGACTAAATTTCCATGGACAATCAGCTTTTCTCAATTATTCACACAATTCACAATTAAGTGAATCAAATAACTTGCTAAATCAATAAAAATAATTTACATATCATACATTTGCTCAAGTTTTCTTACATTTACCTGACAAAACCCCCCATATATTTAGTTCTTCTTGATTCTCTAAAACCATAGTTAGGCTCTAGTATACCAACTGAAATTTGGTGTAAATTCAGTATGTGATTTTAATAGAGAATATATTAGCCCCAAGAGCATTAAAATAGGTTACTATAATAATGAAATGTTAAGGCAAAAAATGTTATTATTATTGCAACATAAAATTATAAATTAATATTATTTATTTAAAATACATATATAAATAATAAAGTTTATAGTTTTTAATAAAATTATTATTCTTTCTTTATTTTATATATTTTGTTTATTCCATGCATGAATGATAGATTATGCACTATGCATATGAATATTTAATGCCTTAAATATATTTGTTATATTTATATGATATATATAATATTATATTGGGAAGAGATATATAATATATATTTCCTGTACAGAATGGTGAGAATGTGGTGTAAATTTTTTTAGTTTGTGTTGAATTAAAAGAATATTGTTTGTAATTCAAAATGTGAATATTATTTATGTGTAATAATTGTAAAATATTTTTATTTTATTGTTATTATTATAAGAGATTTTAAACATGAAACACAGGTTGATTTTGATATAAGAGTGAATCAAAAGTGTTACCTTAATTTTGATGCTGTCAATTATACAAGGTTATAAAAGGAACTGAACAATTCAAATTCATTCTCTGAAGTTCTGACTTTCATAAATGCAAACCTAAGTTCTTTCAGTATTTACTTATTAACTACAAAAATGATGGAGTAAGAAGGATTATATTTGTCCAGAAAAACTAGGATTACTGAAAATTTGTTAAAGGAATGAGAAAATAATTTACAGCATTCAAAGTCACCCCGTGTGAACAAAATGTTTCAATAATGAAATATAAAAACTAACAATGCAATATTGTATATGAAAATTGCTTTCACCTACAGATATAATTTTATAATGTCGATGAGTGTTTGAATTTAGGATTTAAATCAGTTTATTTGTACTATGTACGTCAGAATTGGAGATCAGCATCTGTTCATTCATAATGCCATCATAATATTAAATACCTGAAAAATGAAGGATAAAATTTTAATACTTGGAAAATATTAGAATTAACAAAATATGCATTATTAAGATAATTGTTTTTGATACTTTTACTTGGACTAGATTAATAAATATTGTTAAATTATAGCTCATGGAATAGACATTGGAACTATTGTGTTACTTTTAAATAGTATATAGGAGGACACGGATTAGAATCAGGTTTATATATATATATTATTTATTTAATTGTATAATACTTATAAATATAATTGATTGCTATGTCTTAAGATAGATAATTATTTTTATATATGTGAAATAAAAGGAAGTTAAAATTAATTTAAATTTAAATTTATTTTTTAAATTTCAGCAAGTAAAATTTTGATTTAAAATATTATTCTCTTATTCATTGACTACAAATTACTTTTGAATAAGCATCTTATAAGTATTGAAAATCTAACAGCTCTATATCATAGTAATTATTCATAGGTATTTTATTTGAAAAGTAAAGTGAACAAGTAAGTAAAGATTAAAAAACTGTCTTTAACTTTCTTGTATTTCAAATAATGCATATGTACAACAACATTTTTTTCATTTTACATATATATATATATATATATATATTGAAGCAATGGATCTGAAGCCCGATCCATGCTTCACATCTTCCTATAAACTTAATTAGTATTGTAGACCTGAATTAAGTTTATAGTTCAATATCAGCAGGGTTTTGCATTAGAGTTAAAAATAATTATGCTTATCAAATGTGTATTACATTTAAATATTTTGTTTTAAATAAATTTCATTCTATTAATAAAAATTGCTTAACCTATTAGTCAAACATATATATACATCTAGCGTATATATATGAGTTAATGCAAAATTCTGCTGAAATAAAATGCTTATTCTACTATAAAAAAATAATAATATATTGTTGTTAAAATTTTGTTAAAATATTTAGTATGATTTGATTTTGAGATAAGCCCACCAACATTTCTAAAAGAATGTATATTTTTAATTAGTTAAGCCCATTCAAGTCAAATTAAAGATGGCCTTCTCTTTCTTTCTTTTTAATTAATGAATTCAAACTTTAAAGAAAGAAATTTAGAGTAAAAAAGTAGAAGTTATTTTTAGAAAATGTTGCTTTGAAACAAAGGAGCATGGGGAGGCTTATCAAGATCTCAGATCATACAAACAATAGAAGGTAGCTGACAGAGAGGGTATAAATAGAAGTGAGAACAAAAGACTAGATGATTCAGATTTTTCTTTTTGAAGGAGTCAGATCATTCAGATTTTTCCTTTGGAAGGATTCAGATTATTCAGATTTTCCTTTCGAAGGATTCCGTTGATTCAGATTTTGCTTTTGAAGGATTCATTCAGAGTTTTCTTGCTGGTTATTCCAAGTTTTCTTGAGAGTGCATTCATATTTCTTTTTGGAGAACTCTCTCCGATTTGCTTCACATTTAGCTTGTGCTCAAAAAAGTTATACAGCTGTCGTTTTCAAATAATGGAGAAGTTTGAACATGCTCCAGTTAAAAGCCATAGTATTTTGAAGGAAATGAATATGCTCGGCTAGGCAAATAAATAGCTTTGCCTATCGCCGAGGTTCCTGAATACCATCCAAAATGCCATAGTATCCACTCAATAGTCATCTGAACTCTGTGCCGTGTCTGGAGAACTTTTCGTGAAACCATACTACATGTTTTCATTGTCCGGACAAATACCTGTCGACGGTCGGATCAAACCACGAACGCCGGAGGGAACATGACCAAGGAAAAAAAAGGACGGTAATCGTATCTCCTCTATTGAACTATTTCTTATGCTACCTTTTGTTCATATTTTTTTTATTTCATTGCTTCATTGAATTATATGTATTTGTTATGTAACCATTTTTTTATTAGACGAGTCTTAATTATATATATTGTGTGATCATCTATCTATATTTAACCTTTTTCCCTTCGCTATTCTTCCTTACTAACCTGTGTAAATATTTAATATTCCATTGCGGTTAAGTTTAATAGTTAATTTTTGTGCATTTAAAATCCCTTTCCAATTTTATTTATGTTTGTTAATTAAATACGAGTCTTTTTCTTTTGTGTGCCAACTTGATCTCTATGATAACGCCTCTTTTGTCCGCCATTAGCTTTACGTATATCTGATTTAACTATATACGTTTTAAATAATTTTAAACACTGTTTGTAGCGCAAAGCAATTAGAAATGCTTGCGAAAGATTCTTTTTTATCGAGAAGATCGAGTTGACAATTTTTAATAAAATTGGGAAGAACAGAGTTAGACCACAAACCTATTAATCTGTTTTTATTGTCTAGTTAGTTTGTTTCATTAATTTAGGGGAATAGCGGAGGCCATTAAATCATTATTCCTATTTTAAAGTCATTAATTAAAGATCTATTATTTAACTAACTAGCTTGACTTTTGCTAAATTTGTTATAAATGCTTTATTTTACTTTTCAATGATCCAGGCATGCAAAACGCAAAACACATATTTCTTAGTACTTTTGCACATTTAACTATTTAGCTCTTTATGTGTTTTCAGTCCATGTCTCTACCGCTGTGCTAAGCTTGGCTGGTTGAAAAATAATTTATGCATGGCTCAGATGGTGTTGTTTGTTCGTGATCAGGCCTCGAGAATAGGCGAATGGGCAGAGGTCATAGTATTCTTAATATCTCGCGTATGAGTGGCTTCGAGGTACTTTCGCCTAGTATTCGAACTGGGTTAAACCAACATACATTATCTGACTGTCACAATATATATATATATATTATAAATTAAACATTATGTAGTGACTTTTAATTTATAAACACCTATTTTATTAATATTAATTTCAAAAGAGAATATATTTTATAATATTTAATTATAATATATATTTCAAATATCTATTGTCTCTTTGTCATTTTTTAAAAAATATATTTATTGTTAATAAATTTAAATGCACTTAAAAGAAATAAACTTACTTTAGTTGTCATCCAGTTCATAACACAAACTTATTGGCAAATATTTTGACAGATTATAGTCATGTATTGACTTATACTTACACTATATACTTTATAGTAAATACTCATGACAGTGTGGGAATTTAGTGATTAAATTGGTTGGTGTTTGTACAATTACATATTATTTATCTTTATGGTAAATCCAATATATTATCATTTGAACCAGGTATACATTTTATATAATAACAAATTGATTGATTTAATATTGTTAGAGATTTAATAAGTAATTAGCAGATTTTCATAATTATTTTGTTAATTACATACAAGTTATTTTAAGAAAGAAATTTATATCTGAGCTAGTTTGATAATTTATAAAGCACAAATATATTGTTTAGAAAAAATAAAGGCGATTATAATTAAATGCCTGCATATTCTTTTAGACTATTATTTATTGGATTAATGTTATAGCAATTTAGCATTAGTTATACAGATGATAATCTTATTATATTATAAAATTGGTAATAGCGTATTGCAGAATGCTTATTACAGTCTTTGTCTAAGAATCCTTAATATCAGGTAATACAATTATATGGGTTTTTCATTTCTACAAATAACATTAAAACTTCTTCAGAAATCTTAAGGAGGATTCACAATCTTTCATTATTAAAGTTATACTAAACTAATGAACCTCATCAAATAATATATAGATTCATTCAAATATGTACTTCAGTATAATTCATATGTCATTAAATTCAATCATATGAATTCTTATACCATTATTCTAAAAATGATCAAAATATTCCCTGCAATCAAAATATCATTTTATATTGAAGTCTCATTCACTGATATAAAGAACTATATCATATTCTTTTAGATTTATATTGTAACTAAATTAAATATGTGCCCCAAAATATATAGCCATTATAATTAAATTATTAAAGGAGACTATTGTAATTTAAATTATTAATGGGACTAATGTTCAATTTAAACATTATAACTCAGATATTAATTCAAACAAGTTGTCCTTAAAATTATTGTAGCCAAAATACATTATAACCAAAATATTAATTATTAATCAAAAGGGCATTGTAACTTAAATTAATTTCTACTTAAGATTTTTAATACATTGTAGCTAAAACATCATATCCACCTAATATTCTCACAATATATATCATGTCTGTGTCTTGAGGGAGAAAAATGATGATGAGATAGATATAAATCAACACTAAGATAGCAAAATAACATCATAATAATAATGATTAGAAACTAGTCATTTCAGTTATCTGGTATCTGGCCTATTTCAAACCCTAGTTAGGCAGCCATTGTATCCTCAATAAACAAGTAAGAACACATTGTAACTTAAATAAACTATTAAGATATAACTCATGAAATAACATCAATTGGGAGAGTACATTGGTGGTCCAATAAAAATATTTCCTCAATAAATCCAACAGTAAATTTTACCCACTTTTATCTCTTGGTTTTATACTAAGTTAACACTTAAGTGAATATGTAGTGAATATGGTCTATCAGGGTGCCACTAGGTTATCTGAACCTAGACAAAGTTATATTCTATAATCTTTTCAAATGTACCAGGTTTAAACCCCTTTTGTACCTTATTTCTAACAAAATGTAGTATTTTGATTTTAGACCCATATCACCTTATGCACTAATATTAAGATAAACACAAAACATCCTTAAGCCACAGTGGTGTATATAAAATGCATCAAATAAAATTATCTCCTAGATTTTTAATAAGATAAATGCATTTTAATACCTTCATAAGTTTTACTAGCTCATATTACACTATTAATTTAGGATGACAATTCCCTCATCCTTGAATGATGTAGATGATGGAATGGTGGTTATTATAATACTAAGAAATCAATATTTATTTATGGCCTTTCAACATTTATCTAGCTCATTAATAGACAATGTGATAATGATGATGATGATAATTATAATAGTTCCAACCACAGCTTTCGAACTAAGCCTAACATAAAATTTAGTTTTTAGAAATTCATAACTATTTGGCTAACACTGGTATATCTAATTAGAACTTAAACAGTTAATATTAACTAGTGATGATCACAACTAATAAAGAATACTCTTAATGAAAATATATGCCTCGTTTAATAAAACAAATTAACATTTATTAATGCATTACTAATATATACTGTAATGGGAGAAAGATCTTTGAGATTCACATATACTGACCACTAGGGCGCCACTAGTCCGAAAATAGGAACTAGACATTTATTTTAAGGGTGGACAGGATATGCAAACCTGAAGGCACCGGACTAAACTCAAGGAGAAACAAGATATCCTAAATACTGTTTAGACAGCTGAGAAATCAAAGCACAAAGGCAAACATCAGCCAAATAAATTTAAACAATTTATTAATTTTATAAGTTGGACAATATAGTAAAGACATCTAGCCACGAATATAAAAGTGACTTATGTTAACATACACATATTTACCAGAGAGTGCACAAGAGTATGACAAATATGAAGGCATTAAACATTTTGGCAATAAAATTCTCTCACTTAAAATATAAGAAATGATTAGGATAATATCTTCTTGCTGGCCAGTTGTAAAATTACAAAAACAAACAACAACTCTAGCTTCCTGAATCAGGGATAATAAAACAGTTACTGTCCTGCCGGAAATCAACTAAACCAGCGTGGACATCCAAGCAGTAATATTCTAATTACTGTCGTTAAAACGCCGCAGGACTGCTGCGCGTAATACTACATTCAAAGTAAACGTGGTTGATCTCACCTACAAGACAGCAACAGATATTTGATTACGATCTTACATAATCCGGAAAGAAATAGACTATTTTCAGACAACCCGAAGAAATAACTTGACAAATAGCCAGCAAAAAGATTTGTTGTTTGCACAAACAGTGCAAACGAAACATGCTTAAAGATTCTTTATTTTACAACTAAGGGCAGGTGAATAAATAAATAAAGACTACAAAAACTGCCAATGCATTTTGTAATAGTTATCAAAATAATCAGGTATATATTAAACATATAAAATACAATCTCCTAATGCACCCTCTGATAAACGAAAATTGCAAACAAACTTATAATCTTAAAACTAAATATTCCAATACACACTTTAAATACTAGAAAAGATAAATACTGATAATAAATAATTAATACAACCTTATAACATACTTATCATTAGATTGAGCGGAGATTTAATTAAACACAATTTATTTACCCTGGATAGAATAGGAAAAAGTTTAGCTTACGGTAAGGCAGAGTTCTAGTGATTTAGTGATGAGTGCACACTTTTGATAATAGTTCGTCTTTCAGGTCCTTTGACAGTGGCAAAGTAGAGGCAGTGTTTATTTTAGAGGTTCATGGCATGACTGAAGGAGAACTGGTAGGCATGGGTCCATCCTTTGTTTAAATTAGCAAGACCTTCTAATGATGGCAAAACTCATAGCGGCAGATTTTGACATCTTGCACAACAACAAAGCTTGTCAATAATTATTAAAGTTTTTAACAGGAATTAAACGTCCGAACAGCTACTCAAAACCATATGACTCTTAGCAGGCAATAATCCAAGTTTCTATTTCTATACTGAATCTCCTCTCTCTCTGAAAATTGGTGGGCTATCCTTGCCTCGCTACATTTCCCGCGAAAAACTTTCATTAGTGTCCATTCTATATTTCAGGCAGGGCAAATATTAATTTCCCGCTCAATCTAATTTAAGACTTCCAACCAGGGATAATTGAAACAAAAATGACAAATACAAAACTAAATCTCCGCTTTTTAGAATTAACTTAAAAAATAATTACAATAAAAGTAACAGGAATATATAATTAGCAAGGTTGCCTGTTTTTAATCAAATTGATTAAAACAGACGGTGAAAGTACTATTTTACAATCAATTTTATAAACAATAAATAATCTTATTTTAAAATATAAATGTGTATGTGTTTTAAATAATAAAAAAAAAAATTGAGCCTTAGACATTTAATGAAAATGAAGTTGTTTTCCCTTTTTAATTTTAGTAATAAAACCATTGAATCGGAAATCAATCTGGCTGAATACATACAATTTAAAGATAAAAATGACCAATTTATATGACTAATAATAATAATAATAAGTGATTATATTGAAATCATAAGATTAATTTTATGTTCTTCCCCTTTCCTGTTAATAGTATAATGTATATCAAATTGGATAACAAATTTGCTAAAATTTTCTATCCACAAGAAAAGTATTTCATAAAAAAATAAACACTCTTTGTACACACATACTTTTATAACCTAACATGTAAAGTAGAATGATTAAGGAGAAAAATGTTAGTGGAATCAAAAGAAGATTTCCAGAAACAAGTTTTTAAATTACTTCTCCCCTCCTCTCTAAGTTATTGAGATTGCTATTCTTTAAGTTAAAACAACAATAATCTAATATTTTTAATGCTGTCTATTATTCTCACATTCATACATCATTATATACATGTGAGAAGTATTATATCACCGTGTATGTGTATGTTGATACCCTTAGAAATAAAACATTATTTAAAAAGAAATAAAAATACAAAAAAAATATTTTAAACATTAATAACATCTCATAACTCTAAATTAATACACAATCATACCCTTTAGGAAAAAAAACATCAATGAGTGGGTATAATAATTTTAGCATACATAAAATCATTAATGAAGCTTATAACTATTATTATTGAAGAAATTTTTGGTTTAACTCGATTTTGGTTGTTTTTAAAGTTCTAAGATAAAAAGAGATAAATTTTATTTCTAAAAATTTTACTATTAGTCTCTGATATCATAAAAAGAAAATATATAATGAAAATTCATATTACCAGTCTCTTTTATTTTAGAGGCTTCCAAGAGTTCAAATTTAGCTTGTTAAATGTCTACACTTTTGCAGCAAACAATTTCCACAGTTCACTGGAAGTCTCTTTTTTTGAGACTTATAATTATTTTATGGTGATGATGATGAGGTTATTTGCTTCAGTAGGAACCATTTGGCACTGGAACTGTTTTTTCCTTTCCTGTTAAACATAATTCTTCTAATAAATGGAGGATGTCTGTTGTTCTCATATTTATAATTTTGCTTGGGTTTAAACTCCGTCACTGGAATCTGAACATGCATGGTTTAATACTTATCAGCAGATTATTTATTTTCATTCAGCTTTTAAATGCAGATGATTTTTTTCTTCTACTTAAAATATGGATGAGCAGTCAATCATCTTCAATCTCATTTCTCCCAAATCAATCATAAGGTGTAGACTATTTTGATTCAGACTTCTTTTTTATATGATGTGTCAGCTGTATGGCAGGTCAGCAAGCCCAAGATGAAACATATATAGATTTTTAACCTGCCATTCTGTTCATATTAATCTTCAAAAAAATTTTATATAAACAAAATGATTTCAAATTGATATCTTGCAGAATTTCAAAGCTTGTCTTTTCCTCAGTTTCAATATTTAAAATTCTCTTTCTAATTGACCTTCCAGGCTTTTTTATACATTTTTATTTTCAGTTAGACTGATCATATATTTTCCTTTAACTAACATTGTATCAAACAATATAAGAAACTTGCACCTACATGATTTTCTGATGTTTTCCTTTAACTGTTGATTAACAAAAAATTGCACCTACATGATTTTCTTCTTTTTTCACTATCATGACAAATTTCCCACCACTATGAAATCTCTCTTTTTTTTGATGTGAAGATTTTTAAGCTGTCTGAGTTTTATCAAAACAAAAAGTCTTTACAAAAACAAAACCTCTGAGTAAAAAAAACAGTTTAACAGAATTGTCTATTTTTTCCAATATGTGTAAATGTAGATTTATTTATGTAATATATTCATGCACACACTATCATTCAAATCATTTATAAAAACTGGCCTATTAAAATAATCTGAATGCTTTTTAGAAATTATACTTTTAATATTTAAAATTAACACCTTACAACTTTTAAACTCAAATTACAACTATAGAAAAGAAAATAGAAACATAAAATAGTAGAATCAATCTAGTGTAGATTAACTTTGAATAAAGTTATTATTTGAAATATGAAAATGACAAACTAAATATCTTGTCTACAGACAAATGCCTATATGTGTTATATTCCTACTTCTAAAAGAACTATTGTATAATTAAAAGGTGTGTACTACTCTTTTTGAGTTTTGTCAACACACAAACAAATAAAGAACATAACTTTTCCCCACTCTCTTTCTGTCTTAGGCTTTATAGAACTTGACCCTGTAGGGTTTAAACTTGGGTGCCCTCCAGATTCCTTTACTATATAAAAATGTGATGATGATTTTTGGTTCCATATTTCCTTTCATGCACATGCCTACAAATTTAGCTACTGGCTAAATTGAAATGGGCACAATATACTATTTCTGATCTAAAATGACCACCAGTTCTTCATATCAATCTGAGTAACTGAAGGCAGTAAAACACTAAAGAATAAAAGAAAGTATTATAAGAAGACAGAAAAAGACTACTTAAATAAAAAACAATTATTAGCTATCTATAATCCAATATTTTATATAAATTTTCAAAAGGTTGGCATTTCATATATATGACTTTATAATGATCTTGTAGATACATAAATAAGATAATGGTGGCTTTCCTCAATTCAGATTTATCTTTTATAATTTCTGAACTTCAAATATACCTATATCCTTCTTCTAGGGTCCATATTCAAGCAGAAGAGAGAGTGATAGCAAATGTTTTTCTATTTAAAGCTATTCATTTTTTCAATCAAATTCATTTTTATATTTGTACTAAGGAATATACAAAAAATGTATAAGTAATGAACTTTCTTTTACTAATTAATTATAAATTTATTTACTAATTAATGAAAAAAAAACAAGATTATAACTATAAGAACAATAGTTATTGCTTTTTTTAATTCACATATGTCAAAACCAAAGATTCAAAAATAGTTTCTTAATTAAAAATTTTTCTTAATCTCTAACATGTTGAAAAATTTAATTACTGTACATGCCCATTAAAATATATACCTTTGTATTAAATTAAAAGTTTTTTTTTGTTATATTAAAAATATTAATATTTATCAAAATCAAAAAGAAATATTTATATCAAGGAGACCTTTTTCTATTTAATTTAAATAATTTATAACAATTTAAAATATCAAGAAATACTATTACTCAATCAATATTAATTTACTAATGAAAACTATATTAAATATTCAAGATAATTAAATATTCCAACAAATAAAGGATAAAACTATCAATATAATTTGCTTTGTTTATCAACCCCTAATGCATAATTAGAATTATATCTCAATAATTTATGATTTGATGAAAGGAAAAAAATGTAGTTCAGTTAGGTTAAATTTTTGTTTAATTATGATTCAAAATAGATCTAATTATTTGTCTTGGTTGTTATTAGGTGTTTTTTGACAAGCTATAGGAGCTGATGAATTAAATTTCCAATTTTTTATTTAATCAAATTTATCTCATTATATTTTCAAAAATTCCAAATTATTTGTTGGAAATATATATTTACAAATGAAAATTGTTCTTAAAAATAGTTAAACTTCACAGAAATAGAAAAAATAATAATAAAGAAAAATACATAAACAAAACAACTTTTTATTTTACTACATTACTAATAAAAATTACCTCAGTTTCTTCAATCTGATTGAATTTTTGTTTACATTATTTAAAACTAATAAAATTTTATTTTAAATTCTACTTCTAATTATTAAAAAATGGCAAAAAATATAGCTATAGTCAATATGAATTCTTTATATTTCAGTCAGTCACAAAGTATGGTTGTACAATATTGAAAAATAAATATTTTTGAATCAAATGTAAATCAAATTACATTAGCTTTCTACAAAAATAAATATTACACTAACATCTTGGAAAAATTAACAAAAAATTGTAGACAAACTATAGAAAATAGATTTTCATTTTCAAAATTACACAAAGCAGAGAACAAGAAATTATCAATCAGTTAGCATTGTCTGCTTGTTTGTAATATGATTCTCTGTATAGTAATGATGTTTTAAGATTTTTTTAAATTAACAAATTGTTATTTTAATTCCAAGTTTTGCTATCAAATGAATCCCAAACCAGAAAACAGACACTATAGATACCCCAGGAAAGTGAATTAAAGCTGAAGTGAACAGCAGCTCCAGGAAGTTCCAATGATTGTTTTTAAAATGGTTAAAATTGGTGCTGTCAGTTTTCTTTATGATATATTAATAGAAAACACATCATGTTTATACTTTTCAGAACTTAAGATACAAATAAATATGGGGCCCTCAACCAGAATAGAATGCATAACATCTTTAAAATGTTTGATCAAATTTAATAGTTGTTTGAGGGTGGAGGTAATTTGGATATGAAGAACTTCTAGCAGATATTTTAAAGCCTACCTGATTGGAAATAATGCATATAATTCCTGATATTACATATGGATGATATATATTAATAATAATATATAAAGTATTTAGTTTAATTATTAGCAATAATATATATAATACAAATAAAATGTCCATTAATTAAAAAAAACTATTGTAATAACAATAAAAATAATAAATATATTAGTAATTAACTATTATATACAATTTTTCAAACTGCAGAAGTACTTTCAGTTAATTCCTTAAGACAGGTTAAGGAATTAACCAAAAATACTTCTGCAAGATTGAAAGACTGTATATAATATTTATTTTTATTGTTTATATATATATATATATATATATATATATATATATATATATATATATATATATATATATATATATATATAATGAATGATAATAAAGTAATTACAGTAAAATATATTTTTGCCAGATATATTTTTCATCTGTACAGGTCACAGAATTCATAATGATCTTTGCAGATCAAAATTATAATTAACAATAAATTTTATTAGTAGTAATATTTATAATTTTATTATTATTCAAGGTCAGGACCCATTCCATTATATGGTGCACCCAGTCATGAGGCAAGCGAATCTCAATATTACGATTTAAGATTCTCTATAACAAAAATAATATCTAAATATTTTTCATTACAAATTGTTGTTGTGATGTGATAAATTGAAGTTAAATGATGAAAAACAATTGACAAAAAAATTGTGTAAAATAGTATATAATAGTGAGATATAAAATAGTAAAGATGAAAAGTCAAATGAAATAACAGCTTTCATAAAAACAATTTTTTTTGGCGAATACAGTAAAATGTAGCAACAATGGATTTTTTCACATTTCTTATTTATAAGAGATAGTTATAAAAGTTAATATCTGAAACAAAAGCTTAGTAAAATAATTTAAGACTACTATGAGTCCAGAGAAACAAGGAGAGAAGAAAGCAACTACAAATGAAGTATCACTTACTCAAGTGATGATAATGATGCAGCAAATGTTTGCAAATCATTAGCAGCAAATGTTGGCAATCATGGTGATTCATTTGTCTGAATTCAAGGTAGCTAAAGCAAATATTCATTCTGACAAGATGGAAAGCAAGGAAACTGAATTAAAAGCAGACACTGGTATTAAATTGCTACCATGAAAGAAAGTTATAGATGAAAAGGACCACAGGTGTGAACAAAAAGTTGAAGAGTTGATAAGAAAATTTGAAATAAACTAGATACCACCAAGGTCATCGAAACAAAACAAATATGTGATAACTCCAAATTTAAATGGAACTAAATCCAGGAGAATCTAAAGATAACCATAGTATAGAAGATGAACTAATAAAAACAAAAATAGAGTCAGATATTAAAAAAATGTTATGGGAGATCTCAAGATAAACACCAATGTCAGACAAATTTGATGAATATCAGGAACCCTACCACTGTAGTGATATTTATATTAAGAGTAAATTTGAAATATTTCTTAAGGATACTTTCTCAATTATTTGAAAGTTATAAGAATGGAATGCTTCTATGTCATGCTAATCTTATAGAAGAAAAGTATCATAGTGATAATAAAATTTGTGAAACTCTAAATGAAGTGACTATGTTCAGTTACTTTAAGTCCAATTTACAACATTCCAAGGTTCTCTATGATGAAAGAGACTAATAGACTACAAAGTTCAGTTGATGGATGGTACTTGAAATTAAAGTGAGTAAAATGAAAAAGTCTGATCCATTATTTTATGTTAGTAGTGATGATGAAGGAAATACAAGAAATAGGATAATCAGGTTTTATCATAGAATTGTATACCATACCAATGGTAATATCTCAATGACTACCAAATGCTGGAATAGTCATTGCCATCAGTATAAAATAAAGGTACCAATTCCAAATAAATCTTGATTAAGAGTGAGTGAAAAAGAAAGTCATTTTATCTGGTATAAAGATACCATTTTTCAATGCATTCACTTTTATTTAATAAAAGATTTATTCCACAAATATTCCATCAGGCTTAAAAGATAATTTGTAGTAATAAATATTATTGACCTACACTCTGCTGAGCAAAATATCTGATCAAAGAGAAAATTACTTGAAGCATAAATTTAGGTTATGTATTGTTTTATTATTCACTTATATATATATATTGAAACAGACACATTGTTTCACATATATATTTTCAAGATTTATTTCCCTCCCCAGCTAAAGCAGTTTAAATTAAAAATAAAACTGACATGGTTCAATAAATAAAATTTTAAATAAAGAAGCAAATGACAGTGAATTAAAGTCACTTTTCCCAACTGCATTATAAAAAACAAATAATATAAAAAAGGTAAAATAAAGAAATAAAAGAAACATTTAATTAATAAATCTTTATCATTAATTGATAAAGCTTCACTTTTTAAAATAAAGCAGATATGATTTATTTTAGAGCTATATGTTTTCAGATTTAAATGTAAAAATATTTAAAGATAGTGTCACATTCTTGCCTGGGGTTTTTAATCAATTGCTTTTTTAAAATATCTGTTAGATGTAAAAAAAAATGCAGGAAGCAGAAGAAATAAAAGGAGCAGCTTAATTAGATAGTTGCAGTGACAGACAGTTACAGTAAATTAGTTATTAGTAGGGAAACCTGTTGAAATTGTAGTCATTGTTACACTATTTGTTACTTTTTGAAATTCTAAAATAACCAAGTTGGGAAACACTGAAGAAAACTTTTTTAGTTATTAAATAACCGAATAATGGAAAAGCGCATTATTAATTTGGAAAACTCCAGTATGAGTCAGTGAAATCAGTTCTTTCTCCCTACAAATATGTGAAAAGCCCAGGAAAATCAGAAAACATGCCCAATTAACAGCTGCAATAATTCAGTGTACCATTCACCCAAGTCAGCTACTTCTTGATGTGAATATTAATATCAAGGTAAGGAAAATTTAGGTACATTTGTAATATTTAAGTATATTTTGAAAACGTATTTGTTGAAATAATTAACGTATAAAATAAAATACAATTATTCAAATGATTGATTTATCAAATAAAACCTAAGAAAATAATGTTTTTAAAGAATAATGTTTTAAAAAATAGTATTATACTGATTTAAGAACTTAAGAATATTGATTTAAAAATAAATGAAAAATATAATATGTGAGTTAAATCGAAGATATATTTATATATATGTGAATACAGGATTTGTAATGCTTGGATAGAAAAATTAAATTGAATATGTTTCTACTTCAAATATGAACAGGAATTAGATATGCCTTTATAATATACAGATTAAAAATGCCTCTATGTAGAAATTAAATTGAATGAATGTTTCTATTTCAAATATACATCTATATCAAAGATGAATTAAACAAATGAATAACTCAAATCTACAAATCTGAATTAGAGAATCAATATTCTAATATAAGAAATGACTTGAATTTAAACCCAGACATCTGTATCAAAGATGAGTTAAACAAATGAATAACTCAAATCTACACACATGAATTCAAGAATTAATCTTTTAATATAAATGAATGACTTGAACCTACACCCATATGATTAGCTTAAAGATGAATTAAGTAAATAAATGATTTAAATCTACAAATCTGAATTAGAGAATTAATCTGTTAATATAAATGAATGACATGAACCTATATACATACACTTGGATTAAAGATGAATTAAGTAAATAACTGATTTAAATCTACAAATGGAAATTAGAAAATTAATATTTTAATATAAGTGAATGACTCGAATTGAAACCCAGACACTTGGATCAAAGATGGATGACTTGAATTTATATCCACATACCTGGATCTAAGATGAATGACTTGAATTATATCCACATACTTGGATCAAAGATGAATGACCGAGATTTACATCCAGATATCACAATCGAGGATGAATATTTTGTACAGAACTTATAGTTGGACTTATTGCACCAATCATCGATGATTATGAAAAGAGTGATTAAATGTAAATCAAACTGACATATGAATATATGTGCATATATGAACTGACAATCCAAAGATGAACTGTGAATAACTTTTGTTGTCAAATAAATAAATCCTTGTTATCTAAAACTAATCTATCTAGTCAGTTTCATTTCACATCACTCATCATTTATTGCATTTGTTCACAAAAATCTCATGCCTCCTGAGCTATGTTTGGCATAACCAGATCTGAATAAGTAAGTAAGGTTGTAGTAAGCTAGTGACACCATTTGGGAAACCAAACAAACAAATTTTCTAGAGGTTTCCAGTCTCTTGAATGCTACATCCTCTGATAAGCAGGAAATATTGTTGTAGGGCATTAAGATAAACATTGGGTAATGCCAATCTTTGTTTCCATCCTGCAATATGCTCATCAGGAAAAAGTTACAACTGATAACATAGGTTGTACAGGAGTCCGGTTACAATATATATGTATTTTGATGAAATTTATTGTATTTCAAGGATATTAAGCTTATAGCCATGCCCATAATACCAGAAATTTTAAAGTATATTGTAATTGATAAATACACAGTATAACGGGACGGCCTTAATCATCCCAGTTGGTGTATTAAATGTAATATAATCAATTATATTTAATGTTTAGAAGTCATTAACTTAATGCTTCATAGTTAGGTTCGCCAAATATAACAGAATGGATTATATTTAAAATCTAAGTTAGTCTTGTTAAATATAAAGGGATGATTAAATTCCTTAGAAAGAGGATACGCATTTCACTACAATCGAACTTTGGGTCTTCAAGTAGAATGCTAGAAATGAATCGATGAAATACCAAGTCCATGATTATATATACCTTTATTATGCTAGCTCATTAATCTTTAAATAAGTTTAAATACAATTTAGACCAGGTCATCCATCTTTCATCCCTCTTTCAGTCACCATTATGCCACAATATTTAAACTCACGGAGAATTTGCAATCAGCTCATTTCAGGAATAATTTCAAAACAAGTTATTTCATATGCCTTTATATAAGCATTAATTATAACTATTATTCATATGATATTTATAATACTAGCATATATATAATATAATTCAATAATGATTAGACAAAGAGATCACGTTAACAAATCAATATTTAATAAACAATAAAAAATATAATAGAATAGATAATAAAATATTAATAAATAAATACGGATGAATTTTATCATTTTAAAAGAATATTAATAAATGATATTCTTTTATTTAATACCCCATGATAAAACTCAATACTATAATAAACTTTCAAAAATTAAAGAAAATAGCTTAAATTAATAGATATATAAAAACAATATCTGGGTTCAAAAATTAATAATTTATGTAACTTATTAACTTATTTACCTTCTTATTTATATGCTTCACAATTACCCATATATAGGTATTATTTACCATTGTATAACTTATATATTATATGTATTTTTAATACATAAAAATACATTAAACGTTTACAATATTACGTAGTAAACACAATATAATCCTGTTTAAGATATCTGTCAAATAATAACTATTTTTTTATATCCCTCATCTAATTTGATGAATTATGTTAAGCTTCCAATTAATTATATTTAATAATAAATATAATTTTCCTATCAAGATATAAAATGATGCGATGCCAAATTTGAAATAAAGATAATAATAATAATAATAATAAACATATTAAAATAATATAAGCATTATTATAATATATATAAATATATAATAAAGGAAACTTATTTATAAGAGAGTTGAGAGTAGGTATTGAAGTCTATAGTTCATCATCCTAATGAAGATCTTTTACGAAGTATATTATTAATCCATTGGTATAATGATGATTTTATTTATCCATAGATGATAAACTGTTAACAATATCCAATGATTTGATTAATGTGAAATAAAATAAATATTCTTCGAATGTAGATGTTCTTAATCTTCATTTTTGTATTATCCTTAGACGTTCTATATATCTAATATTTCAAAATATTTTAAAATAGCATGCAAGGTTGGTTTCGAAACCTTTTACGATATAATAAGTGTACTACTCAGTGCACATTGTTTTATCCTTAATATATATAATTATCTTAAATTTATATATATCCGAAGAATAATGGAAGAGTTAAAACAACGTAGTTTCAAAACTTAAACAGACGTTCTTTTCTTTTATATTGCTATTCCTTTAAGATTGAGTAGAAAATTAAATATATTTTCCTTGCAAACTTTGAATCTACAAATTATTTTAATTTGGAAAAGTTAATATTTAAATTCCAATCGTTAAATAGTAGTATTGATAAAAGAAAAATAATATTTTTTAAAGAGAAATGATTTTCTTTTTTCCTTCGTTTTTTTATCTCCAGAGCACGAACGAATCTGCTCGTGTGTTATATAAGTTCATGCTTAATTCAACTATCAATTGTTCCACTGACATTAAGATTTAATAATAAAATAAAAAAATATATAAGTATTTATTCTTAACTTCAAATCTGGCATTTTACTCAAAAGCTTAAGGTATATATTATTTAAAACTTAAATATATATATAAATAGTACATATATGTTACATAATAAAATAGTCAAATATAAATTTATATTTATAAATAATTTCACAAGAGATAAAACACGCTAGACCAATAATAATAACTGTAAGTTACTATTATATTTCCCCTTCCCTTAGGAAATTTAAAATTTTAATTTAAGTTAAAATTTTAAACACTTACAACTATTTTAGTATATTCTTATAGTTTAATTGCATTTATAGTTGGATTTTATGAAGGGTTAATTTTTTTTTTTAACTGTTATATCTTCCTAATACTTGGGCTATTTTATTCTTGTGATAATGATCAAAAATAAAAAAAATTAAGGACTTTGATGGGTTAATATTTTTTTTATAAAAAAAAAAAAATAAAAAAAAATAATGTGTTTCCTTCTTGGACCACAAATATATTTACTAGCCTTATTCCTGCTTCTTTAAGACTTATGGATTTGAAAAGGACTAAATAAATACTAGAGTATCCATTTATAAATATGAATTGACTCTATGGTTTTAATTATTTTAAGGCATTAAAGAATACCCTCACCAAAGCTAATGTTTTTAACTATACTTCTCTTTACATTGATCACTATTATTATTATTTTTTATACAACCGTATGGTTTACACTGCCCAATTCTTATCTTGGTCTTCACCTCATTTCTTTATAAAACATTATAAGCAGCCAAAATATGGTTTTAAAATTCGTGAATTGTATGTACCACGAATCTCTCCTTCTTGGTTAATCCAAAATGCATTTGGACCTGCCCTTTTAACGATAGTATAAGGTCCTTCATATGTATTGAAGAATTTATGGTATTTATTCTCCAATGGTTTGCTGGGATGGAAAGTCTTTATCAAAACTTTATCTCCGACTTTAAATTCATAAATACATTTTTTTTTATTTTGACTTCTATTATTTGCCATTTTAACAAGTTGTTTATGAGCTTGTAAAATATCATTTTCTCCATTTATTTTGGGTTTATTAATAATAGGTTTATATTTTTTAAATAATATAGGTATAATTTGATGAAAGTGTAGTCGGATGGGCGAGAATCCTGTAGATTCATTTAAACTCCAATTGATATAGTCTACTACACGTTTTGTCTGCTTTACCCAACCCTTGTGCTCCTCTTCTAAATAGGTCCTAAACAAACGTCCAAGCTCCCGCATAATACGTTCGCATGGATTTGATTGTGGATTCCTAATAGAGATTAGCACATGTTTTATTTTTGATATGTCTACCCATTTCTTCCATTCCCTAGATAGAAAAGGTGTACCATGATCAGTTAGTATGGTTTTTGGTTTTCCTATCATTGGGAATTGGAGAGTACTCAATACTTTGATTGTATGTTTAGTATTGGCTTGGGGTATCGGGTAAGCAGCAACATATTTGGAAAAGAGATCATAAGTGACTAATAAATATTTTTGTTTGTTAAATGGAGGCAAAGGCCCATAATAGTCAATTGCTAAGATCTCGTTTGGTCTTTCTGGAATGATAGAATTAATTGAATTAATATAATTTTGGTTTACTGATTTAGCTCTTAAGCAAATTAGACAATCTTGGAGTGATTTTAAGATGTCTTTATACATTTTTGGCCAGTAAAACCAATTCTTTAGGGTGTGTTCTGTCTTATGAGCACCATAATGCCCGTATAGACAGTGTACGTATTTTATGAGTGGGTCACGTAAAGACTTTGGTATTATTGTCCTCCACTCATCAACATTATCATTCACTTTATATAGTAAGACCTGTTGTTCTAATTTAAAATGGTTAAGATCTTTAGGTGCATCCAAAACTTCCTCCCCTAATAAAACTTTTATAATTGGGTTTAATTCTGGGTCATTAAATTGTATTTCTTGTAAGTTTTCCAACTCGTTCTCTACATTACTATCAGCCATCACATTGACATTTGTAATGTAGGCATTGTCTACCATCAAATGATTTTGTTCTGACCTACATGGATTTCGACTAAGCACATCAGCCACGATATTCTCGGATCCTTTGCAATAATGCACAGTGTAATTAAATTCCTGTAGTAGTAAACTCCATCTAACTAGACGACTATTAGTCAGATAACTATGATTCAGGAATTCAAGGCTTTTGTGATCAGTGATCACTATCACCTCTGATCCGAGTAGCATTTGTCGAAATTTTTGGAAAGCCCAGACTATTGCTAGTGCTTCCTTCTCTGTAACCGTGTAATTTATTTCTGGACCTTTCAAGAGCCAGCTTATAAAGTAGAGGACACCTGGTTGGCCATCCTCTTGGATTTGGGACAGTGTTACCCCTAATCCAAAACCACTACTATCTGTTTGAACAATGAATGGTTTATTAAAATCAGGGAAAGCTAACATGGTTAACTCCAAAAACCCTGTTTTAATATTCTCAAATGCACGGTCTTGTTCTTCGGTCCATTTCCAACGTTCATCTTTTCTAATCAATTTTAACAACGGTTCCATGTGGTCTGAGAACTTCTGATAGAAACGGTTGTAAAAATTACATAGACCTAAAAATGATCTAATTTGTTTTCGGGTAGATGGTTTAGGAAAGTTTTGAATGGCAGAGATCTTCTCTGGATGAGGTCTTATCCCATTGCAACCAACAATATGACCTAAGAAGACTACTTGGTTGGAAACTAAAGTACTCTTCTTGAAGTTAATTTTTATACCTTTCAGAAAACACTCTTTAAAAAATATAGATAAATGTTGAAGGTGTTCTTCAACTGTGGTGGATGCAATAATTACATCATCCACATAAATAATTATGATTTGTTTTACCTCAGGAGATAAAGTCTTATCTAAACATCTGATTACACCTGCACCACTATTTATCAATCCAAATGGCATCCTATTAAATTGGTATGTAAAACCCTCATAACGGAAAGCAGTATATTGGCGATCTTCTGGATGAAGTTCAATCTGCCAATAGCTGGAGGTTAAATCGAAAGTAGAAAATACCTTCTTATTTCCAAATTTCATGAATAAGTCATGTATGGGCGGTGGTATATTTCTGTCTGGGACAGTAATTTTGTTTAGTTGTCTAGCATCCAAACAAAATCTCATCGACCCATCTTTCTTCTTCACAGTTACTACTGGATTACAGTAAGGTGAAGAGCATTTGGAAATGATTTCCCAATCCAGCATTTTATTAATTTGCTTAGATATATCTTCCCGATATTGGTATGGAATAGGATATGATTTAGATTGAAATGGTTGATCATGAATTAATCTAATTCTCTGTTGGAATCCCTTTATCACTCCTGGTATGTCTGAGAAAATAGAATTAAATTCTCTTATAACAAATCGTAATTTTAACATATCATCACTTCCAAGCAAGTTGGATTCTGCGAGTTTACTCTCTAAAAGTGTTTCTGAAATGCTAGATGTTATAGAGTCAACTTCAATTTGATCATATCTTGGAAGCAATGTCATCTCTAAGACTTCATCATTAATTTTAACTGTTTTATTACAGAAATCAATTACACAAGTGTTCAAATGTAGGAAGTCTGCCCCTAAAATAACATTATGAATCAAACCATTCAAAATTAAAAATACATGATAGAGAGTTGTTTGGCCGATTTTAATCTCAACCCAAATTTGTTTTTGGATTAACTTAGCTTTTCTACTGTTAGCCATGGTAACCTGCATAGATTTCAGTGGTAAAATTTTGATATTAGGATTTATTGCTAAAATCTTTTGGTAAAATGTCTCTGATATCACAGAAATTTGGCTACCAGAATCTAATAATGCCTTAACCAGCAAGCTCTCAAACAAAACTTCTATCATAGGGCAACTTTGTAAAACAAAATTTGGTGTTTTATCTTCCCATGAACACATCATGTTAGTGATTTCTCGTGTAAAAGATTGATTCAAGTTCCTCATTGGGTATTTGGTTTCTTGAGGTGAGGAACATTTCCTCAAGTACCCTTTTAGTTTGTTTTATGTGAATCTATAGATATATCTTTACTACATCCCGGTTTTGGGAAATTTCTTGGATTATTAGAAGAAGTTATTTTTACTTTATTTAAATTATCACGATTTATTTTGGGAGAGGGGTCATAAGGTATATTCCTTTGAGATGTTTTTCCCTTCCAATAATTGGTATTTCTATTATTTTTCCTTCTATTATAAAATATTGTATTGATTGAAGCTTCCTCCTTTTTTTTATCAGGTAATCTAATTGATAAATTGGTTTGATTCATATCAATACTATTTAAAAGTTCTACTATTTGTTCTATTTTTGTTATATTGGTACACAATAATGATTGTTCTATTTTAAGTGGTAAATTTCTTTTTATTATTCTAATCATTTCGCCTTCACTTAAATGATAAGTATTAAGTGTTCTTAATTTTGTTATTTGACGGCGAAAGAATTTGGTCAAGGTTTCTCCAGGTGTCTGTTTATACTTATCTTGGAATATTTGGTACAATAAAGCCTCTTGTTTATCTCTATTCCAAAAATTTTTAATTAATAACTCTTGATATTCCATATAAGTAGATGGAGTTTGTGATAAAGACTCCCACCACATCAATGCATCTCCTTGTAAGTGACTATATGCAATGATCAATTTTTCTCCTTCTGATAAACTATGGTTAACAGAAAAATAAAGATTAAGGCTTCTAATTTGTTCTATCGGAGATTCATTATGAGATCCTTTGAATATTTTTAACCTAACAAATTGGTTAATTGTACTACTTGGTATTGAATGGTTACATACCTTTTGTTTTTCTAAAACATTCAACTGAGAAGTTGATGTTTGATTTTCATGATTAATCCTATAAGTATTTAAGTTTAACCCTTCTAATTCAAAATTACTAGGATAATTTTCAACTTCAGGCATTATATGATACTGAAAATTTGATCTATCACCAGAGTCAATTACTTGTTGTGGATCTTTTTGAATGACTTCCAAATGATTTTCACCATGATTTTGTTCTTGATTATAACTATAAGTATTTACATTATTTTCAACCTCATGCATTTCTATAGTTGGTGTTCTTTTACATATCTGTGTTTCAATAACCAAAAATCTACTATCAGTTGATTCCTTTATTTTATTTACTCTATTCCAAGTTTCAGTAGTATCTTTCCTTAATTTTTCCAATACATTTTTGTCTATATTTGTATTAATTTCTATTGAATTCATTTTATTTTCTAAAGTTTTAAGTTGATGATCAATAGTCTCCAATACATTATTCTGAGATTCTACCTCATTATTATGTTTAGTAGATAGTTGATCTATTCTTGCTTGTGTTTGTTGTCTATCTACTTGGATTTCATTCCGTATTTTATTTTGTTCTTCTTTTACTTGATCCCTAAAAATTCCTTGATTTTTATACATTTCATCACATTTAACATTTAATCTATCTATTATGTCACCTTGGAACTCACTAAACCGTTGTTGACATTTTGAATTATTTTCATCAATTTCATTCTTTAAATCATTTAATGCTTGTTTAATTTCTATGTTATCTTTTTTAACATTATCCACATTTAAATTTAATTGTTGGATTTTTGTAGATAGTTTATTTTCAATTCCTGTTATTTCAATCTTCAAATCATTTTTTAAACTATTAATATTATCATCCAATTTTTTATTCATATTATCAAGTAATTTTTGATTATTATTGTCCATTTTAGTCATAAACATTTGTAACATTTGCTGAATTGTATCAACATTAAATGATTGACTAATTCCAATTGTAGATGATTGATTTAAATCTTCATCAATTATATTTTGTGTTTGAGATAACACTTGATCTAAACTCGGTGTTTGTTGAGGGTATTCAATTATGGTTGTAGAACCCCCAGGTGCTTGTACTAATGATGATTGTTCAATAATATTACTATCATCATTTAGTTCACTTTGCAAATCATCTTGCATTTGACTAGAGCATTTAATATCTTTGTTTGAAAACATTTTCCCACTTCGCAGCATAACAAATTTTAACTTAATTCAAATATTACTTAAGTGTATATATATTTTTATAACCAAAATATTATATCGTAAAGTTCTCTACCACCCCATGCCATTTATATATACTTATGATGTTCTAATAATATATGTGTATATTTTTAAACGTCTATGTCTATATAAAACTTTATCCCACTCAACTCTTGTTTAAAACATAATTTAATAATTAGTTATTCAAATATTGATCTGTCTAAATCATATTATATATATTACCATTTTTTTTATTTATATTAATCTTGCAATTATAAATACCATATATAATGAATCGAAATTATAGATTCAATGCCTAAAACGTCGCACACCAAATAAAACGCAGTCTACAGGGTATGAGATTTAATTAATCGAAGCCCCTAACGTTTGGGTCACCAGATATAACGGGACGGCCTTAATCATCCCAGTTGGTGTATTAAATGTAATATAATCAATTATATTTAATGTTTAGAAGTCATTAACTTAATGCTTCATAGTTAGGTTCGCCAAATATAACAGAATGGATTATATTTAAAATCTAAGTTAGTCTTGTTAAATATAAAGGGATGATTAAATTCCTTAGAAAGAGGATACGCATTTCACTACAATCGAACTTTGGGTCTTCAAGTAGAATGCTAGAAATGAATCGATGAAATACCAAGTCCATGATTATATATACCTTTATTATGCTAGCTCATTAATCTTTAAATAAGTTTAAATACAATTTAGACCAGGTCATCCATCTTTCATCCCTCTTTCAGTCACCATTATGCCACGATATTTAAACTCACGGAGAATTTGCAATCAGCTCATTTCAGGAATAATTTCAAAACAAGTTATTTCATATGCCTTTATATAAGCATTAATTATAACTATTATTCATATGATATTTATAATACTAGCATATATATAATATAATTCAATAATGATTAGACAAAGAGATCACGTTAACAAATCAATATTTAATAAACAATAAAAAATATAATAGAATAGATAATAAAATATTAATAAATAAATACGGATGAATTTTATCATTTTAAAAGAATATTAATAAATGATATTCTTTTATTTAATACCCCATGATAAAACTCAATACTATAATAAACTTTCAAAAATTAAAGAAAATAGCTTAAATTAATAGATATATAAAAACAATATCTGGGTTCAAAAATTAATAATTTATGTAACTTATTAACTTATTTACCGTTCTTATTTATATGCTTCACAATTACCCATATATAGGTATTATTTACCATTGTATAACTTATATATTATATGTATTTTTAATACATAAAAATACATTAAACGTTTACAATATTACGTAGTAAACACAATATAATCCTGTTTAAGATATCTGTCAAATAATAACTATTTTTTTATATCCCTCATCTAATTTGATGAATTATGTTAAGCTTCCAATTAATTATATTTAATAATAAATATAATTTTCCTATCAAGATATAAAATGATGCGATGCCAAATTTGAAATAAAGATAATAATAATAATAATAATAAACATATTAAAATAATATAAGCATTATTATAATATATATAAATATATAATAAAGGAAACTTATTTATAAGAGAGTTGAGAGTAGGTATTGAAGTCTATAGTTCATCATCCTAATGAAGATCTTTTACGAAGTATATTATTAATCCATTGGTATAATGATGATTTTATTTATCCATAGACGATAAACTGTTAACAATATCCAATGATTTGATTAATGTGAAATAAAATAAATATTCTTCGAATGTAGATGTTCTTAATCTTCATTTTTGTATTATCCTTAGACGTTCTATATATCTAATATTTCAAAATATTTTAAAATAGCATGCAAGGTTGGTTTCGAAACCTTTTACGATATAATACGTGTACTACTCAGTGCACATTGTTTTATCCTTAATATATATAATTATCTTAAATTTATATATATCCGAAGAATAATGGAAGAGTTAAAACAACGTAGTTTCAAAACTTAAACAGACGTTCTTTTCTTTTATATTGCTATTCCTTTAAGATTGAGTAGAAAATTAAATATATTTTCCTTGCAAACTTTGAATCCACAAATTATTTTAATTTGGAAAAGTTAATATTTAAATTCCAATCGTTAAATAGTAGTATTGATAAAAGAAAAATAATATTTTTTATAGAGAAATGATTTTCTTTTTTCCTTCGTTTTTTTATCTCCAGAGCACGAACGAATCTGCTCGTGTGTTATATAAGTTCATGCTTAATTCAACTATCAATTGTTCCACTGACATTAAGATTTAATAATAAAAAAAAAAAAAATATAAGTATTTATTCTTAACTTCAAATCTGGCATTTTACTCAAAAGCTTAAGGTATATATTATTTAAAACTTAAATGTATATATAAATAGTACATATATGTTACATAATAAAATAGTCAAATATAAATTTATATTTATAAATAATTTCACAAGAGATAAAACACGCTAGACCTATAATAATAACTGTAAGTTACTATTATAACAGTTAAGATATTTCATCTTCTACTTTAGGAAAAGTAAACGGCAGGGCTATCATAAAAGAAAGACTAATCCTACACACCCCAATTCTTTTCCAAAAATCCCTGCTTATGCTTGCTGAATTATTCATTGATCAGGAAGAATATCAAATGACATGTATCATGTAATAATTGAAAAGAAAATGCCAAACAACATAAAAACAAAAGAAAACAAATTACCAATTCAAAATTGGAGGTAAAACATTTATCAAAACCCTAGATGCTAGTAATCCAAAAGGATTCATGTTACATAAAATCTATAACACATACAAGGGCCCATTCACTGTTATTAAATGTGACATTACCTAGGCATAATAGTTGAACGATGAAGATGAACCCAAAGGAACTTATGACCCAAGAATATTGAAACCATATCATGGAGAAGTGGAATAATTTTTTTCCCCATTTTAATCTTAAAAAAAGAAAGAATGATTAAGTCTATATAAATATATACAAGTGTTACTTTAATTCCTATATAACAATTTTAATTAGGAATATCAACCATTATATTGAGTTAAAGATATGTAATAAGGGATGATGCACATAATAAATATATCTAATAATGTG